>CM059811.1:33832578-34313265 GCA_030435695.1 Brachymystax lenok tsinlingensis | reverse complement strand
GTTGAAACTCTGAAATCAAGCTATGAACACTTTTCATGAAACAAGGTCTAAAATCATGTTCGATGCAATGTGTAAGTGATTTCTAGTGCAGTAGCAGTCGTTAAGATTATAGGAACACTATGAGACTGTTTTCAGCATGTTGAAACTCTGAAATCAAGCTATGAACACTTTTCATGAAACAAGGTCTAAAATCATGTTCGATGCAATGTGTAAGTGATTTCTAGTGCAGTAGCAGTCGTTAAGATTATAGGAACACTATGAGACTGTTTTCAGCATGTTGAAACTCTGAAATCAAGCTATGAACACTTTTCATGAAACAAGGTCTAAAATCATGTTCGATGCAATGTGTAAGTGATTTCTAGTGCAGTAGCAGTCGTTAAGATTATAGGAACACTATGAGACTGTTTTCAGCATGTTGAAACTCTGAAATCAAGCTATGAACACTTTTCATGAAACAAGGTCTAAAATCATGTTCGATGCAATGTGTAAGTGATTTCTAGTGCAGTAGCAGTCGTTAAGATTATAGGAACACTATGAGACTGTTTTCAGCATGTTGAAACTCTGAAATCAAGCTATGAACACTTTTCATGAAACAAGGTCTAAAATCATGTTCGATGCAATGTGTAAGTGATTTCTAGTGCAGTAGCAGTCGTTAAGATTATAGGAACACTATGAGACTGTTTTCAGCATGTTGAAACTCTGAAATCAAGCTATGAACACTTTTCATGAAACAAGGTCTAAAATCATGTTCGATGCAATGTGTAAGTGATTTCTAGTGCAGTAGCAGTCGTTAAGATTATAGGAACACTATGAGACTGTTTTCAGCATGTTGAAACTCTGAAATCAAGCTATGAACACTTTTCATGAAACAAGGTCTAAAATCATGTTCGATGCAATGTGTAAGTGATTTCTAGTGCAGTAGCAGTCGTTAAGATTATAGGAACACTATGAGACTGTTTTCAGCATGTTGAAACTCTGAAATCAAGCTATGAACACTTTTCATGAAACAAGGTCTAAAATCATGTTCGATGCAATGTGTAAGTGATTTCTAGTGCAGTAGCAGTCGTTAAGATTATAGGAACACTATGAGACTGTTTTCAGCATGTTGAAACTCTGAAATCAAGCTATGAACACTTTTCATGAAACAAGGTCTAAAATCATGTTCGATGCAATGTGTAAGTGATTTCTAGTGCAGTAGCAGTCGTTAAGATTATAGGAACACTATGAGACTGTTTTCAGCATGTTGAAACTCTGAAATCAAGCTATGAACACTTTTCATGAAACAAGGTCTAAAATCATGTTCGATGCAATGTGTAAGTGATTTCTAGTGCAGTAGCAGTCGTTAAGATTATAGGAACACTATGAGACTGTTTTCAGCATGTTGAAACTCTGAAATCAAGCTATGAACACTTTTCATGAAACAAGGTCTAAAATCATGTTCGATGCAATGTGTAAGTGATTTCTAGTGCAGTAGCAGTCGTTAAGATTATAGGAACACTATGAGACTGTTTTCAGCATGTTGAAACTCTGAAATAAAGCTATGAACACTTTTCATGAAACAAGGTCTAAAATCATGTTCGATGCAATGTGTAAGTGATTTCTAGTGCAGTAGCAGTCGTTAAGATTATAGGAACACTATGAGACTGTTTTCAGCATGTTGAAACTCTGAAATCAAGCTATGAACACTTTTCATGAAACAAGGTCTAAAATCATGTTCGATGCAATGTGTAAGTGATTTCTAGTGCAGTAGCAGTCGTTAAGATTATAGGAACACTATGAGACTGTTTTCAGCATGTTGAAACTCTGAAATAAAGCTATAAGAACACTTTTCATGAAACAAGGTCTAAAATCATGTTCGATGCAATGTGTAAGTGATTTCTAGTGCAGTAGCAGTCGTTAAGATTATAGGAACACTATGAGACTGTTTTCAGCATGTTGAAACTCTGAAATAAAGCTATAAGAACACTTTTCATGAAACAAGGTCTAAAATCATGTTCGATGCAATGTGTAAGTGATTTCTAGTGCAGTAGCAGTCGTTAAGATTATAGGAACACTATGAGACTGTTTTCAGCATGTTGAAACTCTGAAATCAAGCTATGAACACTTTTCATGAAACAAGGTCTAAAATCATGTTCGATGCAATGTGTAAGTGATTTCTAGTGCAGTAGCAGTCGTTAAGATTATAGGAACACTATGAGACTGTTTTCAGCATGTTGAAACTCTGAAATCAAGCTATGAACACTTTTCATGAAACAAGGTCTAAAATCATGTTCGATGCAATGTGTAAGTGATTTCTAGTGCAGTAGCAGTCGTTAAGATTATAGGAACACTATGAGACTGTTTTCAGCATGTTGAAACTCTGAAATAAAGATATGAACACTTTTCATGAAACAAGGTCTAAAATCATGTTCGATGCAATGTGTAAGTGATTTCTAGTGTGGTAGCAGTCGTTAAGATTATAGGAACACTATGAGACTGTTTTCAGCATGTTGAAACTCTGAAATCAAGCTATGAACACTTTTCATGAAACAAGGTCTAAAATCATGTTCGATGCAATGTGTAAGTGATTTCTAGTGCAGTAGCAGTCGTTAAGATTATAGGAACACTATGAGACTGTTTTCAGCATGTTGAAACTCTGAAATCAAGCTATGAACACTTTTCATGAAACAAGGTCTAAAATCATGTTCGATGCAATGTGTAAGTGATTTCTAGTGCAGTAGCAGTCGTTAAGATTATAGGAACACTATGAGACTGTTTTCAGCATGTTGAAACAGTGAAATAAAGATATGAACACTTTTCATGAAACAAGGTCTAAAATCATGTTCGATGCAATGTGTAAGTGATTTCTAGTGCAGTAGCAGTCGTTAAGATTATAGGAACACTATGAGACTGTTTTCAGCATGTTGAAACTCTGAAATCAAGCTATGAACACTTTTCATGAAACAAGGTCTAAAATCATGTTCGATGCAATGTGTAAGTGATTTCTAGTGCAGTAGCAGTCGTTAAGATTATAGGAACACTATGAGACTGTTTTCAGCATGTTGAAACTCTGAAATCAAGCTATGAACACTTTTCATGAAACAAGGTCTAAAATCATGTTCGATGCAATGTGTAAGTGATTTCTAGTGCAGTAGCAGTCGTTAAGATTATAGGAACACTATGAGACTGTTTTCAGCATGTTGAAACTCTGAAATCAAGCTATGAACACTTTTCATGAAACAAGGTCTAAAATCATGTTCGATGCAATGTGTAAGTGATTTCTAGTGCAGTAGCAGTCGTTAAGATTATAGGAACACTATGAGACTGTTTTCAGCATGTTGAAACTCTGAAATCAAGCTATGAACACTTTTCATGAAACAAGGTCTAAAATCATGTTCGATGCAATGTGTAAGTGATTTCTAGTGCAGTAGCAGTCGTTAAGATTATAGGAACACTATGAGACTGTTTTCAGCATGTTGAAACTCTGAAATCAAGCTATGAACACTTTTCATGAAACAAGGTCTAAAATCATGTTCGATGCAATGTGTAAGTGATTTCTAGTGCAGTAGCAGTCGTTAAGATTATAGGAACACTATGAGACTGTTTTCAGCATGTTGAAACTCTGAAATCAAGCTATGAACACTTTTCATGAAACAAGGTCTAAAATCATGTTCGATGCAATGTGTAAGTGATTTCTAGTGCAGTAGCAGTCGTTAAGATTATAGGAACACTATGAGACTGTTTTCAGCATGTTGAAACTCTGAAATCAAGCTATGAACACTTTTCATGAAACAAGGTCTAAAATCATGTTCGATGCAATGTGTAAGTGATTTCTAGTGCAGTAGCAGTCGTTAAGATTATAGGAACACTATGAGACTGTTTTCAGCATGTTGAAACTCTGAAATCAAGCTATGAACACTTTTCATGAAACAAGGTCTAAAATCATGTTCGATGCAATGTGTAAGTGATTTCTAGTGCAGTAGCAGTCGTTAAGATTATAGGAACACTATGAGACTGTTTTCAGCATGTTGAAACTCTGAAATCAAGCTATGAACACTTTTCATGAAACAAGGTCTAAAATCATGTTCGATGCAATGTGTAAGTGATTTCTAGTGCAGTAGCAGTCGTTAAGATTATAGGAACACTATGAGACTGTTTTCAGCATGTTGAAACTCTGAAATCAAGCTATGAACACTTTTCATGAAACAAGGTCTAAAATCATGTTCGATGCAATGTGTAAGTGATTTCTAGTGCAGTAGCAGTCGTTAAGATTATAGGAACACTATGAGACTGTTTTCAGCATGTTGAAACTCTGAAATCAAGCTATGAACACTTTTCATGAAACAAGGTCTAAAATCATGTTCGATGCAATGTGTAAGTGATTTCTAGTGCAGTAGCAGTCGTTAAGATTATAGGAACACTATGAGACTGTTTTCAGCATGTTGAAACTCTGAAATCAAGCTATGAACACTTTTCATGAAACAAGGTCTAAAATCATGTTCGATGCAATGTGTAAGTGATTTCTAGTGCAGTAGCAGTCGTTAAGATTATAGGAACACTATGAGACTGTTTTCAGCATGTTGAAACTCTGAAATCAAGCTATGAACACTTTTCATGAAACAAGGTCTAAAATCATGTTCGATGCAATGTGTAAGTGATTTCTAGTGCAGTAGCAGTCGTTAAGATTATAGGAACACTATGAGACTGTTTTCAGCATGTTGAAACTCTGAAATCAAGCTATGAACACTTTTCATGAAACAAGGTCTAAAATCATGTTCGATGCAATGTGTAAGTGATTTCTAGTGCAGTAGCAGTCGTTAAGATTATAGGAACACTATGAGACTGTTTTCAGCATGTTGAAACTCTGAAATAAAGATATGAACACTTTTCATGAAACAAGGTCTAAAATCATGTTCGATGCAATGTGTAAGTGATTTCTAGTGCAGTAGCAGTCGTTAAGATTATAGGAACACTATGAGACTGTTTTCAGCATGTTGAAACTCTGAAATCAAGCTATGAACACTTTTCATGAAACAAGGTCTAAAATCATGTTCGATGCAATGTGTAAGTGATTTCTAGTGCAGTAGCAGTCGTTAAGATTATAGGAACACTATGAGACTGTTTTCAGCATGTTGAAACTCTGAAATCAAGCTATGAACACTTTTCATGAAACAAGGTCTAAAATCATGTTCGATGCAATGTGTAAGTGATTTCTAGTGCAGTAGCAGTCGTTAAGATTATAGGAACACTATGAGACTGTTTTCAGCATGTTGAAACTCTGAAATCAAGCTATGAACACTTTTCATGAAACAAGGTCTAAAATCATGTTCGATGCAATGTGTAAGTGATTTCTAGTGCAGTAGCAGTCGTTAAGATTATAGGAACACTATGAGACTGTTTTCAGCATGTTGAAACTCTGAAATCAAGCTATGAACACTTTTCATGAAACAAGGTCTAAAATCATGTTCGATGCAATGTGTAAGTGATTTCTAGTGCAGTAGCAGTCGTTAAGATTATAGGAACACTATGAGACTGTTTTCAGCATGTTGAAACTCTGAAATCAAGCTATGAACACTTTTCATGAAACAAGGTCTAAAATCATGTTCGATGCAATGTGTAAGTGATTTCTAGTGCAGTAGCAGTCGTTAAGATTATAGGAACACTATGAGACTGTTTTCAGCATGTTGAAACTCTGAAATCAAGCTATGAACACTTTTCATGAAACAAGGTCTAAAATCATGTTCGATGCAATGTGTAAGTGATTTCTAGTGCAGTAGCAGTCGTTAAGATTATAGGAACACTATGAGACTGTTTTCAGCATGTTGAAACTCTGAAATCAAGCTATGAACACTTTTCATGAAACAAGGTCTAAAATCATGTTCGATGCAATGTGTAAGTGATTTCTAGTGCAGTAGCAGTCGTTAAGATTATAGGAACACTATGAGACTGTTTTCAGCATGTTGAAACTCTGAAATCAAGCTATGAACACTTTTCATGAAACAAGGTCTAAAATCATGTTCGATGCAATGTGTAAGTGATTTCTAGTGCAGTAGCAGTCGTTAAGATTATAGGAACACTATGAGACTGTTTTCAGCATGTTGAAACTCTGAAATCAAGCTATGAACACTTTTCATGAAACAAGGTCTAAAATCATGTTCGATGCAATGTGTAAGTGATTTCTAGTGCAGTAGCAGTCGTTAAGATTATAGGAACACTATGAGACTGTTTTCAGCATGTTGAAACTCTGAAATCAAGCTATGAACACTTTTCATGAAACAAGGTCTAAAATCATGTTCGATGCAATGTGTAAGTGATTTCTAGTGCAGTAGCAGTCGTTAAGATTATAGGAACACTATGAGACTGTTTTCAGCATGTTGAAACTCTGAAATCAAGCTATGAACACTTTTCATGAAACAAGGTCTAAAATCATGTTCGATGCAATGTGTAAGTGATTTCTAGTGCAGTAGCAGTCGTTAAGATTATAGGAACACTATGAGACTGTTTTCAGCATGTTGAAACTCTGAAATCAAGCTATAAGAACACTTTTCATGAAACAAGGTCTAAAATCATGTTCGATGCAATGTGTAAGTGATTTCTAGTGCAGTAGCAGTCGTTAAGATTATAGGAACACTATGAGACTGTTTTCAGCATGTTGAAACTCTGAAATCAAGCTATGAACACTTTTCATGAAACAAGGTCTAAAATCATGTTCGATGCAATGTGTAAGTGATTTCTAGTGCAGTAGCAGTCGTTAAGATTATAGGAACACTATGAGACTGTTTTCAGCATGTTGAAACTCTGAAATCAAGCTATGAACACTTTTCATGAAACAAGGTCTAAAATCATGTTCGATGCAATGTGTAAGTGATTTCTAGTGCAGTAGCAGTCGTTAAGATTATAGGAACACTATGAGACTGTTTTCAGCATGTTGAAACTCTGAAATCAAGCTATGAACACTTTTCATGAAACAAGGTCTAAAATCATGTTCGATGCAATGTGTAAGTGATTTCTAGTGCAGTAGCAGTCGTTAAGATTATAGGAACACTATGAGACTGTTTTCAGCATGTTGAAACTCTGAAATCAAGCTATGAACACTTTTCATGAAACAAGGTCTAAAATCATGTTCGATGCAATGTGTAAGTGATTTCTAGTGCAGTAGCAGTCGTTAAGATTATAGGAACACTATGAGACTGTTTTCAGCATGTTGAAACTCTGAAATCAAGCTATGAACACTTTTCATGAAACAAGGTCTAAAATCATGTTCGATGCAATGTGTAAGTGATTTCTAGTGCAGTAGCAGTCGTTAAGATTATAGGAACACTATGAGACTGTTTTCAGCATGTTGAAACAGTGAAATAAAGATATGAACACTTTTCATGAAACAAGGTCTAAAATCATGTTCGATGCAATGTGTAAGTGATTTCTAGTGCAGTAGCAGTCGTTAAGATTATAGGAACACTATGAGACTGTTTTCAGCATGTTGAAACTCTGAAATCAAGCTATGAACACTTTTCATGAAACAAGGTCTAAAATCATGTTCGATGCAATGTGTAAGTGATTTCTAGTGCAGTAGCAGTCGTTAAGATTATAGGAACACTATGAGACTGTTTTCAGCATGTTGAAACTCTGAAATCAAGCTATGAACACTTTTCATGAAACAAGGTCTAAAATCATGTTCGATGCAATGTGTAAGTGATTTCTAGTGCAGTAGCAGTCGTTAAGATTATAGGAACACTATGAGACTGTTTTCAGCATGTTGAAACTCTGAAATCAAGCTATGAACACTTTTCATGAAACAAGGTCTAAAATCATGTTCGATGCAATGTGTAAGTGATTTCTAGTGCAGTAGCAGTCGTTAAGATTATAGGAACACTATGAGACTGTTTTCAGCATGTTGAAACTCTGAAATCAAGCTATGAACACTTTTCATGAAACAAGGTCTAAAATCATGTTCGATGCAATGTGTAAGTGATTTCTAGTGCAGTAGCAGTCGTTAAGATTATAGGAACACTATGAGACTGTTTTCAGCATGTTGAAACTCTGAAATCAAGCTATGAACACTTTTCATGAAACAAGGTCTAAAATCATGTTCGATGCAATGTGTAAGTGATTTCTAGTGCAGTAGCAGTCGTTAAGATTATAGGAACACTATGAGACTGTTTTCAGCATGTTGAAACTCTGAAATCAAGCTATGAACACTTTTCATGAAACAAGGTCTAAAATCATGTTCGATGCAATGTGTAAGTGATTTCTAGTGCAGTAGCAGTCGTTAAGATTATAGGAACACTATGAGACTGTTTTCAGCATGTTGAAACTCTGAAATCAAGCTATGAACACTTTTCATGAAACAAGGTCTAAAATCATGTTCGATGCAATGTGTAAGTGATTTCTAGTGCAGTAGCAGTCGTTAAGATTATAGGAACACTATGAGACTGTTTTCAGCATGTTGAAACTCTGAAATCAAGCTATGAACACTTTTCATGAAACAAGGTCTAAAATCATGTTCGATGCAATGTGTAAGTGATTTCTAGTGCAGTAGCAGTCGTTAAGATTATAGGAACACTATGAGACTGTTTTCAGCATGTTGAAACTCTGAAATCAAGCTATGAACACTTTTCATGAAACAAGGTCTAAAATCATGTTCGATGCAATGTGTAAGTGATTTCTAGTGCAGTAGCAGTCGTTAAGATTATAGGAACACTATGAGACTGTTTTCAGCATGTTGAAACTCTGAAATCAAGCTATGAACACTTTTCATGAAACAAGGTCTAAAATCATGTTCGATGCAATGTGTAAGTGATTTCTAGTGCAGTAGCAGTCGTTAAGATTATAGGAACACTATGAGACTGTTTTCAGCATGTTGAAACTCTGAAATCAAGCTATGAACACTTTTCATGAAACAAGGTCTAAAATCATGTTCGATGCAATGTGTAAGTGATTTCTAGTGCAGTAGCAGTCGTTAAGATTATAGGAACACTATGAGACTGTTTTCAGCATGTTGAAACTCTGAAATCAAGCTATGAACACTTTTCATGAAACAAGGTCTAAAATCATGTTCGATGCAATGTGTAAGTGATTTCTAGTGCAGTAGCAGTCGTTAAGATTATAGGAACACTATGAGACTGTTTTCAGCATGTTGAAACTCTGAAATCAAGCTATGAACACTTTTCATGAAACAAGGTCTAAAATCATGTTCGATGCAATGTGTAAGTGATTTCTAGTGCAGTAGCAGTCGTTAAGATTATAGGAACACTATGAGACTGTTTTCAGCATGTTGAAACTCTGAAATCAAGCTATGAACACTTTTCATGAAACAAGGTCTAAAATCATGTTCGATGCAATGTGTAAGTGATTTCTAGTGCAGTAGCAGTCGTTAAGATTATAGGAACACTATGAGACTGTTTTCAGCATGTTGAAACTCTGAAATCAAGCTATGAACACTTTTCATGAAACAAGGTCTAAAATCATGTTCGATGCAATGTGTAAGTGATTTCTAGTGCAGTAGCAGTCGTTAAGATTATAGGAACACTATGAGACTGTTTTCAGCATGTTGAAACTCTGAAATCAAGCTATGAACACTTTTCATGAAACAAGGTCTAAAATCATGTTCGATGCAATGTGTAAGTGATTTCTAGTGCAGTAGCAGTCGTTAAGATTATAGGAACACTATGAGACTGTTTTCAGCATGTTGAAACTCTGAAATCAAGCTATGAACACTTTTCATGAAACAAGGTCTAAAATCATGTTCGATGCAATGTGTAAGTGATTTCTAGTGCAGTAGCAGTCGTTAAGATTATAGGAACACTATGAGACTGTTTTCAGCATGTTGAAACTCTGAAATCAAGCTATGAACACTTTTCATGAAACAAGGTCTAAAATCATGTTCGATGCAATGTGTAAGTGATTTCTAGTGCAGTAGCAGTCGTTAAGATTATAGGAACACTATGAGACTGTTTTCAGCATGTTGAAACTCTGAAATCAAGCTATGAACACTTTTCATGAAACAAGGTCTAAAATCATGTTCGATGCAATGTGTAAGTGATTTCTAGTGCAGTAGCAGTCGTTAAGATTATAGGAACACTATGAGACTGTTTTCAGCATGTTGAAACTCTGAAATCAAGCTATGAACACTTTTCATGAAACAAGGTCTAAAATCATGTTCGATGCAATGTGTAAGTGATTTCTAGTGCAGTAGCAGTCGTTAAGATTATAGGAACACTATGAGACTGTTTTCAGCATGTTGAAACTCTGAAATCAAGCTATGAACACTTTTCATGAAACAAGGTCTAAAATCATGTTCGATGCAATGTGTAAGTGATTTCTAGTGCAGTAGCAGTCGTTAAGATTATAGGAACACTATGAGACTGTTTTCAGCATGTTGAAACTCTGAAATCAAGCTATGAACACTTTTCATGAAACAAGGTCTAAAATCATGTTCGATGCAATGTGTAAGTGATTTCTAGTGCAGTAGCAGTCGTTAAGATTATAGGAACACTATGAGACTGTTTTCAGCATGTTGAAACTCTGAAATCAAGCTATGAACACTTTTCATGAAACAAGGTCTAAAATCATGTTCGATGCAATGTGTAAGTGATTTCTAGTGCAGTAGCAGTCGTTAAGATTATAGGAACACTATGAGACTGTTTTCAGCATGTTGAAACTCTGAAATCAAGCTATGAACACTTTTCATGAAACAAGGTCTAAAATCATGTTCGATGCAATGTGTAAGTGATTTCTAGTGCAGTAGCAGTCGTTAAGATTATAGGAACACTATGAGACTGTTTTCAGCATGTTGAAACTCTGAAATCAAGCTATGAACACTTTTCATGAAACAAGGTCTAAAATCATGTTCGATGCAATGTGTAAGTGATTTCTAGTGCAGTAGCAGTCGTTAAGATTATAGGAACACTATGAGACTGTTTTCAGCATGTTGAAACTCTGAAATCAAGCTATGAACACTTTTCATGAAACAAGGTCTAAAATCATGTTCGATGCAATGTGTAAGTGATTTCTAGTGCAGTAGCAGTCGTTAAGATTATAGGAACACTATGAGACTGTTTTCAGCATGTTGAAACTCTGAAATCAAGCTATGAACACTTTTCATGAAACAAGGTCTAAAATCATGTTCGATGCAATGTGTAAGTGATTTCTAGTGCAGTAGCAGTCGTTAAGATTATAGGAACACTATGAGACTGTTTTCAGCATGTTGAAACTCTGAAATCAAGCTATGAACACTTTTCATGAAACAAGGTCTAAAATCATGTTCGATGCAATGTGTAAGTGATTTCTAGTGTGGTAGCAGTCGTTAAGATTATAGGAACACTATGAGACTGTTTTCAGCATGTTGAAACTCTGAAATCAAGCTATGAACACTTTTCATGAAACAAGGTCTAAAATCATGTTCGATGCAATGTGTAAGTGATTTCTAGTGCAGTAGCAGTCGTTAAGATTATAGGAACACTATGAGACTGTTTTCAGCATGTTGAAACTCTGAAATCAAGCTATGAACACTTTTCATGAAACAAGGTCTAAAATCATGTTCGATGCAATGTGTAAGTGATTTCTAGTGCAGTAGCAGTCGTTAAGATTATAGGAACACTATGAGACTGTTTTCAGCATGTTGAAATCTCTGAAATCAAGCTATAAGAACACTTTTCATGAAACAAGGTCTAAAATCATGTTCGATGCAATGTGTAAGTGATTTCTAGTGCAGTAGCAGTCGTTAAGATTATAGGAACACTATGAGACTGTTTTCAGCATGTTGAAACTCTGAAATCAAGCTATGAACACTTTTCATGAAACAAGGTCTAAAATCATGTTCGATGCAATGTGTAAGTGATTTCTAGTGCAGTAGCAGTCGTTAAGATTATAGGAACACTATGAGACTGTTTTCAGCATGTTGAAACTCTGAAATCAAGCTATGAACACTTTTCATGAAACAAGGTCTAAAATCATGTTCGATGCAATGTGTAAGTGATTTCTAGTGCAGTAGCAGTCGTTAAGATTATAGGAACACTATGAGACTGTTTTCAGCATGTTGAAACTCTGAAATCAAGCTATGAACACTTTTCATGAAACAAGGTCTAAAATCATGTTCGATGCAATGTGTAAGTGATTTCTAGTGCAGTAGCAGTCGTTAAGATTATAGGAACACTATGAGACTGTTTTCAGCATGTTGAAACTCTGAAATCAAGCTATGAACACTTTTCATGAAACAAGGTCTAAAATCATGTTCGATGCAATGTGTAAGTGATTTCTAGTGCAGTAGCAGTCGTTAAGATTATAGGAACACTATGAGACTGTTTTCAGCATGTTGAAACTCTGAAATCAAGCTATGAACACTTTTCATGAAACAAGGTCTAAAATCATGTTCGATGCAATGTGTAAGTGATTTCTAGTGCAGTAGCAGTCGTTAAGATTATAGGAACACTATGAGACTGTTTTCAGCATGTTGAAACTCTGAAATCAAGCTATGAACACTTTTCATGAAACAAGGTCTAAAATCATGTTCGATGCAATGTGTAAGTGATTTCTAGTGCAGTAGCAGTCGTTAAGATTATAGGAACACTATGAGACTGTTTTCAGCATGTTGAAACTCTGAAATAAAGCTATGAACACTTTTCATGAAACAAGGTCTAAAATCATGTTCGATGCAATGTGTAAGTGATTTCTAGTGCAGTAGCAGTCGTTAAGATTATAGGAACACTATGAGACTGTTTTCAGCATGTTGAAACTCTGAAATCAAGCTATGAACACTTTTCATGAAACAAGGTCTAAAATCATGTTCGATGCAATGTGTAAGTGATTTCTAGTGCAGTAGCAGTCGTTAAGATTATAGGAACACTATGAGACTGTTTTCAGCATGTTGAAACTCTGAAATCAAGCTATGAACACTTTTCATGAAACAAGGTCTAAAATCATGTTCGATGCAATGTGTAAGTGATTTCTAGTGCAGTAGCAGTCGTTAAGATTATAGGAACACTATGAGACTGTTTTCAGCATGTTGAAACTCTGAAATCAAGCTATGAACACTTTTCATGAAACAAGGTCTAAAATCATGTTCGATGCAATGTGTAAGTGATTTCTAGTGCAGTAGCAGTCGTTAAGATTATAGGAACACTATGAGACTGTTTTCAGCATGTTGAAACTCTGAAATCAAGCTATGAACACTTTTCATGAAACAAGGTCTAAAATCATGTTCGATGCAATGTGTAAGTGATTTCTAGTGCAGTAGCAGTCGTTAAGATTATAGGAACACTATGAGACTGTTTTCAGCATGTTGAAACTCTGAAATCAAGCTATGAACACTTTTCATGAAACAAGGTCTAAAATCATGTTCGATGCAATGTGTAAGTGATTTCTAGTGCAGTAGCAGTCGTTAAGATTATAGGAACACTATGAGACTGTTTTCAGCATGTTGAAACTCTGAAATCAAGCTATGAACACTTTTCATGAAACAAGGTCTAAAATCATGTTCGATGCAATGTGTAAGTGATTTCTAGTGCAGTAGCAGTCGTTAAGATTATAGGAACACTATGAGACTGTTTTCAGCATGTTGAAACTCTGAAATCAAGCTATGAACACTTTTCATGAAACAAGGTCTAAAATCATGTTCGATGCAATGTGTAAGTGATTTCTAGTGCAGTAGCAGTCGTTAAGATTATAGGAACACTATGAGACTGTTTTCAGCATGTTGAAACTCTGAAATCAAGCTATGAACACTTTTCATGAAACAAGGTCTAAAATCATGTTCGATGCAATGTGTAAGTGATTTCTAGTGCAGTAGCAGTCGTTAAGATTATAGGAACACTATGAGACTGTTTTCAGCATGTTGAAACTCTGAAATCAAGCTATGAACACTTTTCATGAAACAAGGTCTAAAATCATGTTCGATGCAATGTGTAAGTGATTTCTAGTGCAGTAGCAGTCGTTAAGATTATAGGAACACTATGAGACTGTTTTCAGCATGTTGAAACTCTGAAATCAAGCTATGAACACTTTTCATGAAACAAGGTCTAAAATCATGTTCGATGCAATGTGTAAGTGATTTCTAGTGCAGTAGCAGTCGTTAAGATTATAGGAACACTATGAGACTGTTTTCAGCATGTTGAAACTCTGAAATCAAGCTATGAACACTTTTCATGAAACAAGGTCTAAAATCATGTTCGATGCAATGTGTAAGTGATTTCTAGTGCAGTAGCAGTCGTTAAGATTATAGGAACACTATGAGACTGTTTTCAGCATGTTGAAACTCTGAAATCAAGCTATGAACACTTTTCATGAAACAAGGTCTAAAATCATGTTCGATGCAATGTGTAAGTGATTTCTAGTGCAGTAGCAGTCGTTAAGATTATAGGAACACTATGAGACTGTTTTCAGCATGTTGAAACTCTGAAATCAAGCTATGAACACTTTTCATGAAACAAGGTCTAAAATCATGTTCGATGCAATGTGTAAGTGATTTCTAGTGCAGTAGCAGTCGTTAAGATTATAGGAACACTATGAGACTGTTTTCAGCATGTTGAAACTCTGAAATCAAGCTATGAACACTTTTCATGAAACAAGGTCTAAAATCATGTTCGATGCAATGTGTAAGTGATTTCTAGTGCAGTAGCAGTCGTTAAGATTATAGGAACACTATGAGACTGTTTTCAGCATGTTGAAACTCTGAAATCAAGCTATGAACACTTTTCATGAAACAAGGTCTAAAATCATGTTCGATGCAATGTGTAAGTGATTTCTAGTGCAGTAGCAGTCGTTAAGATTATAGGAACACTATGAGACTGTTTTCAGCATGTTGAAACTCTGAAATCAAGCTATGAACACTTTTCATGAAACAAGGTCTAAAATCATGTTCGATGCAATGTGTAAGTGATTTCTAGTGCAGTAGCAGTCGTTAAGATTATAGGAACACTATGAGACTGTTTTCAGCATGTTGAAACTCTGAAATCAAGCTATGAACACTTTTCATGAAACAAGGTCTAAAATCATGTTCGATGCAATGTGTAAGTGATTTCTAGTGCAGTAGCAGTCGTTAAGATTATAGGAACACTATGAGACTGTTTTCAGCATGTTGAAACTCTGAAATCAAGCTATGAACACTTTTCATGAAACAAGGTCTAAAATCATGTTCGATGCAATGTGTAAGTGATTTCTAGTGCAGTAGCAGTCGTTAAGATTATAGGAACACTATGAGACTGTTTTCAGCATGTTGAAACTCTGAAATCAAGCTATGAACACTTTTCATGAAACAAGGTCTAAAATCATGTTCGATGCAATGTGTAAGTGATTTCTAGTGCAGTAGCAGTCGTTAAGATTATAGGAACACTATGAGACTGTTTTCAGCATGTTGAAACTCTGAAATCAAGCTATGAACACTTTTCATGAAACAAGGTCTAAAATCATGTTCGATGCAATGTGTAAGTGATTTCTAGTGCAGTAGCAGTCGTTAAGATTATAGGAACACTATGAGACTGTTTTCAGCATGTTGAAACTCTGAAATCAAGCTATGAACACTTTTCATGAAACAAGGTCTAAAATCATGTTCGATGCAATGTGTAAGTGATTTCTAGTGCAGTAGCAGTCGTTAAGATTATAGGAACACTATGAGACTGTTTTCAGCATGTTGAAACTCTGAAATCAAGCTATGAACACTTTTCATGAAACAAGGTCTAAAATCATGTTCGATGCAATGTGTAAGTGATTTCTAGTGCAGTAGCAGTCGTTAAGATTATAGGAACACTATGAGACTGTTTTCAGCATGTTGAAACTCTGAAATCAAGCTATGAACACTTTTCATGAAACAAGGTCTAAAATCATGTTCGATGCAATGTGTAAGTGATTTCTAGTGCAGTAGCAGTCGTTAAGATTATAGGAACACTATGAGACTGTTTTCAGCATGTTGAAACTCTGAAATCAAGCTATGAACACTTTTCATGAAACAAGGTCTAAAATCATGTTCGATGCAATGTGTAAGTGATTTCTAGTGCAGTAGCAGTCGTTAAGATTATAGGAACACTATGAGACTGTTTTCAGCATGTTGAAACTCTGAAATCAAGCTATGAACACTTTTCATGAAACAAGGTCTAAAATCATGTTCGATGCAATGTGTAAGTGATTTCTAGTGCAGTAGCAGTCGTTAAGATTATAGGAACACTATGAGACTGTTTTCAGCATGTTGAAACTCTGAAATCAAGCTATGAACACTTTTCATGAAACAAGGTCTAAAATCATGTTCGATGCAATGTGTAAGTGATTTCTAGTGCAGTAGCAGTCGTTAAGATTATAGGAACACTATGAGACTGTTTTCAGCATGTTGAAACTCTGAAATCAAGCTATGAACACTTTTCATGAAACAAGGTCTAAAATCATGTTCGATGCAATGTGTAAGTGATTTCTAGTGCAGTAGCAGTCGTTAAGATTATAGGAACACTATGAGACTGTTTTCAGCATGTTGAAACTCTGAAATCAAGCTATGAACACTTTTCATGAAACAAGGTCTAAAATCATGTTCGATGCAATGTGTAAGTGATTTCTAGTGCAGTAGCAGTCGTTAAGATTATAGGAACACTATGAGACTGTTTTCAGCATGTTGAAACTCTGAAATCAAGCTATGAACACTTTTCATGAAACAAGGTCTAAAATCATGTTCGATGCAATGTGTAAGTGATTTCTAGTGCAGTAGCAGTCGTTAAGATTATAGGAACACTATGAGACTGTTTTCAGCATGTTGAAACTCTGAAATCAAGATATGAACACTTTTCATGAAACAAGGTCTAAAATCATGTTCGATGCAATGTGTAAGTGATTTCTAGTGCAGTAGCAGTCGTTAAGATTATAGGAACACTATGAGACTGTTTTCAGCATGTTGAAACTCTGAAATCAAGCTATGAACACTTTTCATGAAACAAGGTCTAAAATCATGTTCGATGCAATGTGTAAGTGATTTCTAGTGCAGTAGCAGTCGTTAAGATTATAGGAACACTATGAGACTGTTTTCAGCATGTTGAAACTCTGAAATCAAGCTATGAACACTTTTCATGAAACAAGGTCTAAAATCATGTTCGATGCAATGTGTAAGTGATTTCTAGTGCAGTAGCAGTCGTTAAGATTATAGGAACACTATGAGACTGTTTTCAGCATGTTGAAACTCTGAAATCAAGCTATGAACACTTTTCATGAAACAAGGTCTAAAATCATGTTCGATGCAATGTGTAAGTGATTTCTAGTGCAGTAGCAGTCGTTAAGATTATAGGAACACTATGAGACTGTTTTCAGCATGTTGAAACTCTGAAATAAAGCTATGAACACTTTTCATGAAACAAGGTCTAAAATCATGTTCGATGCAATGTGTAAGTGATTTCTAGTGCAGTAGCAGTCGTTAAGATTATAGGAACACTATGAGACTGTTTTCAGCATGTTGAAACTCTGAAATCAAGCTATGAACACTTTTCATGAAACAAGGTCTAAAATCATGTTCGATGCAATGTGTAAGTGATTTCTAGTGCAGTAGCAGTCGTTAAGATTATAGGAACACTATGAGACTGTTTTCAGCATGTTGAAACTCTGAAATCAAGCTATGAACACTTTTCATGAAACAAGGTCTAAAATCATGTTCGATGCAATGTGTAAGTGATTTCTAGTGCAGTAGCAGTCGTTAAGATTATAGGAACACTATGAGACTGTTTTCAGCATGTTGAAACTCTGAAATCAAGCTATGAACACTTTTCATGAAACAAGGTCTAAAATCATGTTCGATGCAATGTGTAAGTGATTTCTAGTGCAGTAGCAGTCGTTAAGATTATAGGAACACTATGAGACTGTTTTCAGCATGTTGAAACTCTGAAATAAAGATATGAACACTTTTCATGAAACAAGGTCTAAAATCATGTTCGATGCAATGTGTAAGTGATTTCTAGTGCAGTAGCAGTCGTTAAGATTATAGGAACACTATGAGACTGTTTTCAGCATGTTGAAACTCTGAAATCAAGCTATGAACACTTTTCATGAAACAAGGTCTAAAATCATGTTCGATGCAATGTGTAAGTGATTTCTAGTGCAGTAGCAGTCGTTAAGATTATAGGAACACTATGAGACTGTTTTCAGCATGTTGAAACTCTGAAATCAAGCTATGAACACTTTTCATGAAACAAGGTCTAAAATCATGTTCGATGCAATGTGTAAGTGATTTCTAGTGCAGTAGCAGTCGTTAAGATTATAGGAACACTATGAGACTGTTTTCAGCATGTTGAAACTCTGAAATCAAGCTATGAACACTTTTCATGAAACAAGGTCTAAAATCATGTTCGATGCAATGTGTAAGTGATTTCTAGTGCAGTAGCAGTCGTTAAGATTATAGGAACACTATGAGACTGTTTTCAGCATGTTGAAACTCTGAAATCAAGCTATGAACACTTTTCATGAAACAAGGTCTAAAATCATGTTCGATGCAATGTGTAAGTGATTTCTAGTGCAGTAGCAGTCGTTAAGATTATAGGAACACTATGAGACTGTTTTCAGCATGTTGAAACTCTGAAATCAAGCTATGAACACTTTTCATGAAACAAGGTCTAAAATCATGTTCGATGCAATGTGTAAGTGATTTCTAGTGCAGTAGCAGTCGTTAAGATTATAGGAACACTATGAGACTGTTTTCAGCATGTTGAAACTCTGAAATCAAGCTATGAACACTTTTCATGAAACAAGGTCTAAAATCATGTTCGATGCAATGTGTAAGTGATTTCTAGTGCAGTAGCAGTCGTTAAGATTATAGGAACACTATGAGACTGTTTTCAGCATGTTGAAACTCTGAAATCAAGCTATGAACACTTTTCATGAAACAAGGTCTAAAATCATGTTCGATGCAATGTGTAAGTGATTTCTAGTGCAGTAGCAGTCGTTAAGATTATAGGAACACTATGAGACTGTTTTCAGCATGTTGAAACTCTGAAATCAAGCTATGAACACTTTTCATGAAACAAGGTCTAAAATCATGTTCGATGCAATGTGTAAGTGATTTCTAGTGCAGTAGCAGTCGTTAAGATTATAGGAACACTATGAGACTGTTTTCAGCATGTTGAAACTCTGAAATCAAGCTATGAACACTTTTCATGAAACAAGGTCTAAAATCATGTTCGATGCAATGTGTAAGTGATTTCTAGTGCAGTAGCAGTCGTTAAGATTATAGGAACACTATGAGACTGTTTTCAGCATGTTGAAACTCTGAAATCAAGCTATGAACACTTTTCATGAAACAAGGTCTAAAATCATGTTCGATGCAATGTGTAAGTGATTTCTAGTGCAGTAGCAGTCGTTAAGATTATAGGAACACTATGAGACTGTTTTCAGCATGTTGAAACTCTGAAATCAAGCTATGAACACTTTTCATGAAACAAGGTCTAAAATCATGTTCGATGCAATGTGTAAGTGATTTCTAGTGCAGTAGCAGTCGTTAAGATTATAGGAACACTATGAGACTGTTTTCAGCATGTTGAAACTCTGAAATCAAGCTATAAGAACACTTTTCATGAAACAAGGTCTAAAATCATGTTCGATGCAATGTGTAAGTGATTTCTAGTGCAGTAGCAGTCGTTAAGATTATAGGAACACTATGAGACTGTTTTCAGCATGTTGAAACTCTGAAATCAAGCTATGAACACTTTTCATGAAACAAGGTCTAAAATCATGTTCGATGCAATGTGTAAGTGATTTCTAGTGCAGTAGCAGTCGTTAAGATTATAGGAACACTATGAGACTGTTTTCAGCATGTTGAAACTCTGAAATCAAGCTATGAACACTTTTCATGAAACAAGGTCTAAAATCATGTTCGATGCAATGTGTAAGTGATTTCTAGTGCAGTAGCAGTCGTTAAGATTATAGGAACACTATGAGACTGTTTTCAGCATGTTGAAACTCTGAAATAAAGCTATAAGAACACTTTTCATGAAACAAGGTCTAAAATCATGTTCGATGCAATGTGTAAGTGATTTCTAGTGCAGTAGCAGTCGTTAAGATTATAGGAACACTATGAGACTGTTTTCAGCATGTTGAAACTCTGAAATCAAGCTATGAACACTTTTCATGAAACAAGGTCTAAAATCATGTTCGATGCAATGTGTAAGTGATTTCTAGTGCAGTAGCAGTCGTTAAGATTATAGGAACACTATGAGACTGTTTTCAGCATGTTGAAACTCTGAAATCAAGCTATGAACACTTTTCATGAAACAAGGTCTAAAATCATGTTCGATGCAATGTGTAAGTGATTTCTAGTGCAGTAGCAGTCGTTAAGATTATAGGAACACTATGAGACTGTTTTCAGCATGTTGAAACTCTGAAATCAAGCTATGAACACTTTTCATGAAACAAGGTCTAAAATCATGTTCGATGCAATGTGTAAGTGATTTCTAGTGCAGTAGCAGTCGTTAAGATTATAGGAACACTATGAGACTGTTTTCAGCATGTTGAAACTCTGAAATCAAGCTATGAACACTTTTCATGAAACAAGGTCTAAAATCATGTTCGATGCAATGTGTAAGTGATTTCTAGTGCAGTAGCAGTCGTTAAGATTATAGGAACACTATGAGACTGTTTTCAGCATGTTGAAACTCTGAAATCAAGCTATGAACACTTTTCATGAAACAAGGTCTAAAATCATGTTCGATGCAATGTGTAAGTGATTTCTAGTGCAGTAGCAGTCGTTAAGATTATAGGAACACTATGAGACTGTTTTCAGCATGTTGAAACTCTGAAATCAAGCTATGAACACTTTTCATGAAACAAGGTCTAAAATCATGTTCGATGCAATGTGTAAGTGATTTCTAGTGCAGTAGCAGTCGTTAAGATTATAGGAACACTATGAGACTGTTTTCAGCATGTTGAAACTCTGAAATCAAGCTATGAACACTTTTCATGAAACAAGGTCTAAAATCATGTTCGATGCAATGTGTAAGTGATTTCTAGTGCAGTAGCAGTCGTTAAGATTATAGGAACACTATGAGACTGTTTTCAGCATGTTGAAACTCTGAAATCAAGCTATGAACACTTTTCATGAAACAAGGTCTAAAATCATGTTCGATGCAATGTGTAAGTGATTTCTAGTGCAGTAGCAGTCGTTAAGATTATAGGAACACTATGAGACTGTTTTCAGCATGTTGAAACTCTGAAATCAAGCTATGAACACTTTTCATGAAACAAGGTCTAAAATCATGTTCGATGCAATGTGTAAGTGATTTCTAGTGCAGTAGCAGTCGTTAAGATTATAGGAACACTATGAGACTGTTTTCAGCATGTTGAAACAGTGAAATAAAGCTATGAACACTTTTCATGAAACAAGGTCTAAAATCATGTTCGATGCAATGTGTAAGTGATTTCTAGTGCAGTAGCAGTCGTTAAGATTATAGGAACACTATGAGACTGTTTTCAGCATGTTGAAACTCTGAAATCAAGCTATGAACACTTTTCATGAAACAAGGTCTAAAATCATGTTCGATGCAATGTGTAAGTGATTTCTAGTGCAGTAGCAGTCGTTAAGATTATAGGAACACTATGAGACTGTTTTCAGCATGTTGAAACTCTGAAATCAAGCTATGAACACTTTTCATGAAACAAGGTCTAAAATCATGTTCGATGCAATGTGTAAGTGATTTCTAGTGCAGTAGCAGTCGTTAAGATTATAGGAACACTATGAGACTGTTTTCAGCATGTTGAAACAGTGAAATAAAGATATGAACACTTTTCATGAAACAAGGTCTAAAATCATGTTCGATGCAATGTGTAAGTGATTTCTAGTGCAGTAGCAGTCGTTAAGATTATAGGAACACTATGAGACTGTTTTCAGCATGTTGAAACTCTGAAATCAAGCTATGAACACTTTTCATGAAACAAGGTCTAAAATCATGTTCGATGCAATGTGTAAGTGATTTCTAGTGCAGTAGCAGTCGTTAAGATTATAGGAACACTATGAGACTGTTTTCAGCATGTTGAAACTCTGAAATCAAGCTATGAACACTTTTCATGAAACAAGGTCTAAAATCATGTTCGATGCAATGTGTAAGTGATTTCTAGTGCAGTAGCAGTCGTTAAGATTATAGGAACACTATGAGACTGTTTTCAGCATGTTGAAACTCTGAAATCAAGCTATGAACACTTTTCATGAAACAAGGTCTAAAATCATGTTCGATGCAATGTGTAAGTGATTTCTAGTGCAGTAGCAGTCGTTAAGATTATAGGAACACTATGAGACTGTTTTCAGCATGTTGAAACTCTGAAATCAAGCTATGAACACTTTTCATGAAACAAGGTCTAAAATCATGTTCGATGCAATGTGTAAGTGATTTCTAGTGCAGTAGCAGTCGTTAAGATTATAGGAACACTATGAGACTGTTTTCAGCATGTTGAAACTCTGAAATCAAGCTATGAACACTTTTCATGAAACAAGGTCTAAAATCATGTTCGATGCAATGTGTAAGTGATTTCTAGTGCAGTAGCAGTCGTTAAGATTATAGGAACACTATGAGACTGTTTTCAGCATGTTGAAACTCTGAAATCAAGCTATGAACACTTTTCATGAAACAAGGTCTAAAATCATGTTCGATGCAATGTGTAAGTGATTTCTAGTGCAGTAGCAGTCGTTAAGATTATAGGAACACTATGAGACTGTTTTCAGCATGTTGAAACTCTGAAATCAAGCTATGAACACTTTTCATGAAACAAGGTCTAAAATCATGTTCGATGCAATGTGTAAGTGATTTCTAGTGCAGTAGCAGTCGTTAAGATTATAGGAACACTATGAGACTGTTTTCAGCATGTTGAAACTCTGAAATCAAGCTATGAACACTTTTCATGAAACAAGGTCTAAAATCATGTTCGATGCAATGTGTAAGTGATTTCTAGTGCAGTAGCAGTCGTTAAGATTATAGGAACACTATGAGACTGTTTTCAGCATGTTGAAACTCTGAAATCAAGCTATGAACACTTTTCATGAAACAAGGTCTAAAATCATGTTCGATGCAATGTGTAAGTGATTTCTAGTGCAGTAGCAGTCGTTAAGATTATAGGAACACTATGAGACTGTTTTCAGCATGTT
Organism: Brachymystax lenok tsinlingensis; assembly: GCA_030435695.1. Classification (NCBI taxonomy): domain Eukaryota; kingdom Metazoa; phylum Chordata; class Actinopteri; order Salmoniformes; family Salmonidae; genus Brachymystax; species Brachymystax lenok. Next base: position 34,290,203 of record CM059811.1, on the reverse strand, counting down.
GAAACTCTGAAATCAAGCTATGAACACTTTTCATGAAACAAGGTCTAAAATCATGTTCGATGCAATGTGTAAGTGATTTCTAGTGCAGTAGCAGTCGTTAAGATTATAGGAACACTATGAGACTGTTTTCAGCATGTTGAAACTCTGAAATCAAGCTATGAACACTTTTCATGAAACAAGGTCTAAAATCATGTTCGATGCAATGTGTAAGTGATTTCTAGTGCAGTAGCAGTCGTTAAGATTATAGGAACACTATGAGACTGTTTTCAGCATGTTGAAACTCTGAAATCAAGCTATGAACACTTTTCATGAAACAAGGTCTAAAATCATGTTCGATGCAATGTGTAAGTGATTTCTAGTGCAGTAGCAGTCGTTAAGATTATAGGAACACTATGAGACTGTTTTCAGCATGTTGAAACTCTGAAATCAAGCTATGAACACTTTTCATGAAACAAGGTCTAAAATCATGTTCGATGCAATGTGTAAGTGATTTCTAGTGCAGTAGCAGTCGTTAAGATTATAGGAACACTATGAGACTGTTTTCAGCATGTTGAAACTCTGAAATCAAGCTATGAACACTTTTCATGAAACAAGGTCTAAAATCATGTTCGATGCAATGTGTAAGTGATTTCTAGTGCAGTAGCAGTCGTTAAGATTATAGGAACACTATGAGACTGTTTTCAGCATGTTGAAACTCTGAAATCAAGCTATGAACACTTTTCATGAAACAAGGTCTAAAATCATGTTCGATGCAATGTGTAAGTGATTTCTAGTGCAGTAGCAGTCGTTAAGATTATAGGAACACTATGAGACTGTTTTCAGCATGTTGAAACTCTGAAATCAAGCTATGAACACTTTTCATGAAACAAGGTCTAAAATCATGTTCGATGCAATGTGTAAGTGATTTCTAGTGCAGTAGCAGTCGTTAAGATTATAGGAACACTATGAGACTGTTTTCAGCATGTTGAAACTCTGAAATCAAGCTATGAACACTTTTCATGAAACAAGGTCTAAAATCATGTTCGATGCAATGTGTAAGTGATTTCTAGTGCAGTAGCAGTCGTTAAGATTATAGGAACACTATGAGACTGTTTTCAGCATGTTGAAACTCTGAAATCAAGCTATGAACACTTTTCATGAAACAAGGTCTAAAATCATGTTCGATGCAATGTGTAAGTGATTTCTAGTGCAGTAGCAGTCGTTAAGATTATAGGAACACTATGAGACTGTTTTCAGCATGTTGAAACTCTGAAATCAAGCTATGAACACTTTTCATGAAACAAGGTCTAAAATCATGTTCGATGCAATGTGTAAGTGATTTCTAGTGCAGTAGCAGTCGTTAAGATTATAGGAACACTATGAGACTGTTTTCAGCATGTTGAAACTCTGAAATCAAGCTATGAACACTTTTCATGAAACAAGGTCTAAAATCATGTTCGATGCAATGTGTAAGTGATTTCTAGTGCAGTAGCAGTCGTTAAGATTATAGGAACACTATGAGACTGTTTTCAGCATGTTGAAACTCTGAAATCAAGCTATGAACACTTTTCATGAAACAAGGTCTAAAATCATGTTCGATGCAATGTGTAAGTGATTTCTAGTGCAGTAGCAGTCGTTAAGATTATAGGAACACTATGAGACTGTTTTCAGCATGTTGAAACTCTGAAATCAAGCTATGAACACTTTTCATGAAACAAGGTCTAAAATCATGTTCGATGCAATGTGTAAGTGATTTCTAGTGCAGTAGCAGTCGTTAAGATTATAGGAACACTATGAGACTGTTTTCAGCATGTTGAAACTCTGAAATCAAGCTATGAACACTTTTCATGAAACAAGGTCTAAAATCATGTTCGATGCAATGTGTAAGTGATTTCTAGTGCAGTAGCAGTCGTTAAGATTATAGGAACACTATGAGACTGTTTTCAGCATGTTGAAACTCTGAAATAAAGCTATGAACACTTTTCATGAAACAAGGTCTAAAATCATGTTCGATGCAATGTGTAAGTGATTTCTAGTGCAGTAGCAGTCGTTAAGATTATAGGAACACTATGAGACTGTTTTCAGCATGTTGAAACTCTGAAATCAAGCTATGAACACTTTTCATGAAACAAGGTCTAAAATCATGTTCGATGCAATGTGTAAGTGATTTCTAGTGCAGTAGCAGTCGTTAAGATTATAGGAACACTATGAGACTGTTTTCAGCATGTTGAAACTCTGAAATCAAGCTATGAACACTTTTCATGAAACAAGGTCTAAAATCATGTTCGATGCAATGTGTAAGTGATTTCTAGTGCAGTAGCAGTCGTTAAGATTATAGGAACACTATGAGACTGTTTTCAGCATGTTGAAACTCTGAAATCAAGCTATGAACACTTTTCATGAAACAAGGTCTAAAATCATGTTCGATGCAATGTGTAAGTGATTTCTAGTGCAGTAGCAGTCGTTAAGATTATAGGAACACTATGAGACTGTTTTCAGCATGTTGAAACTCTGAAATCAAGCTATGAACACTTTTCATGAAACAAGGTCTAAAATCATGTTCGATGCAATGTGTAAGTGATTTCTAGTGCAGTAGCAGTCGTTAAGATTATAGGAACACTATGAGACTGTTTTCAGCATGTTGAAACTCTGAAATAAAGCTATGAACACTTTTCATGAAACAAGGTCTAAAATCATGTTCGATGCAATGTGTAAGTGATTTCTAGTGCAGTAGCAGTCGTTAAGATTATAGGAACACTATGAGACTGTTTTCAGCATGTTGAAACTCTGAAATCAAGCTATGAACACTTTTCATGAAACAAGGTCTAAAATCATGTTCGATGCAATGTGTAAGTGATTTCTAGTGCAGTAGCAGTCGTTAAGATTATAGGAACACTATGAGACTGTTTTCAGCATGTTGAAACTCTGAAATCAAGCTATGAACACTTTTCATGAAACAAGGTCTAAAATCATGTTCGATGCAATGTGTAAGTGATTTCTAGTGCAGTAGCAGTCGTTAAGATTATAGGAACACTATGAGACTGTTTTCAGCATGTTGAAACTCTGAAATCAAGCTATGAACACTTTTCATGAAACAAGGTCTAAAATCATGTTCGATGCAATGTGTAAGTGATTTCTAGTGCAGTAGCAGTCGTTAAGATTATAGGAACACTATGAGACTGTTTTCAGCATGTTGAAACTCTGAAATCAAGCTATGAACACTTTTCATGAAACAAGGTCTAAAATCATGTTCGATGCAATGTGTAAGTGATTTCTAGTGCAGTAGCAGTCGTTAAGATTATAGGAACACTATGAGACTGTTTTCAGCATGTTGAAACTCTGAAATCAAGCTATGAACACTTTTCATGAAACAAGGTCTAAAATCATGTTCGATGCAATGTGTAAGTGATTTCTAGTGCAGTAGCAGTCGTTAAGATTATAGGAACACTATGAGACTGTTTTCAGCATGTTGAAACTCTGAAATCAAGCTATGAACACTTTTCATGAAACAAGGTCTAAAATCATGTTCGATGCAATGTGTAAGTGATTTCTAGTGCAGTAGCAGTCGTTAAGATTATAGGAACACTATGAGACTGTTTTCAGCATGTTGAAACTCTGAAATCAAGCTATGAACACTTTTCATGAAACAAGGTCTAAAATCATGTTCGATGCAATGTGTAAGTGATTTCTAGTGCAGTAGCAGTCGTTAAGATTATAGGAACACTATGAGACTGTTTTCAGCATGTTGAAACTCTGAAATCAAGCTATGAACACTTTTCATGAAACAAGGTCTAAAATCATGTTCGATGCAATGTGTAAGTGATTTCTAGTGCAGTAGCAGTCGTTAAGATTATAGGAACACTATGAGACTGTTTTCAGCATGTTGAAACTCTGAAATCAAGCTATGAACACTTTTCATGAAACAAGGTCTAAAATCATGTTCGATGCAATGTGTAAGTGATTTCTAGTGCAGTAGCAGTCGTTAAGATTATAGGAACACTATGAGACTGTTTTCAGCATGTTGAAACTCTGAAATCAAGCTATGAACACTTTTCATGAAACAAGGTCTAAAATCATGTTCGATGCAATGTGTAAGTGATTTCTAGTGCAGTAGCAGTCGTTAAGATTATAGGAACACTATGAGACTGTTTTCAGCATGTTGAAACTCTGAAATCAAGCTATGAACACTTTTCATGAAACAAGGTCTAAAATCATGTTCGATGCAATGTGTAAGTGATTTCTAGTGCAGTAGCAGTCGTTAAGATTATAGGAACACTATGAGACTGTTTTCAGCATGTTGAAACTCTGAAATCAAGCTATGAACACTTTTCATGAAACAAGGTCTAAAATCATGTTCGATGCAATGTGTAAGTGATTTCTAGTGCAGTAGCAGTCGTTAAGATTATAGGAACACTATGAGACTGTTTTCAGCATGTTGAAACTCTGAAATCAAGCTATGAACACTTTTCATGAAACAAGGTCTAAAATCATGTTCGATGCAATGTGTAAGTGATTTCTAGTGCAGTAGCAGTCGTTAAGATTATAGGAACACTATGAGACTGTTTTCAGCATGTTGAAACTCTGAAATAAAGCTATGAACACTTTTCATGAAACAAGGTCTAAAATCATGTTCGATGCAATGTGTAAGTGATTTCTAGTGCAGTAGCAGTCGTTAAGATTATAGGAACACTATGAGACTGTTTTCAGCATGTTGAAACTCTGAAATCAAGCTATGAACACTTTTCATGAAACAAGGTCTAAAATCATGTTCGATGCAATGTGTAAGTGATTTCTAGTGCAGTAGCAGTCGTTAAGATTATAGGAACACTATGAGACTGTTTTCAGCATGTTGAAACTCTGAAATCAAGCTATGAACACTTTTCATGAAACAAGGTCTAAAATCATGTTCGATGCAATGTGTAAGTGATTTCTAGTGCAGTAGCAGTCGTTAAGATTATAGGAACACTATGAGACTGTTTTCAGCATGTTGAAACTCTGAAATCAAGCTATGAACACTTTTCATGAAACAAGGTCTAAAATCATGTTCGATGCAATGTGTAAGTGATTTCTAGTGCAGTAGCAGTCGTTAAGATTATAGGAACACTATGAGACTGTTTTCAGCATGTTGAAACTCTGAAATCAAGCTATGAACACTTTTCATGAAACAAGGTCTAAAATCATGTTCGATGCAATGTGTAAGTGATTTCTAGTGCAGTAGCAGTCGTTAAGATTATAGGAACACTATGAGACTGTTTTCAGCATGTTGAAACTCTGAAATCAAGCTATGAACACTTTTCATGAAACAAGGTCTAAAATCATGTTCGATGCAATGTGTAAGTGATTTCTAGTGCAGTAGCAGTCGTTAAGATTATAGGAACACTATGAGACTGTTTTCAGCATGTTGAAACTCTGAAATCAAGCTATGAACACTTTTCATGAAACAAGGTCTAAAATCATGTTCGATGCAATGTGTAAGTGATTTCTAGTGCAGTAGCAGTCGTTAAGATTATAGGAACACTATGAGACTGTTTTCAGCATGTTGAAACTCTGAAATCAAGCTATGAACACTTTTCATGAAACAAGGTCTAAAATCATGTTCGATGCAATGTGTAAGTGATTTCTAGTGCAGTAGCAGTCGTTAAGATTATAGGAACACTATGAGACTGTTTTCAGCATGTTGAAACTCTGAAATCAAGCTATGAACACTTTTCATGAAACAAGGTCTAAAATCATGTTCGATGCAATGTGTAAGTGATTTCTAGTGCAGTAGCAGTCGTTAAGATTATAGGAACACTATGAGACTGTTTTCAGCATGTTGAAACTCTGAAATCAAGCTATGAACACTTTTCATGAAACAAGGTCTAAAATCATGTTCGATGCAATGTGTAAGTGATTTCTAGTGCAGTAGCAGTCGTTAAGATTATAGGAACACTATGAGACTGTTTTCAGCATGTTGAAACTCTGAAATCAAGCTATGAACACTTTTCATGAAACAAGGTCTAAAATCATGTTCGATGCAATGTGTAAGTGATTTCTAGTGCAGTAGCAGTCGTTAAGATTATAGGAACACTATGAGACTGTTTTCAGCATGTTGAAACTCTGAAATCAAGCTATGAACACTTTTCATGAAACAAGGTCTAAAATCATGTTCGATGCAATGTGTAAGTGATTTCTAGTGCAGTAGCAGTCGTTAAGATTATAGGAACACTATGAGACTGTTTTCAGCATGTTGAAACTCTGAAATCAAGCTATGAACACTTTTCATGAAACAAGGTCTAAAATCATGTTCGATGCAATGTGTAAGTGATTTCTAGTGCAGTAGCAGTCGTTAAGATTATAGGAACACTATGAGACTGTTTTCAGCATGTTGAAACTCTGAAATCAAGCTATGAACACTTTTCATGAAACAAGGTCTAAAATCATGTTCGATGCAATGTGTAAGTGATTTCTAGTGCAGTAGCAGTCGTTAAGATTATAGGAACACTATGAGACTGTTTTCAGCATGTTGAAACTCTGAAATCAAGCTATGAACACTTTTCATGAAACAAGGTCTAAAATCATGTTCGATGCAATGTGTAAGTGATTTCTAGTGCAGTAGCAGTCGTTAAGATTATAGGAACACTATGAGACTGTTTTCAGCATGTTGAAACTCTGAAATCAAGCTATGAACACTTTTCATGAAACAAGGTCTAAAATCATGTTCGATGCAATGTGTAAGTGATTTCTAGTGCAGTAGCAGTCGTTAAGATTATAGGAACACTATGAGACTGTTTTCAGCATGTTGAAACTCTGAAATCAAGCTATGAACACTTTTCATGAAACAAGGTCTAAAATCATGTTCGATGCAATGTGTAAGTGATTTCTAGTGCAGTAGCAGTCGTTAAGATTATAGGAACACTATGAGACTGTTTTCAGCATGTTGAAACTCTGAAATCAAGCTATGAACACTTTTCATGAAACAAGGTCTAAAATCATGTTCGATGCAATGTGTAAGTGATTTCTAGTGCAGTAGCAGTCGTTAAGATTATAGGAACACTATGAGACTGTTTTCAGCATGTTGAAACTCTGAAATAAAGCTATGAACACTTTTCATGAAACAAGGTCTAAAATCATGTTCGATGCAATGTGTAAGTGATTTCTAGTGCAGTAGCAGTCGTTAAGATTATAGGAACACTATGAGACTGTTTTCAGCATGTTGAAACTCTGAAATCAAGCTATGAACACTTTTCATGAAACAAGGTCTAAAATCATGTTCGATGCAATGTGTAAGTGATTTCTAGTGCAGTAGCAGTCGTTAAGATTATAGGAACACTATGAGACTGTTTTCAGCATGTTGAAACTCTGAAATCAAGCTATGAACACTTTTCATGAAACAAGGTCTAAAATCATGTTCGATGCAATGTGTAAGTGATTTCTAGTGCAGTAGCAGTCGTTAAGATTATAGGAACACTATGAGACTGTTTTCAGCATGTTGAAACTCTGAAATAAAGCTATGAACACTTTTCATGAAACAAGGTCTAAAATCATGTTCGATGCAATGTGTAAGTGATTTCTAGTGCAGTAGCAGTCGTTAAGATTATAGGAACACTATGAGACTGTTTTCAGCATGTTGAAACTCTGAAATCAAGCTATGAACACTTTTCATGAAACAAGGTCTAAAATCATGTTCGATGCAATGTGTAAGTGATTTCTAGTGCAGTAGCAGTCGTTAAGATTATAGGAACACTATGAGACTGTTTTCAGCATGTTGAAACTCTGAAATCAAGCTATGAACACTTTTCATGAAACAAGGTCTAAAATCATGTTCGATGCAATGTGTAAGTGATTTCTAGTGCAGTAGCAGTCGTTAAGATTATAGGAACACTATGAGACTGTTTTCAGCATGTTGAAACTCTGAAATCAAGCTATGAACACTTTTCATGAAACAAGGTCTAAAATCATGTTCGATGCAATGTGTAAGTGATTTCTAGTGCAGTAGCAGTCGTTAAGATTATAGGAACACTATGAGACTGTTTTCAGCATGTTGAAACTCTGAAATCAAGCTATGAACACTTTTCATGAAACAAGGTCTAAAATCATGTTCGATGCAATGTGTAAGTGATTTCTAGTGCAGTAGCAGTCGTTAAGATTATAGGAACACTATGAGACTGTTTTCAGCATGTTGAAACTCTGAAATCAAGCTATGAACACTTTTCATGAAACAAGGTCTAAAATCATGTTCGATGCAATGTGTAAGTGATTTCTAGTGCAGTAGCAGTCGTTAAGATTATAGGAACACTATGAGACTGTTTTCAGCATGTTGAAACTCTGAAATCAAGCTATGAACACTTTTCATGAAACAAGGTCTAAAATCATGTTCGATGCAATGTGTAAGTGATTTCTAGTGCAGTAGCAGTCGTTAAGATTATAGGAACACTATGAGACTGTTTTCAGCATGTTGAAACTCTGAAATCAAGCTATGAACACTTTTCATGAAACAAGGTCTAAAATCATGTTCGATGCAATGTGTAAGTGATTTCTAGTGCAGTAGCAGTCGTTAAGATTATAGGAACACTATGAGACTGTTTTCAGCATGTTGAAACTCTGAAATCAAGCTATGAACACTTTTCATGAAACAAGGTCTAAAATCATGTTCGATGCAATGTGTAAGTGATTTCTAGTGCAGTAGCAGTCGTTAAGATTATAGGAACACTATGAGACTGTTTTCAGCATGTTGAAACTCTGAAATCAAGCTATGAACACTTTTCATGAAACAAGGTCTAAAATCATGTTCGATGCAATGTGTAAGTGATTTCTAGTGCAGTAGCAGTCGTTAAGATTATAGGAACACTATGAGACTGTTTTCAGCATGTTGAAACTCTGAAATCAAGCTATGAACACTTTTCATGAAACAAGGTCTAAAATCATGTTCGATGCAATGTGTAAGTGATTTCTAGTGCAGTAGCAGTCGTTAAGATTATAGGAACACTATGAGACTGTTTTCAGCATGTTGAAACTCTGAAATCAAGCTATGAACACTTTTCATGAAACAAGGTCTAAAATCATGTTCGATGCAATGTGTAAGTGATTTCTAGTGCAGTAGCAGTCGTTAAGATTATAGGAACACTATGAGACTGTTTTCAGCATGTTGAAACTCTGAAATCAAGCTATGAACACTTTTCATGAAACAAGGTCTAAAATCATGTTCGATGCAATGTGTAAGTGATTTCTAGTGCAGTAGCAGTCGTTAAGATTATAGGAACACTATGAGACTGTTTTCAGCATGTTGAAACTCTGAAATCAAGCTATGAACACTTTTCATGAAACAAGGTCTAAAATCATGTTCGATGCAATGTGTAAGTGATTTCTAGTGCAGTAGCAGTCGTTAAGATTATAGGAACACTATGAGACTGTTTTCAGCATGTTGAAACTCTGAAATCAAGCTATGAACACTTTTCATGAAACAAGGTCTAAAATCATGTTCGATGCAATGTGTAAGTGATTTCTAGTGCAGTAGCAGTCGTTAAGATTATAGGAACACTATGAGACTGTTTTCAGCATGTTGAAACTCTGAAATCAAGCTATGAACACTTTTCATGAAACAAGGTCTAAAATCATGTTCGATGCAATGTGTAAGTGATTTCTAGTGCAGTAGCAGTCGTTAAGATTATAGGAACACTATGAGACTGTTTTCAGCATGTTGAAACTCTGAAATCAAGCTATGAACACTTTTCATGAAACAAGGTCTAAAATCATGTTCGATGCAATGTGTAAGTGATTTCTAGTGCAGTAGCAGTCGTTAAGATTATAGGAACACTATGAGACTGTTTTCAGCATGTTGAAACAGTGAAATAAAGATATGAACACTTTTCATGAAACAAGGTCTAAAATCATGTTCGATGCAATGTGTAAGTGATTTCTAGTGCAGTAGCAGTCGTTAAGATTATAGGAACACTATGAGACTGTTTTCAGCATGTTGAAACTCTGAAATCAAGCTATGAACACTTTTCATGAAACAAGGTCTAAAATCATGTTCGATGCAATGTGTAAGTGATTTCTAGTGCAGTAGCAGTCGTTAAGATTATAGGAACACTATGAGACTGTTTTCAGCATGTTGAAACTCTGAAATCAAGCTATGAACACTTTTCATGAAACAAGGTCTAAAATCATGTTCGATGCAATGTGTAAGTGATTTCTAGTGCAGTAGCAGTCGTTAAGATTATAGGAACACTATGAGACTGTTTTCAGCATGTTGAAACTCTGAAATCAAGCTATGAACACTTTTCATGAAACAAGGTCTAAAATCATGTTCGATGCAATGTGTAAGTGATTTCTAGTGCAGTAGCAGTCGTTAAGATTATAGGAACACTATGAGACTGTTTTCAGCATGTTGAAACTCTGAAATCAAGCTATGAACACTTTTCATGAAACAAGGTCTAAAATCATGTTCGATGCAATGTGTAAGTGATTTCTAGTGCAGTAGCAGTCGTTAAGATTATAGGAACACTATGAGACTGTTTTCAGCATGTTGAAACTCTGAAATCAAGCTATGAACACTTTTCATGAAACAAGGTCTAAAATCATGTTCGATGCAATGTGTAAGTGATTTCTAGTGCAGTAGCAGTCGTTAAGATTATAGGAACACTATGAGACTGTTTTCAGCATGTTGAAACTCTGAAATCAAGCTATGAACACTTTTCATGAAACAAGGTCTAAAATCATGTTCGATGCAATGTGTAAGTGATTTCTAGTGCAGTAGCAGTCGTTAAGATTATAGGAACACTATGAGACTGTTTTCAGCATGTTGAAACTCTGAAATCAAGCTATGAACACTTTTCATGAAACAAGGTCTAAAATCATGTTCGATGCAATGTGTAAGTGATTTCTAGTGCAGTAGCAGTCGTTAAGATTATAGGAACACTATGAGACTGTTTTCAGCATGTTGAAACTCTGAAATCAAGCTATGAACACTTTTCATGAAACAAGGTCTAAAATCATGTTCGATGCAATGTGTAAGTGATTTCTAGTGCAGTAGCAGTCGTTAAGATTATAGGAACACTATGAGACTGTTTTCAGCATGTTGAAACTCTGAAATCAAGCTATGAACACTTTTCATGAAACAAGGTCTAAAATCATGTTCGATGCAATGTGTAAGTGATTTCTAGTGCAGTAGCAGTCGTTAAGATTATAGGAACACTATGAGACTGTTTTCAGCATGTTGAAACAGTGAAATCAAGCTATGAACACTTTTCATGAAACAAGGTCTAAAATCATGTTCGATGCAATGTGTAAGTGATTTCTAGTGCAGTAGCAGTCGTTAAGATTATAGGAACACTATGAGACTGTTTTCAGCATGTTGAAACTCTGAAATCAAGCTATGAACACTTTTCATGAAACAAGGTCTAAAATCATGTTCGATGCAATGTGTAAGTGATTTCTAGTGCAGTAGCAGTCGTTAAGATTATAGGAACACTATGAGACTGTTTTCAGCATGTTGAAACTCTGAAATCAAGCTATGAACACTTTTCATGAAACAAGGTCTAAAATCATGTTCGATGCAATGTGTAAGTGATTTCTAGTGCAGTAGCAGTCGTTAAGATTATAGGAACACTATGAGACTGTTTTCAGCATGTTGAAACTCTGAAATCAAGCTATGAACACTTTTCATGAAACAAGGTCTAAAATCATGTTCGATGCAATGTGTAAGTGATTTCTAGTGCAGTAGCAGTCGTTAAGATTATAGGAACACTATGAGACTGTTTTCAGCATGTTGAAACTCTGAAATCAAGCTATGAACACTTTTCATGAAACAAGGTCTAAAATCATGTTCGATGCAATGTGTAAGTGATTTCTAGTGCAGTAGCAGTCGTTAAGATTATAGGAACACTATGAGACTGTTTTCAGCATGTTGAAACTCTGAAATCAAGCTATGAACACTTTTCATGAAACAAGGTCTAAAATCATGTTCGATGCAATGTGTAAGTGATTTCTAGTGCAGTAGCAGTCGTTAAGATTATAGGAACACTATGAGACTGTTTTCAGCATGTTGAAACTCTGAAATCAAGCTATGAACACTTTTCATGAAACAAGGTCTAAAATCATGTTCGATGCAATGTGTAAGTGATTTCTAGTGCAGTAGCAGTCGTTAAGATTATAGGAACACTATGAGACTGTTTTCAGCATGTTGAAACTCTGAAATCAAGCTATGAACACTTTTCATGAAACAAGGTCTAAAATCATGTTCGATGCAATGTGTAAGTGATTTCTAGTGCAGTAGCAGTCGTTAAGATTATAGGAACACTATGAGACTGTTTTCAGCATGTTGAAACTCTGAAATCAAGCTATGAACACTTTTCATGAAACAAGGTCTAAAATCATGTTCGATGCAATGTGTAAGTGATTTCTAGTGCAGTAGCAGTCGTTAAGATTATAGGAACACTATGAGACTGTTTTCAGCATGTTGAAACTCTGAAATCAAGCTATGAACACTTTTCATGAAACAAGGTCTAAAATCATGTTCGATGCAATGTGTAAGTGATTTCTAGTGCAGTAGCAGTCGTTAAGATTATAGGAACACTATGAGACTGTTTTCAGCATGTTGAAACTCTGAAATCAAGCTATGAACACTTTTCATGAAACAAGGTCTAAAATCATGTTCGATGCAATGTGTAAGTGATTTCTAGTGCAGTAGCAGTCGTTAAGATTATAGGAACACTATGAGACTGTTTTCAGCATGTTGAAACTCTGAAATCAAGCTATGAACACTTTTCATGAAACAAGGTCTAAAATCATGTTCGATGCAATGTGTAAGTGATTTCTAGTGCAGTAGCAGTCGTTAAGATTATAGGAACACTATGAGACTGTTTTCAGCATGTTGAAACTCTGAAATCAAGCTATGAACACTTTTCATGAAACAAGGTCTAAAATCATGTTCGATGCAATGTGTAAGTGATTTCTAGTGCAGTAGCAGTCGTTAAGATTATAGGAACACTATGAGACTGTTTTCAGCATGTTGAAACTCTGAAATCAAGCTATGAACACTTTTCATGAAACAAGGTCTAAAATCATGTTCGATGCAATGTGTAAGTGATTTCTAGTGCAGTAGCAGTCGTTAAGATTATAGGAACACTATGAGACTGTTTTCAGCATGTTGAAACTCTGAAATCAAGCTATGAACACTTTTCATGAAACAAGGTCTAAAATCATGTTCGATGCAATGTGTAAGTGATTTCTAGTGCAGTAGCAGTCGTTAAGATTATAGGAACACTATGAGACTGTTTTCAGCATGTTGAAACTCTGAAATCAAGCTATGAACACTTTTCATGAAACAAGGTCTAAAATCATGTTCGATGCAATGTGTAAGTGATTTCTAGTGCAGTAGCAGTCGTTAAGATTATAGGAACACTATGAGACTGTTTTCAGCATGTTGAAACTCTGAAATCAAGCTATGAACACTTTTCATGAAACAAGGTCTAAAATCATGTTCGATGCAATGTGTAAGTGATTTCTAGTGCAGTAGCAGTCGTTAAGATTATAGGAACACTATGAGACTGTTTTCAGCATGTTGAAACTCTGAAATCAAGCTATGAACACTTTTCATGAAACAAGGTCTAAAATCATGTTCGATGCAATGTGTAAGTGATTTCTAGTGCAGTAGCAGTCGTTAAGATTATAGGAACACTATGAGACTGTTTTCAGCATGTTGAAACTCTGAAATCAAGCTATGAACACTTTTCATGAAACAAGGTCTAAAATCATGTTCGATGCAATGTGTAAGTGATTTCTAGTGCAGTAGCAGTCGTTAAGATTATAGGAACACTATGAGACTGTTTTCAGCATGTTGAAACTCTGAAATCAAGCTATGAACACTTTTCATGAAACAAGGTCTAAAATCATGTTCGATGCAATGTGTAAGTGATTTCTAGTGCAGTAGCAGTCGTTAAGATTATAGGAACACTATGAGACTGTTTTCAGCATGTTGAAACTCTGAAATCAAGCTATGAACACTTTTCATGAAACAAGGTCTAAAATCATGTTCGATGCAATGTGTAAGTGATTTCTAGTGCAGTAGCAGTCGTTAAGATTATAGGAACACTATGAGACTGTTTTCAGCATGTTGAAACTCTGAAATCAAGCTATGAACACTTTTCATGAAACAAGGTCTAAAATCATGTTCGATGCAATGTGTAAGTGATTTCTAGTGCAGTAGCAGTCGTTAAGATTATAGGAACACTATGAGACTGTTTTCAGCATGTTGAAACTCTGAAATCAAGCTATGAACACTTTTCATGAAACAAGGTCTAAAATCATGTTCGATGCAATGTGTAAGTGATTTCTAGTGCAGTAGCAGTCGTTAAGATTATAGGAACACTATGAGACTGTTTTCAGCATGTTGAAACTCTGAAATCAAGCTATGAACACTTTTCATGAAACAAGGTCTAAAATCATGTTCGATGCAATGTGTAAGTGATTTCTAGTGCAGTAGCAGTCGTTAAGATTATAGGAACACTATGAGACTGTTTTCAGCATGTTGAAACTCTGAAATCAAGCTATGAACACTTTTCATGAAACAAGGTCTAAAATCATGTTCGATGCAATGTGTAAGTGATTTCTAGTGCAGTAGCAGTCGTTAAGATTATAGGAACACTATGAGACTGTTTTCAGCATGTTGAAACTCTGAAATCAAGCTATGAACACTTTTCATGAAACAAGGTCTAAAATCATGTTCGATGCAATGTGTAAGTGATTTCTAGTGCAGTAGCAGTCGTTAAGATTATAGGAACACTATGAGACTGTTTTCAGCATGTTGAAACAGTGAAATCAAGCTATGAACACTTTTCATGAAACAAGGTCTAAAATCATGTTCGATGCAATGTGTAAGTGATTTCTAGTGCAGTAGCAGTCGTTAAGATTATAGGAACACTATGAGACTGTTTTCAGCATGTTGAAACTCTGAAATCAAGCTATGAACACTTTTCATGAAACAAGGTCTAAAATCATGTTCGATGCAATGTGTAAGTGATTTCTAGTGCAGTAGCAGTCGTTAAGATTATAGGAACACTATGAGACTGTTTTCAGCATGTTGAAACTCTGAAATAAAGATATGAACACTTTTCATGAAACAAGGTCTAAAATCATGTTCGATGCAATGTGTAAGTGATTTCTAGTGCAGTAGCAGTCGTTAAGATTATAGGAACACTATGAGACTGTTTTCAGCATGTTGAAACTCTGAAATCAAGCTATGAACACTTTTCATGAAACAAGGTCTAAAATCATGTTCGATGCAATGTGTAAGTGATTTCTAGTGCAGTAGCAGTCGTTAAGATTATAGGAACACTATGAGACTGTTTTCAGCATGTTGAAACAGTGAAATCAAGCTATGAACACTTTTCATGAAACAAGGTCTAAAATCATGTTCGATGCAATGTGTAAGTGATTTCTAGTGCAGTAGCAGTCGTTAAGATTATAGGAACACTATGAGACTGTTTTCAGCATGTTGAAACTCTGAAATCAAGCTATGAACACTTTTCATGAAACAAGGTCTAAAATCATGTTCGATGCAATGTGTAAGTGATTTCTAGTGCAGTAGCAGTCGTTAAGATTATAGGAACACTATGAGACTGTTTTCAGCATGTTGAAACTCTGAAATCAAGCTATGAACACTTTTCATGAAACAAGGTCTAAAATCATGTTCGATGCAATGTGTAAGTGATTTCTAGTGCAGTAGCAGTCGTTAAGATTATAGGAACACTATGAGACTGTTTTCAGCATGTTGAAACTCTGAAATCAAGCTATGAACACTTTTCATGAAACAAGGTCTAAAATCATGTTCGATGCAATGTGTAAGTGATTTCTAGTGCAGTAGCAGTCGTTAAGATTATAGGAACACTATGAGACTGTTTTCAGCATGTTGAAACTCTGAAATCAAGCTATGAACACTTTTCATGAAACAAGGTCTAAAATCATGTTCGATGCAATGTGTAAGTGATTTCTAGTGCAGTAGCAGTCGTTAAGATTATAGGAACACTATGAGACTGTTTTCAGCATGTTGAAACTCTGAAATCAAGCTATGAACACTTTTCATGAAACAAGGTCTAAAATCATGTTCGATGCAATGTGTAAGTGATTTCTAGTGCAGTAGCAGTCGTTAAGATTATAGGAACACTATGAGACTGTTTTCAGCATGTTGAAACTCTGAAATCAAGCTATGAACACTTTTCATGAAACAAGGTCTAAAATCATGTTCGATGCAATGTGTAAGTGATTTCTAGTGCAGTAGCAGTCGTTAAGATTATAGGAACACTATGAGACTGTTTTCAGCATGTTGAAACAGTGAAATAAAGATATGAACACTTTTCATGAAACAAGGTCTAAAATCATGTTCGATGCAATGTGTAAGTGATTTCTAGTGCAGTAGCAGTCGTTAAGATTATAGGAACACTATGAGACTGTTTTCAGCATGTTGAAACTCTGAAATCAAGCTATGAACACTTTTCATGAAACAAGGTCTAAAATCATGTTCGATGCAATGTGTAAGTGATTTCTAGTGCAGTAGCAGTCGTTAAGATTATAGGAACACTATGAGACTGTTTTCAGCATGTTGAAACTCTGAAATCAAGCTATGAACACTTTTCATGAAACAAGGTCTAAAATCATGTTCGATGCAATGTGTAAGTGATTTCTAGTGCAGTAGCAGTCGTTAAGATTATAGGAACACTATGAGACTGTTTTCAGCATGTTGAAACTCTGAAATCAAGCTATGAACACTTTTCATGAAACAAGGTCTAAAATCATGTTCGATGCAATGTGTAAGTGATTTCTAGTGCAGTAGCAGTCGTTAAGATTATAGGAACACTATGAGACTGTTTTCAGCATGTTGAAACTCTGAAATCAAGCTATGAACACTTTTCATGAAACAAGGTCTAAAATCATGTTCGATGCAATGTGTAAGTGATTTCTAGTGCAGTAGCAGTCGTTAAGATTATAGGAACACTATGAGACTGTTTTCAGCATGTTGAAACTCTGAAATCAAGCTATGAACACTTTTCATGAAACAAGGTCTAAAATCATGTTCGATGCAATGTGTAAGTGATTTCTAGTGCAGTAGCAGTCGTTAAGATTATAGGAACACTATGAGACTGTTTTCAGCATGTTGAAACTCTGAAATCAAGCTATGAACACTTTTCATGAAACAAGGTCTAAAATCATGTTCGATGCAATGTGTAAGTGATTTCTAGTGCAGTAGCAGTCGTTAAGATTATAGGAACACTATGAGACTGTTTTCAGCATGTTGAAACTCTGAAATAAAGATATGAACACTTTTCATGAAACAAGGTCTAAAATCATGTTCGATGCAATGTGTAAGTGATTTCTAGTGCAGTAGCAGTCGTTAAGATTATAGGAACACTATGAGACTGTTTTCAGCATGTTGAAACTCTGAAATCAAGCTATGAACACTTTTCATGAAACAAGGTCTAAAATCATGTTCGATGCAATGTGTAAGTGATTTCTAGTGCAGTAGCAGTCGTTAAGATTATAGGAACACTATGAGACTGTTTTCAGCATGTTGAAACTCTGAAATCAAGCTATGAACACTTTTCATGAAACAAGGTCTAAAATCATGTTCGATGCAATGTGTAAGTGATTTCTAGTGCAGTAGCAGTCGTTAAGATTATAGGAACACTATGAGACTGTTTTCAGCATGTTGAAACTCTGAAATCAAGATATGAACACTTTTCATGAAACAAGGTCTAAAATCATGTTCGATGCAATGTGTAAGTGATTTCTAGTGCAGTAGCAGTCGTTAAGATTATAGGAACACTATGAGACTGTTTTCAGCATGTTGAAACTCTGAAATCAAGCTATGAACACTTTTCATGAAACAAGGTCTAAAATCATGTTCGATGCAATGTGTAAGTGATTTCTAGTGCAGTAGCAGTCGTTAAGATTATAGGAACACTATGAGACTGTTTTCAGCATGTTGAAACTCTGAAATCAAGCTATGAACACTTTTCATGAAACAAGGTCTAAAATCATGTTCGATGCAATGTGTAAGTGATTTCTAGTGCAGTAGCAGTCGTTAAGATTATAGGAACACTATGAGACTGTTTTCAGCATGTTGAAACTCTGAAATCAAGCTATGAACACTTTTCATGAAACAAGGTCTAAAATCATGTTCGATGCAATGTGTAAGTGATTTCTAGTGCAGTAGCAGTCGTTAAGATTATAGGAACACTATGAGACTGTTTTCAGCATGTTGAAACTCTGAAATCAAGCTATGAACACTTTTCATGAAACAAGGTCTAAAATCATGTTCGATGCAATGTGTAAGTGATTTCTAGTGCAGTAGCAGTCGTTAAGATTATAGGAACACTATGAGACTGTTTTCAGCATGTTGAAACTCTGAAATCAAGCTATGAACACTTTTCATGAAACAAGGTCTAAAATCATGTTCGATGCAATGTGTAAGTGATTTCTAGTGCAGTAGCAGTCGTTAAGATTATAGGAACACTATGAGACTGTTTTCAGCATGTTGAAACTCTGAAATCAAGCTATGAACACTTTTCATGAAACAAGGTCTAAAATCATGTTCGATGCAATGTGTAAGTGATTTCTAGTGCAGTAGCAGTCGTTAAGATTATAGGAACACTATGAGACTGTTTTCAGCATGTTGAAACTCTGAAATCAAGCTATGAACACTTTTCATGAAACAAGGTCTAAAATCATGTTCGATGCAATGTGTAAGTGATTTCTAGTGCAGTAGCAGTCGTTAAGATTATAGGAACACTATGAGACTGTTTTCAGCATGTTGAAACTCTGAAATAAAGCTATGAACACTTTTCATGAAACAAGGTCTAAAATCATGTTCGATGCAATGTGTAAGTGATTTCTAGTGCAGTAGCAGTCGTTAAGATTATAGGAACACTATGAGACTGTTTTCAGCATGTTGAAACAGTGAAATCAAGCTATGAACACTTTTCATGAAACAAGGTCTAAAATCATGTTCGATGCAATGTGTAAGTGATTTCTAGTGCAGTAGCAGTCGTTAAGATTATAGGAACACTATGAGACTGTTTTCAGCATGTTGAAACTCTGAAATCAAGCTATGAACACTTTTCATGAAACAAGGTCTAAAATCATGTTCGATGCAATGTGTAAGTGATTTCTAGTGCAGTAGCAGTCGTTAAGATTATAGGAACACTATGAGACTGTTTTCAGCATGTTGAAACAGTGAAATAAAGATATGAACACTTTTCATGAAACAAGGTCTAAAATCATGTTCGATGCAATGTGTAAGTGATTTCTAGTGCAGTAGCAGTCGTTAAGATTATAGGAACACTATGAGACTGTTTTCAGCATGTTGAAACTCTGAAATCAAGCTATGAACACTTTTCATGAAACAAGGTCTAAAATCATGTTCGATGCAATGTGTAAGTGATTTCTAGTGCAGTAGCAGTCGTTAAGATTATAGGAACACTATGAGACTGTTTTCAGCATGTTGAAACAGTGAAATCAAGATATGAACACTTTTCATGAAACAAGGTCTAAAATCATGTTCGATGCAATGTGTAAGTGATTTCTAGTGCAGTAGCAGTCGTTAAGATTATAGGAACACTATGAGACTGTTTTCAGCATGTTGAAACTCTGAAATCAAGCTATGAACACTTTTCATGAAACAAGGTCTAAAATCATGTTCGATGCAATGTGTAAGTGATTTCTAGTGCAGTAGCAGTCGTTAAGATTATAGGAACACTATGAGACTGTTTTCAGCATGTTGAAACTCTGAAATCAAGCTATGAACACTTTTCATGAAACAAGGTCTAAAATCATGTTCGATGCAATGTGTAAGTGATTTCTAGTGCAGTAGCAGTCGTTAAGATTATAGGAACACTATGAGACTGTTTTCAGCATGTTGAAACAGTGAAATCAAGCTATGAACACTTTTCATGAAACAAGGTCTAAAATCATGTTCGATGCAATGTGTAAGTGATTTCTAGTGCAGTAGCAGTCGTTAAGATTATAGGAACACTATGAGACTGTTTTCAGCATGTTGAAACTCTGAAATCAAGCTATGAACACTTTTCATGAAACAAGGTCTAAAATCATGTTCGATGCAATGTGTAAGTGATTTCTAGTGCAGTAGCAGTCGTTAAGATTATAGGAACACTATGAGACTGTTTTCAGCATGTTGAAACAGTGAAATCAAGCTATGAACACTTTTCATGAAACAAGGTCTAAAATCATGTTCGATGCAATGTGTAAGTGATTTCTAGTGCAGTAGCAGTCGTTAAGATTATAGGAACACTATGAGACTGTTTTCAGCATGTTGAAACTCTGAAATCAAGCTATGAACACTTTTCATGAAACAAGGTCTAAAATCATGTTCGATGCAATGTGTAAGTGATTTCTAGTGCAGTAGCAGTCGTTAAGATTATAGGAACACTATGAGACTGTTTTCAGCATGTTGAAACAGTGAAATAAAGATATGAACACTTTTCATGAAACAAGGTCTAAAATCATGTTCGATGCAATGTGTAAGTGATTTCTAGTGCAGTAGCAGTCGTTAAGATTATAGGAACACTATGAGACTGTTTTCAGCATGTTGAAACTCTGAAATCAAGCTATGAACACTTTTCATGAAACAAGGTCTAAAATCATGTTCGATGCAATGTGTAAGTGATTTCTAGTGCAGTAGCAGTCGTTAAGATTATAGGAACACTATGAGACTGTTTTCAGCATGTTGAAACTCTGAAATCAAGCTATGAACACTTTTCATGAAACAAGGTCTAAAATCATGTTCGATGCAATGTGTAAGTGATTTCTAGTGCAGTAGCAGTCGTTAAGATTATAGGAACACTATGAGACTGTTTTCAGCATGTTGAAACTCTGAAATCAAGCTATGAACACTTTTCATGAAACAAGGTCTAAAATCATGTTCGATGCAATGTGTAAGTGATTTCTAGTGCAGTAGCAGTCGTTAAGATTATAGGAACACTATGAGACTGTTTTCAGCATGTTGAAACTCTGAAATCAAGCTATGAACACTTTTCATGAAACAAGGTCTAAAATCATGTTCGATGCAATGTGTAAGTGATTTCTAGTGCAGTAGCAGTCGTTAAGATTATAGGAACACTATGAGACTGTTTTCAGCATGTTGAAACTCTGAAATCAAGCTATGAACACTTTTCATGAAACAAGGTCTAAAATCATGTTCGATGCAATGTGTAAGTGATTTCTAGTGCAGTAGCAGTCGTTAAGATTATAGGAACACTATGAGACTGTTTTCAGCATGTTGAAACTCTGAAATCAAGCTATGAACACTTTTCATGAAACAAGGTCTAAAATCATGTTCGATGCAATGTGTAAGTGATTTCTAGTGCAGTAGCAGTCGTTAAGATTATAGGAACACTATGAGACTGTTTTCAGCATGTTGAAACTCTGAAATCAAGCTATGAACACTTTTCATGAAACAAGGTCTAAAATCATGTTCGATGCAATGTGTAAGTGATTTCTAGTGCAGTAGCAGTCGTTAAGATTATAGGAACACTATGAGACTGTTTTCAGCATGTTGAAACTCTGAAATCAAGCTATGAACACTTTTCATGAAACAAGGTCTAAAATCATGTTCGATGCAATGTGTAAGTGATTTCTAGTGCAGTAGCAGTCGTTAAGATTATAGGAACACTATGAGACTGTTTTCAGCATGTTGAAACTCTGAAATCAAGCTATGAACACTTTTCATGAAACAAGGTCTAAAATCATGTTCGATGCAATGTGTAAGTGATTTCTAGTGCAGTAGCAGTCGTTAAGATTATAGGAACACTATGAGACTGTTTTCAGCATGTTGAAACTCTGAAATCAAGCTATGAACACTTTTCATGAAACAAGGTCTAAAATCATGTTCGATGCAATGTGTAAGTGATTTCTAGTGCAGTAGCAGTCGTTAAGATTATAGGAACACTATGAGACTGTTTTCAGCATGTTGAAACTCTGAAATCAAGCTATGAACACTTTTCATGAAACAAGGTCTAAAATCATGTTCGATGCAATGTGTAAGTGATTTCTAGTGCAGTAGCAGTCGTTAAGATTATAGGAACACTATGAGACTGTTTTCAGCATGTTGAAACAGTGAAATAAAGCTATGAACACTTTTCATGAAACAAGGTCTAAAATCATGTTCGATGCAATGTGTAAGTGATTTCTAGTGCAGTAGCAGTCGTTAAGATTATAGGAACACTATGAGACTGTTTTCAGCATGTTGAAACTCTGAAATCAAGCTATGAACACTTTTCATGAAACAAGGTCTAAAATCATGTTCGATGCAATGTGTAAGTGATTTCTAGTGCAGTAGCAGTCGTTAAGATTATAGGAACACTATGAGACTGTTTTCAGCATGTTGAAACTCTGAAATCAAGCTATGAACACTTTTCATGAAACAAGGTCTAAAATCATGTTCGATGCAATGTGTAAGTGATTTCTAGTGCAGTAGCAGTCGTTAAGATTATAGGAACACTATGAGACTGTTTTCAGCATGTTGAAACTCTGAAATCAAGCTATGAACACTTTTCATGAAACAAGGTCTAAAATCATGTTCGATGCAATGTGTAAGTGATTTCTAGTGCAGTAGCAGTCGTTAAGATTATAGGAACACTATGAGACTGTTTTCAGCATGTTGAAACTCTGAAATCAAGCTATGAACACTTTTCATGAAACAAGGTCTAAAATCATGTTCGATGCAATGTGTAAGTGATTTCTAGTGCAGTAGCAGTCGTTAAGATTATAGGAACACTATGAGACTGTTTTCAGCATGTTGAAACAGTGAAATCAAGCTATGAACACTTTTCATGAAACAAGGTCTAAAATCATGTTCGATGCAATGTGTAAGTGATTTCTAGTGCAGTAGCAGTCGTTAAGATTATAGGAACACTATGAGACTGTTTTCAGCATGTTGAAACTCTGAAATCAAGCTATGAACACTTTTCATGAAACAAGGTCTAAAATCATGTTCGATGCAATGTGTAAGTGATTTCTAGTGCAGTAGCAGTCGTTAAGATTATAGGAACACTATGAGACTGTTTTCAGCATGTTGAAACTCTGAAATCAAGCTATGAACACTTTTCATGAAACAAGGTCTAAAATCATGTTCGATGCAATGTGTAAGTGATTTCTAGTGCAGTAGCAGTCGTTAAGATTATAGGAACACTATGAGACTGTTTTCAGCATGTTGAAACTCTGAAATAAAGATATGAACACTTTTCATGAAACAAGGTCTAAAATCATGTTCGATGCAATGTGTAAGTGATTTCTAGTGCAGTAGCAGTCGTTAAGATTATAGGAACACTATGAGACTGTTTTCAGCATGTTGAAACTCTGAAATCAAGCTATGAACACTTTTCATGAAACAAGGTCTAAAATCATGTTCGATGCAATGTGTAAGTGATTTCTAGTGCAGTAGCAGTCGTTAAGATTATAGGAACACTATGAGACTGTTTTCAGCATGTTGAAACTCTGAAATCAAGCTATGAACACTTTTCATGAAACAAGGTCTAAAATCATGTTCGATGCAATGTGTAAGTGATTTCTAGTGCAGTAGCAGTCGTTAAGATTATAGGAACACTATGAGACTGTTTTCAGCATGTTGAAACAGTGAAATAAAGCTATGAACACTTTTCATGAAACAAGGTCTAAAATCATGTTCGATGCAATGTGTAAGTGATTTCTAGTGCAGTAGCAGTCGTTAAGATTATAGGAACACTATGAGACTGTTTTCAGCATGTTGAAACTCTGAAATCAAGCTATGAACACTTTTCATGAAACAAGGTCTAAAATCATGTTCGATGCAATGTGTAAGTGATTTCTAGTGCAGTAGCAGTCGTTAAGATTATAGGAACACTATGAGACTGTTTTCAGCATGTTGAAACTCTGAAATCAAGCTATGAACACTTTTCATGAAACAAGGTCTAAAATCATGTTCGATGCAATGTGTAAGTGATTTCTAGTGCAGTAGCAGTCGTTAAGATTATAGGAACACTATGAGACTGTTTTCAGCATGTTGAAACTCTGAAATCAAGCTATGAACACTTTTCATGAAACAAGGTCTAAAATCATGTTCGATGCAATGTGTAAGTGATTTCTAGTGCAGTAGCAGTCGTTAAGATTATAGGAACACTATGAGACTGTTTTCAGCATGTTGAAACTCTGAAATCAAGCTATGAACACTTTTCATGAAACAAGGTCTAAAATCATGTTCGATGCAATGTGTAAGTGATTTCTAGTGCAGTAGCAGTCGTTAAGATTATAGGAACACTATGAGACTGTTTTCAGCATGTTGAAACTCTGAAATCAAGCTATGAACACTTTTCATGAAACAAGGTCTAAAATCATGTTCGATGCAATGTGTAAGTGATTTCTAGTGCAGTAGCAGTCGTTAAGATTATAGGAACACTATGAGACTGTTTTCAGCATGTTGAAACAGTGAAATAAAGATAAGAACACTTTTCATGAAACAAGGTCTAAAATCATGTTCGATGCAATGTGTAAGTGATTTCTAGTGCAGTAGCAGTCGTTAAGATTATAGGAACACTATGAGACTGTTTTCAGCATGTTGAAACTCTGAAATCAAGCTATGAACACTTTTCATGAAACAAGGTCTAAAATCATGTTCGATGCAATGTGTAAGTGATTTCTAGTGCAGTAGCAGTCGTTAAGATTATAGGAACACTATGAGACTGTTTTCAGCATGTTGAAACAGTGAAATCAAGATATGAACACTTTTCATGAAACAAGGTCTAAAATCATGTTCGATGCAATGTGTAAGTGATTTCTAGTGCAGTAGCAGTCGTTAAGATTATAGGAACACTATGAGACTGTTTTCAGCATGTTGAAACTCTGAAATCAAGCTATGAACACTTTTCATGAAACAAGGTCTAAAATCATGTTCGATGCAATGTGTAAGTGATTTCTAGTGCAGTAGCAGTCGTTAAGATTATAGGAACACTATGAGACTGTTTTCAGCATGTTGAAACAGTGAAATCAAGCTATGAACACTTTTCATGAAACAAGGTCTAAAATCATGTTCGATGCAATGTGTAAGTGATTTCTAGTGCAGTAGCAGTCGTTAAGATTATAGGAACACTATGAGACTGTTTTCAGCATGTTGAAACTCTGAAATCAAGCTATGAACACTTTTCATGAAACAAGGTCTAAAATCATGTTCGATGCAATGTGTAAGTGATTTCTAGTGCAGTAGCAGTCGTTAAGATTATAGGAACACTATGAGACTGTTTTCAGCATGTTGAAACTCTGAAATAAAGATATGAACACTTTTCATGAAACAAGGTCTAAAATCATGTTCGATGCAATGTGTAAGTGATTTCTAGTGCAGTAGCAGTCGTTAAGATTATAGGAACACTATGAGACTGTTTTCAGCATGTTGAAACTCTGAAATCAAGCTATGAACACTTTTCATGAAACAAGGTCTAAAATCATGTTCGATGCAATGTGTAAGTGATTTCTAGTGCAGTAGCAGTCGTTAAGATTATAGGAACACTATGAGACTGTTTTCAGCATGTTGAAACTCTGAAATCAAGCTATGAACACTTTTCATGAAACAAGGTCTAAAATCATGTTCGATGCAATGTGTAAGTGATTTCTAGTGCAGTAGCAGTCGTTAAGATTATAGGAACACTATGAGACTGTTTTCAGCATGTTGAAACTCTGAAATCAAGCTATGAACACTTTTCATGAAACAAGGTCTAAAATCATGTTCGATGCAATGTGTAAGTGATTTCTAGTGCAGTAGCAGTCGTTAAGATTATAGGAACACTATGAGACTGTTTTCAGCATGTTGAAACTCTGAAATCAAGCTATGAACACTTTTCATGAAACAAGGTCTAAAATCATGTTCGATGCAATGTGTAAGTGATTTCTAGTGCAGTAGCAGTCGTTAAGATTATAGGAACACTATGAGACTGTTTTCAGCATGTTGAAACAGTGAAATAAAGCTATGAACACTTTTCATGAAACAAGGTCTAAAATCATGTTCGATGCAATGTGTAAGTGATTTCTAGTGCAGTAGCAGTCGTTAAGATTATAGGAACACTATGAGACTGTTTTCAGCATGTTGAAACTCTGAAATCAAGCTATGAACACTTTTCATGAAACAAGGTCTAAAATCATGTTCGATGCAATGTGTAAGTGATTTCTAGTGCAGTAGCAGTCGTTAAGATTATAGGAACACTATGAGACTGTTTTCAGCATGTTGAAACTCTGAAATCAAGCTATGAACACTTTTCATGAAACAAGGTCTAAAATCATGTTCGATGCAATGTGTAAGTGATTTCTAGTGCAGTAGCAGTCGTTAAGATTATAGGAACACTATGAGACTGTTTTCAGCATGTTGAAACTCTGAAATCAAGCTATGAACACTTTTCATGAAACAAGGTCTAAAATCATGTTCGATGCAATGTGTAAGTGATTTCTAGTGCAGTAGCAGTCGTTAAGATTATAGGAACACTATGAGACTGTTTTCAGCATGTTGAAACTCTGAAATCAAGCTATGAACACTTTTCATGAAACAAGGTCTAAAATCATGTTCGATGCAATGTGTAAGTGATTTCTAGTGCAGTAGCAGTCGTTAAGATTATAGGAACACTATGAGACTGTTTTCAGCATGTTGAAACTCTGAAATCAAGCTATGAACACTTTTCATGAAACAAGGTCTAAAATCATGTTCGATGCAATGTGTAAGTGATTTCTAGTGCAGTAGCAGTCGTTAAGATTATAGGAACACTATGAGACTGTTTTCAGCATGTTGAAACTCTGAAATCAAGCTATGAACACTTTTCATGAAACAAGGTCTAAAATCATGTTTGATGCAATGTGTAAGTGATTTCTAGTGCAGTAGCAGTCGTTAAGATTATAGGAACACTATGAGACTGTTTTCAGCATGTTGAAACTCTGAAATCAAGCTATGAACACTTTTCATGAAACAAGGTCTAAAATCATGTTCGATGCAATGTGTAAGTGATTTCTAGTGCAGTAGCAGTCGTTAAGATTATAGGAACACTATGAGACTGTTTTCAGCATGTTGAAACTCTGAAATCAAGCTATGAACACTTTTCATGAAACAAGGTCTAAAATCATGTTCGATGCAATGTGTAAGTGATTTCTAGTGCAGTAGCAGTCGTTAAGATTATAGGAACACTATGAGACTGTTTTCAGCATGTTGAAACAGTGAAATCAAGCTATGAACACTTTTCATGAAACAAGGTCTAAAATCATGTTCGATGCAATGTGTAAGTGATTTCTAGTGCAGTAGCAGTCGTTAAGATTATAGGAACACTATGAGACTGTTTTCAGCATGTTGAAACTCTGAAATCAAGCTATGAACACTTTTCATGAAACAAGGTCTAAAATCATGTTCGATGCAATGTGTAAGTGATTTCTAGTGCAGTAGCAGTCGTTAAGATTATAGGAACACTATGAGACTGTTTTCAGCATGTTGAAACTCTGAAATCAAGCTATGAACACTTTTCATGAAACAAGGTCTAAAATCATGTTCGATGCAATGTGTAAGTGATTTCTAGTGCAGTAGCAGTCGTTAAGATTATAGGAACACTATGAGACTGTTTTCAGCATGTTGAAACTCTGAAATCAAGCTATGAACACTTTTCATGAAACAAGGTCTAAAATCATGTTCGATGCAATGTGTAAGTGATTTCTAGTGCAGTAGCAGTCGTTAAGATTATAGGAACACTATGAGACTGTTTTCAGCATGTTGAAACTCTGAAATCAAGCTATGAACACTTTTCATGAAACAAGGTCTAAAATCATGTTCGATGCAATGTGTAAGTGATTTCTAGTGCAGTAGCAGTCGTTAAGATTATAGGAACACTATGAGACTGTTTTCAGCATGTTGAAACAGTGAAATCAAGCTATGAACACTTTTCATGAAACAAGGTCTAAAATCATGTTCGATGCAATGTGTAAGTGATTTCTAGTGCAGTAGCAGTCGTTAAGATTATAGGAACACTATGAGACTGTTTTCAGCATGTTGAAACTCTGAAATCAAGCTATGAACACTTTTCATGAAACAAGGTCTAAAATCATGTTTGATGCAATGTGTAAGTGATTTCTAGTGCAGTAGCAGTCGTTAAGATTATAGGAACACTATGAGACTGTTTTCAGCATGTTGAAACTCTGAAATCAAGCTATGAACACTTTTCATGAAACAAGGTCTAAAATCATGTTCGATGCAATGTGTAAGTGATTTCTAGTGCAGTAGCAGTCGTTAAGATTATAGGAACACTATGAGACTGTTTTCAGCATGTTGAAACTCTGAAATCAAGCTATGAACACTTTTCATGAAACAAGGTCTAAAATCATGTTCGATGCAATGTGTAAGTGATTTCTAGTGCAGTAGCAGTCGTTAAGATTATAGGAACACTATGAGACTGTTTTCAGCATGTTGAAACAGTGAAATAAAGATATGAACACTTTTCATGAAACAAGGTCTAAAATCATGTTCGATGCAATGTGTAAGTGATTTCTAGTGCAGTAGCAGTCGTTAAGATTATAGGAACACTATGAGACTGTTTTCAGCATGTTGAAACTCTGAAATCAAGCTAAGAACACTTTTCATGAAACAAGGTCTAAAATCATGTTCGATGCAATGTGTAAGTGATTTCTAGTGCAGTAGCAGTCGTTAAGATTATAGGAACACTATGAGACTGTTTTCAGCATGTTGAAACTCTGAAATCAAGCTATGAACACTTTTCATGAAACAAGGTCTAAAATCATGTTTGATGCAATGTGTAAGTGATTTCTAGTGCAGTAGCAGTCGTTAAGATTATAGGAACACTATGAGACTGTTTTCAGCATGTTGAAACTCTGAAATCAAGCTATGAACACTTTTCATGAAACAAGGTCTAAAATCATGTTCGATGCAATGTGTAAGTGATTTCTAGTGCAGTAGCAGTCGTTAAGATTATAGGAACACTATGAGACTGTTTTCAGCATGTTGAAACAGTGAAATAAAGATATGAACACTTTTCATGAAACAAGGTCTAAAATCATGTTTGATGCAATGTGTAAGTGATTTCTAGTGCAGTAGCAGTCGTTAAGATTATAGGAACACTATGAGACTGTTTTCAGCATGTTGAAACTCTGAAATAAAGCTATGAACACTTTTCATGAAACAAGGTCTAAAATCATGTTTGATGCAATGTGTAAGTGATTTCTAGTGCAGCAGTGGTTAAGATTATAGGAACACTATGAGACTGTTTTCAGCATGTTGAAACTCTGAAATAAAGCTATGAACACTTTTCATGAAACAAGGTCTAAAATCATGTTCGATGCAATGTGTAAGTGATTTCTAGTGCAGTAGCAGTCGTTAAGATTATAGGAACACTATGAGACTGTTTTCAGCATGTTGAAACTCTGAAATAAAGCTATGAACACTTTTCATGAAACAAGGTCTAAAATCATGTTCGATGCAATGTGTAAGTGATTTCTAGTGCAGCACTGGTAGAATAGATTATAGGAACACTATGAGACTGTTTTCAGCATGTTGAAACTCTGAAATAAAGCTATGAACACTTTTCATGAAACAAGGTCTAAAATCATGTTTGATGCAATGTGTAAGTGATTTCTAGTGCAGCACTGGTTGTAAGATTATAGGAACACTATGAGACTGTTTTCAGCATGTTGAAACTCTGAAATAAAGCTATGAACACTTTTCATGAAACAAGGTCTAAAATCATGTTCGATGCAATGTGTAAGTGATTTCTAGTGCAGCACTGGTTGTAAGATTATAGGAACACTATGAGACTGTTTTCAGCATGTTGAAACTCTGAAATAAAGCTATGAACACTTTTCATGAAACAAGGTCTAAAATCATGTTCGATGCAATGTGTAAAGTGATTTCTAGTGCAGCAATGGTTAAGAATAGATTATAGGAACACTATGAGACTGTTTTCAGCATGTTGAAACTCTGAAATCAAGCTATGAACACTTTTCATGAAACAAGGTCTAAAATCATGTTTGATGCAATGTGTAAGTGATTTCTAGTGCAAGTAGCAGTCGTTAAGATTATAGGAACACTATGAGACTGTTTTCAGCATGTTGAAACAGTGAAATAAAGATATGAACACTTTTCATGAAACAAGGTCTAAAATCATGTTTGATGCAATGTGTAAGTGATTTCTAGTGCAGCACTGGTTAAGAATACATTATAGGAACACTATGAGACTGTTTTCAGCATGTTGAAACTGTGAAATAAAGCTATGAACACTTTTCATGAAACAAGGTCTAAAATCATGTTTGAGCAAATTTGAAGGTAACATTTCTAGTACAGCACTGGTTGTATAGATGATAGGAACACTATGAGACTGTTTTCAGCATGTTGAAACAGTGAAATAAAGCTATGAACACTTTTCATGAAACAAGGTCTAAAATCATGTTCGATGCAATGTGTAAGTGATTTCTAGTGCAGCAATGGAAGAATAGATTATAGGAACACTATGAGACTGTTTTCAGCATGTTGAAACTCTGAAATAAAGATATGAACACTTTTCATGAAACAAGGTCTAAAATCATGTTTGATGCAATGTGTAAGTGATTTCTAGTGCAGCAGTGGTTAAGATTATAGGAACACTATGAGACTGTTTTCAGCATGTTGAAACTGTGAAATAAAGATATGAACACTTTTCATGAAACAAGGTCTAAAATCATGTTCGATGCAATGTGTAAGTGATTTCTAGTGCAGCAGTGGTTAAGAATAGATTATAGGAACACTATGAGACTGTTTTCAGCATGTTGAAACAGTGAAATAAAGATATGAACACTTTTCATGAAACAAGGTCTAAAATCATGTTTGATGCAAATTTGAAGTGATTTCTAGTGCAGTAGCACTGGTTGTAAGATTATAGGAACACTATGAGACTGTTTTCAGCATGTTGAAACTCTGAAATAAAGCTATGAACACTTTTCATGAAACAAGGTCTAAAATCATGTTTGATGCAATGTGTAAGTGATTTCTAGTGCAGTAGCACTGGTAGATTATAGGAACGCTATGACACTGTTTTCAGCATGTTGAAACTGTGAAATAAAGATATGAACACTTTTCATGAAACAAGGTCTAAAATCATGTTCGATGCAATGTGTAAGTGATTTCTAGTGCAGTAGCAGTCGTTAAGATTATAGGAACACTATGAGACTGTTTTCAGCATGTTGAAACTCTGAAATCAAGCTATAAGAACACTTTTCATGAAACAAGGTCTAAAATCATGTTCGATGCAATGTGTAAGTGATTTCTAGTGCGGTAGCAGTCGTTAAGATTATAGGAACACTATGAGACTGTTTTCAGCATGTTGAAACTGTGAAATAAAGATATGAACACTTTTCATGAAACAAGGTCCAAAATCATGTGTGATCTAAAATGTGTAAGTGATTTCTAGTGCAGCACTGGTTAAGATTATCGGAACGCTATGAGACTGTTTTCAGCATGTTGAAACTGTGAAATATCGGTATGAACACTTTTCATGAAACAAGGTCCAAAATCATGTTTGATGCAAATTTGTAAGTGATTTCTAGTGCAGCAGTGGTTAAGATTATAGGAACACTATGAGACCATTTTCAGCATGTTGAAACTGTGAAATAAAGTTATGAACACTTTTCATGAAACAAGGTCTAAAATCATGTTTGATGCAATGTGTAAGTTAACAACTAGTGCAGCACTGGTTGTATAGATTATAGGAACACTATGAGACTGTTTTCAGCATGTTGAAACTGTGAAATATCGGTATGAACACTTTTCATGAAACAAGGTCCAAAATCATGTTTGATGCAAATTTCAAGTGATTTCTAGTGCAGTAGCAGTGGTTAAGATTAGAAAGTAGGAACACTATGAGACTGTTTTCAGCATGTTGAAACTGTGAAATAAAGCTATGAACACTTTTCATGAAACAAGGTCTAAAATCATGTTTGATGCAAATTTGTAAGTGATTTCTAGTGCAGCACTGGTTGTATAGATTATAGGAACACTATGAGACTGTTTTCAGCATGTTGAAACTGTGAAATAAAGATTTGAACACTTTTCATGAAACAAGGTCTAAAATCATGTTTGATGCAATTTTGAAGGTGATTTCTAGTACAGCACTGGTTGTATAGATTATAGGAACACTATGAGACTGTTTTCAGCATGTTGAAACTGTGAAATAAAGATTTGAACACTTTTCCAGAAACAAGGTCTAAAATCATGTTTGATGCAAATTTGAAGGTGATTTCTAGTACAGCAGTGGTTAAGAATAGAAAGTAGGAACACTATGAGACTGTTTTCAGCATGTTGAATCTGTGAAATAAAGATTTGAACACTTTTCCAGAAACAAGGTCAAAAATCATGTTTGATGCAAATTTGAAAGTAATTTCTAGTGCAGCACTGGTTGTATAGATTATAGGAACACTATGAGACCATTTTCAGCATGTTGAAACTGTGAAATAAAGATATGAACACTTTTCCAGAAACAAGGTCTAAAATCATGTTTGATGCAAATTTGTAAGTAACAACTAGTACAGCACTGGTAGTAGAGATCATAGGAACACTATGAGACCATTTTAAGCATGTTGCAACTGTGAAATATAGTTATGAACACTTTTCAAGAAACAAGGTCTAAAATCATGTTTGATGCAAATTTGAAGGTAACAACTAGTGCAGCACTGGTTGTATAGATTATAAGAACACTATGAGACCATTTTCAGCATGTTGAAACTGTGAAATCAAGCTATGAACACTTTTCATGAAACAAGGTCTAAAATCATGTTCGATGCAATGTGTAAGTGATTTCTAGTGCAGTAGCAGTCGTTAAGATTATAGGAACACTGTGAGACCATTTTCAGCATGTTGTATCTGTGAAATAAAGATTTGAACAGTTCTCCAGAATCAATGTCTAAAATCATGTTTGATGCAAATTTGAAGGTAACAACTAGTGCAGTAGTGGTAGAATACGTAATAGGATTCCTATGAGACCATTTTCAGCATGTTGCATCTGTGAAATAAAGTTTTGAACAGTTTTCCAGAATCAAGGTCTAAAATCATGTTTGATGCAATTTTGTAAGGTAACAATTTCTAGTACAGCACTGGTTGTATAGATGATAGGAACACTATGAGACTGTTTTCAGCATCTTGCAAATGTGAAATAAAGATTTGCACAGTTTTCCAGAATCAATGTCTAAAATCATGTTTGATGCAAATTTGAAGGTAACCACTAGTACAGCAGTGGTAGAATAGAAAGTAGGAACCCTATGAGACCATTTTCAGCATGTTGCATCTGTGAAATAAAGATTTGCACAGTTTTCCAGAATCAATGTCAAAAATCATGTTTGATGCAAATTTGAAGGTAACAACTAGTGCAGCACTGGTTGTATAGATGATAGTGTTCCAAAGAGACCATTTTCAGCATGTTGCAACTGTGAAATAAAGATTTGCACAGTTTTCCAGAATCATCGTCTAAAATCATGTTTGATGCAAATTTGAAGGTAACAACTAGTACAGCACTGGTTGTATAGATGATAGGAACACTATGAGACCATTTTCAGCATCTTGCAACTGTGAAATAAAGTTTTGCACAGTTCTCCAGAATCAATGTCAATATCATGTTTGAGCAAATTTGAAGGTAACAACTAGTGCAGCACTGGTTGTATAGATGATAAGAACACTATGAGACCATTTTCAGCATGTTGCAACTGTGAAATAAAGTTTTGCAGTTTTCCAGAATCAATGTCAAAATCATGTTTGAGCAAATTTGAAGGTAACAACTAGTGCAGTAGTGGTAGAATACGTAATAGGATTCCTATGAGACCATTTTCAGCATGTTGCATCTGTGAAATAAAGTTTTGCACAGTTTTCCAGAATCATCGTCAAAATCATGTTTGAGCAATTTTGAAGGTAACAACTAGTACAGCACTGGTTGTATAGATGATAGGAACACTATGAGACCGTTTTCAGCATCTTGCAAATGTGAAATAAAGATTTGCACAGTTTTCCAGAATCAATGTCAAAATCATGTTTGAGCAAATTTGAAGGTAACCACTAGTACAGCAGTGGTAGAATAGAAAGTAGGAACCCTATGAGACCATTTTCAGCATGTTGCATCTGTGAAATAAAGATTTGCACAGTTTTCCAGAATCAATGTCAAAAACATGTTTGTGCAAATTTGAAGGTAACAACTAGTGCAGCACTGGTTGTATAGATGATAGTGTTCCAAAGAGACCATTTTCAGCATGTTGCAACTGTGAAATAAAGATTTGCACAGTTTTCCAGAATCATCGTCAAAATCATGTTTGAGCAAATTTGAAGGTAACAACTAGTACAGCACTGGTTGTATAGATGATAGGAACACTATGAGACCATTTTCAGCATGTTGCAACTGTGAAATAAAGTTTTGCAGTTTTCCAGAATCAATGTCAAAATCATGTTTGAGCAAATGTGAAGGTAACAACTAGTACAGCACTGGTAGAATAGAAAGTAGGAACCCTCTGAGACCATTTTCAGCATGTTGTATCTGTGAAATAAAGATTTGCACAGTTCTCCAGAATCAATGTCAAAATCATGTTTGTGCAAATTTGAAGGTATCAACTAGTACAGCAATGGAAGAATAGATAATAGGAACCCTATGAGACCATTTTCAGCATGTTGCAAATGTGAAATAAAGATTTGCACAGTTTTCCAGAATCAATGTCAAAATCATGTTTGAGCAAATTTGAAGGTAACAACTAGTACAGCACTGGTTGTATAGATGATAGGAACCCTATGAGACCATTTTCAGCATGTTGCATCTGTGAAATAAAGATTTGCACAGTTTTCCAGAATCAATGTCAAAATCATGTTTGAGCAAATTTGAAGGTAACAACTAGTACAGCACTGGTAGAATACATAATAGGAACCCTATGAGAGCATTTTCAGCATGTTGCATCTGTGAAATAAAGATTTGCAGTTTTCCAGAATCAATGTCAAAATCATGTTTGAGCAAATTTGAAGGTAACAACTAGTACAGCACTGGTTGTATAGATGATAGGAACACTATGAGACCATTTTCAGCATGTTGCATCTGTGAAATAAAGATTTGCAAAGTTCTCCAGAATCAATGTCAAAATCATGTTTGTGCAAATTTGAAGGTAACAACTAGTACAGCAATGGAAGAATAGATAATAGGAACCCTATGAGACCATTTTCAGCATGTTGCAAATGTGAAATAAAGATTTGCACAGTTTTCCAGAATCAATGTCAAAATCATGTTTGAGCAAATTTGAAGGTAACAACTAGTACAGCACTGGTTGTATAGATGATAGGAACCCTATGAGACCATTTTCAGCATGTTGCATCTGTGAAATAAAGATTTGCACAGTTTTCTAGAATCAATGTCAAAATCATGTTTGTGCAAATTTGAAGGTAACAACTAGTGCAGCACTGGTAGAATACATAATAGGAACCCTATGAGAGCATTTTCAGCATGTTGCATCTGTGAAATAAAGATGTGCAGTTTTCCAGAATCAATGTCAAAATCATGTTTGAGCAAATTTGAAGGTAACAACTAGTACAGCACTGGTTGTATAGATGATAGGAACACTATGAGACCATTTTCAGCATCTTGCAACTGTGAAATAAAGTTTTGCACAGTTTTCCAGAATCAATGTCAAAATCATGTTTGAGCAAATTTGAAGGTAACAACTAGTACAGCACTGGTAGAATAGAAAGTAGGAACCCTCTGAGACCATTTTCAGCATGTTGTATCTGTGAAATAAAGATTTGCACAGTTCTCCAGAATCAATGTCAAAATCATGTTTGAGCAAATTTGAAGGTAACAACTAGTACAGCACTGGTAGAATAGAAAGTAGGAACCCTGTGAGACCATTTTCATCATGTTGCAACTGTGAAATAAAGTTTTGCACAGTTTTCCAGAATCATCGTCAAAATCATCTTTGAGCAAATTTGAAGGTAACAACTTGTAGAATAAATAATAGGAACACTATGAGACCATTTTCAGCATGTTGCAACTGTGAAATAAAGAATGCACAGTTTTCCAGAATCAATGTCAAAATCATGTTTGAGCAAAATTTGAAGGTAACAACTAGTACAGCACTGGTAGAATAGAAAGTAGGAACCCTATGAGACCATTTTCAGCATGTTGCAACTGTGAAATAAAGATTTGCACAGTTTTCCAGAATCAATGTCAAAATCATGTTTGAGCAAATTTGAAGGTAACCACTAGTACAGCAGTGGTAGAATAGAAAGTAGGAACCCTGTGAGACCATTTTCAGCATGTTGCAACTGTGAAATAAAGTTTTGCACAGTTTTCCAGAATCAATGTCAAAATCATGTTTGAGCAAATTTGAAGTTAACAACTAGTGCAGCACTGGTTGTATAGATGATAGGAACACTATGAGACCATTTTCAGCATGTTGCAACTGTGAAATAAAGATTTGCACAGTTTTCCAGAATCAATGTCAAAATCATGTTTGAGCAAATTTCAAGGTAACCACTAGTACAGCAGTGGTAGAATAGAAAGTAGGAACCCTATGAGACCATTTTCAGCATGTTGCATCTGTGAAATAAAGTTTTGCACAGTTTTCCAGAATCAATGTCAAAATCATGTTTGAGCAAATTTGAAGGTAACAACTAGTGCAGCACTGGTTGTATAGATGATAGTGTTCATAAGAGACCATTTTCAGCATGTTGCAACTGTGAAATAAAGATTTGCACAGTTTTCCAGAATCATCGTCAAAATCATGTTTGAGCAATTTTGAAGGTAACAACTAGTACAGCACTGGTTGTATAGATGATAGGAACACTATGAGACCGTTTTCAGCATCTTGCAACTGTGAAATAAAGATTTGCACAGTTTTCCAGAATCAATGTCAAAATCATGTTTGAGCAAATTTGAAGGTAACCACTAGTACAGCAGTGGTAGAATAGAAAGTAGGAACCCTATGAGACCATTTTCAGCATGTTGCATCTGTGAAATAAAGATTTGCACAGTTTTCCAGAATCAATGTCAAAAACATGTTTGTGCAAATTTGAAGGTAACAACTAGTGCAGCACTGGTTGTATAGATGATAGTGTTCCAAAGAGACCATTTTCAGCATGTTGCAACTGTGAAATAAAGATTTGCACAGTTTTCCAGAATCATCGTCAAAATCATGTTTGAGCAAATTTGAAGGTAACAACTAGTACAGCACTGGTTGTATAGATGATAGGAACACTATGAGACCATTTTCAGCATCTTGCAACTGTGAAATAAAGTTTTGCACAGTTCTCCAGAATCAATGTCAAAATCATGTTTGAGCAAATTTGAAGGTAACAACTAGTGCAGCACTGGTTGTATAGATGATAAGAACACTATGAGACCATTTTCAGCATGTTGCAACTGTGAAATAAAGTTTTGCAGTTTTCCAGAATCAATGTCAAAATCATGATTGAGCAAATTTGAAGGTAACAACTAGTACAGCACTGGTAGAATAGAAAGTAGGAACCCTGTGAGACCATTTTCAGCATGTTGTATCTGTGAAATAAAGATTTGCACAGTTCTCCAGAATCAATGTCAAAATCATGTTTGAGCAAATTTGAAGGTAACAACTAGTGCAGTAGTGGTAGAATACGTAATAGGATTCCTATGAGACCATTTTCAGCATGTTGCATCTGTGAAATAAAGTTTTGCACAGTTTTCCAGAATCATCGTCAAAATCATGTTTGAGCAATTTTGAAGGTAACAACTAGTACAGCACTGGTTGTATAGATGATAGGAACACTATGAGACCGTTTTCAGCATCTTGCAAATGTGAAATAAAGATTTGCACAGTTTTCCAGAATCAATGTCAAAATCATGTTTGAGCAAATTTGAAGGTAACCACTAGTACAGCAGTGGTAGAATAGAAAGTAGGAACCCTATGAGACCATTTTCAGCATGTTGCATCTGTGAAATAAAGATTTGCACAGTTTTCCAGAATCAATGTCAAAAACATGTTTGTGCAAATTTGAAGGTAACAACTAGTGCAGCACTGGTTGTATAGATGATAGTGTTCCAAAGAGACCATTTTCAGCATGTTGCAACTGTGAAATAAAGATTTGCACAGTTTTCCAGAATCATCGTCAAAATCATGTTTGAGCAAATTTGAAGGTAACAACTAGTACAGCACTGGTTGTATAGATGATAGGAACACTATGAGACCATTTTCAGCATCTTGCAACTGTGAAATAAAGTTTTGCACAGTTCTCCAGAATCAATGTCAAAATCATGTTTGAGCAAATTTGAAGGTAACAACTAGTGCAGCACTGGTTGTATAGATGATAAGAACACTATGAGACCATTTTCAGCATGTTGCAACTGTGAAATAAAGTTTTGCAGTTTTCCAGAATCAATGTCAAAATCATGTTTGAGCAAATTTGAAGGTAACAACTAGTGCAGTAGTGGTAGAATACGTAATAGGAACCTTATGAGACCATTTTCAGCATGTTGCATCTGTGAAATAAAGATTTGCACAGT
Source organism: Brachymystax lenok tsinlingensis (assembly GCA_030435695.1). Taxonomy (NCBI): domain Eukaryota; kingdom Metazoa; phylum Chordata; class Actinopteri; order Salmoniformes; family Salmonidae; genus Brachymystax; species Brachymystax lenok. The sequence goes on along the minus strand of CM059811.1, from coordinate 34,251,708 downwards.
TCTCCAGAATCAATGTCAAAATCATGTTTGAGCAAATTTGAAGGTAACAACTAGTGCAGCACTGGTTGGATAGATGATAGGAACACTATGAGACCATTTTCAGCATGTTGCAACTGTGAATCAAAGATTTGCACAGTTTTCCAGAATCAATGTCAAAATCATCTTTGAGCAAATTTGAAGGTAACAACTAGTAGAATAAATAATAGGAACACTATGAGACCATTTTCAGCATGTTGCAACTGTGAAATAAAGATTTGCAAAGTTTTCCAAAATCATCGTCAAAATCATGTTTGAGCAAATTTGAAGGTAACAACTAGTGCAGCACTGGTATAATAGATGATAGGAACACTATGAGACCATTTTCAGCATGTTGCAACTGTGAAATAAAGATTTGCAGTTTTCCAGAATCAATGTCAAAATCATGTTTGAGCAAATTTGAAGGTAACAACTAGTAGAATAAATAATAGGAACACTATGAGACCATTTTCAGCATGGTGCAACTGTGAAATAAAGATTTGCACAGTTTTCCAGAATCAATGTCAAAATCATGTTTGAGCAAATTTAAAGGTAAGGGAATACCCCCATGAAATGGACAAAAATGAATGGCAACATATTGCCATTGGAACAAACATACACACGATGGAAAAGAGTGCCCAAATGGACGCCATTTCGTGTATTTCTTATGGCAAACGGCATACGGCAAATGCCAAGTGTAATAACTCAAAATTACTATAGGTGGCGAGTGCGTTCCAACGGGGCAAAACATATTGCAAATGTACATGAAGACAAGACCCAAGGGTCAAATTTTGACATTTCAAAAAATATCAAAATACCTACACCCCTTAAAAAAGTGCTTTCTGGGCCTTTTTGCGATTCTAACGATTTTTTGTTATAATCTCACGTATAGAAGATGTGTATAAACATATCCTTGTCTAATTTTAATAAAGTTAATTTTTATTAACTTTTTTATTGTCCATAAGGCCTATGTTTTGTCCATTTGCAATATGTTACCATAGGAAGTCAAAAGTCAATGTCCATTTGCAATATGTTTTGTCCATTTGCAATATGTTACCATAGGAAGTCAAAAGTCATGATGTTATGTCCATTTACATATATCGTAAAAGGAAGTCGGCTTCCGAACCCAAAAGTCAGTGAGCAATGTCCAAATGGCATTTAAACTGACAAAATGATATATATCACTATGTTAAGCCCTCAATCGTCCTATAGGGTCTATTTTTTGAAAAACGTCCAAAATGACCAGGGGTGCCTACATTGGGATGGCCACAGGTGGAGGTGCTCCCTAACCAGCCAGGGATACCTTGCACCCTCCTAAAGACATTACTATTTAAAATATGCTCATGGTTACCCGTTTCAATTACCAGGTACACGGTTGTCAATTTGCAATGTCTTACAATGGGCATTTACCCTCACAAATTTGACAGGCTCCGAAATACTGCAGAAATGCCAAATTGACAGGCCCATTGAACTCGGGATGGCTGGGAAGTGATCATGGTTCCTCTCCATCGCTCGTTGGTGTTGATTTCAACATGTCAAATTCGTGACGTTAAAAGCCCATTGAAACATATTGCAAATGTACAGTGAAACATATTGCAAATGTACAGTACATTTACCAGGTCCATATTTTCAAAAGGGTTTTAAATGACTTTAGGGGGCTGCTCCTGGTCCAGGATCTTTATGGGAGTATCCCACTATGGCCCTAAGTCAGTGGGAGAAGCCCCTGCTCATTTATGGAGGTTTTCAAAAAAAGTGTCCACACTCTCTTCCATTGCTTTGTACAGTACATTTGCAATATGTTTCACTGTACATTTGCAATATGTTTCAATGGGCTGTTAACATCACGAATATGACAAGCTCTAAAATACTTCAGGAATGGCCAATTGACTGCCCGTTGATCTCAGGATGGCCAGGATTGATAGTGGTACCTGTCCATAGCTCGTTGGTGTTGATTTCAACATGTCAAAAAAGCCCATTGAAACATATTGCAAATGTACAGTGAAACATATTGCAAATGTACAGTACATTTGCAATATGTTTCAATGGGCTGTTAACATCACGAATATGACAAGCTCTAAAATACTTCAGGAATGCCCAATTGACTGCCCATTGATCTCAGGATGGCCAGGATTGATAGCGGTACCTGTCCATAGCTCATTGGTGTTGATTTCAACATGTCAAAAAAGCCCATTGAAACATATTGCAAATGTACAGTGAAACATATTGCAAATGTACAGTACATTTGCAATATGTTTCAATGGGCTTTAACATCACGAATATGACAAGCTCTAAAATACTTCAGGAATGCCCAATTGACTGCACATTGATCTCAGGATGGCCAGGATTGATAGCGGTACCTGTCCATAGCTCGTTGGTGTTGATTTCAACATGTCAAAAAAAAGCCCATTGAAACATATTGCAAATGTACAGTGAAACATATTGCAAATGTACAGTACATTTGCAATATGTTTCAATGGGCTTTTAACATCACGAATATGACAAGCTCTAAAATACTTCAGGAATACCCAATTGACTGCACATTGATCTCAGGATGGCCAGGATTGATAGCGGTACCTGTCCATAGCTCGTTGGTGTTGATTTCAACATGTCAAAAAAAAGCCCATTGAAACATATTGCAAATGTACAGTGAAACATATTGCAAATGTACAGTACATTTGCAATATGTTTCAATGGGCTTTAACCATCACGAATATGACAAGCTCTAAAATACTTCAGGAATGCCCAATTGACTGCCCATTGATCTCAGGATGGCCAGGATTGATAGCGGTACCTGTCCATTGCTCATTGGTGTTGATTTCAACATGTCAAAAAAAAGCCCATTGAAACATATTGCAAATGTACAGTGAAACATATTGCAAATGTACAGTACATTTGCAATATGTTTCAATGGGCTGTTAACATCACGAATATGACAAGCTCTAAAATACTGCAGGAATGGCCAATTGACTGCCCGTTGATCTCAGGATGGCCAGGATTGATAGTGGTACCTGTCCATAGCTCGTTGGTGTTGATTTCAACATGTCAAAAAGCCCATTGAAACATATTGCAAATGTACAGTGAAACATATTGCAAATGTACAGTACATTTGCAATATGTTTCAATGGGCTTTTAACATCACGAATATGACAAGCTCTAAAATACTTCAGGAATGCCCAATTGACTGCCCGTTGATCTCAGGATGGCCAGTATTGATAGTGGTACCTGTCCATAGCTCATTGGTGTTGATTTCAACATGTCAAAAAAGCCCATTGAAACATATTGCAAATGTACAGTGAAACATATTGCAAATGTACAGTACATTTGCAATATGTTTCAATGGGCTTTTAACATCACGAATATGACAAGCTCTAAAATACTTCAGGAATGCCCAATTGACTGCCCGTTGATCTCAGGATGGCCAGTATTGATAGTGGTACCTGTCCATAGCTCATTGGTGTTGATTTCAACATGTCAAAAAAAAGCCCATTGAAACATATTGCAAATGTACAGTGAAACATATTGCAAATGTACAGTACATTTGCAATATGTTTCAATGGGCTTTAACATCACGAATATGACAAGCTCTAAAATACTTCAGGAATGCCCAATTGACTGCCCGTTGATCTCAGGATGGCGGGCTTGACGGTTTTAACTTATTGCAAATGGACAAAAGTCTGCCATAAAGTCACTATAATGAAAACGTAAAACACCTAGTTACGTTCTAGTTGCGGGTCCAGTTCCGATGTTATGTGTCGGCCTATCTGAGGCGACCCCAAATCCCGAGTTTCGCTCGATAGGTCATTCGAGCCCGAGCAGCGACCTTAATTGGTGCTGAAAATCCACGTTTTCCGGGCGTTGCTACGGGGTCCTTGAATGAGCTATCGGAGAGAAGCGTTAGGGTCCGTCTCTATGGGCCAAGGCGGTTCTAATGCACCTAACCTTGTGTCTCTGGGACTTTTAGAAATTTTGTCATTTTCGTGATGTAAAAATGAATTGAAAATATTGCAAATGTACAAGGCTGTTTCTCGGCCTGTGAACCTTCTAGAGCCCCGTAGCTCACCGTGCACTATCGACATAAGCTCTAGAAAAGGGTTCTAAAGTTTCAGAGCTCTAGGTCTGACGGTTCTTTAATAGTTCGAACGAAAGTAACTATTGCAGGCAGTGTGTGTCTGTAAGCCCCACACTATGTCACTCCCCATGGACTGTGTGCATGTGTGAGTTTTCAAGGGATTCTGATGGGAGAAATGACTGATTTACAGTTCATTGGGGTTGCCTAATCACACATGTGAAGTTTTGGAAAGATGTGACCTTTTTAACCCTTGAAACAGCACCTATGACCCTATTTAAAGCACTTCCGGTTGTCACAGGAAGCTGTAGGTAGACACATATCCTCATTGGGGTAGGCTTTTACAGAATCCTGAGTTTTAAGTCTGTAAGTTAAGAACTGACTGATTTACACAGGTTTGAAAGTCTGTTTTTCACCAACAGCAGGTTGGGTACTGTAAAACACCTTTAGGGTGAATTTAACCACTTCCGGTTGCTCCAGGAAGCTTAGAATCAACACAGGTAGACCTCATAGTGGCCTGATGGATTGCCATCAAAGACAGGTTCATAAGACATTCATAACCCACATAGGCACCAGGTTGAATTTAGGCGAGCAGGCAATGTATTCCTATGGGGAGAGATGTCATAGCAAACGGTTTGATGTAAATACCCTGTTTTCACTGTTAAGGGTTAATGCCACAGGGCCACGGTTAGGCTTGCACAGATCGGGAGGTCCTAAGGAACGTTCCAGAAGTCGAATCGGGCTTCTAACCCAAACGGTTCTGCCGCTGTCACCCAAAAGCAGCTGAAATTTAGGGCCAGGCTTCATTTTCGGCCTACTTTTTGGGAACGGTTGCTGCGGTCAGACCGAGTGAGCTACGGTCAAGCGGGGTATCTCGTTGAACTCGGCAAGGCCTAGAGACTATGGTGATGCCATTGCAGGCCCTTTGTGTCTTTAAGACCCACACTGTGTCACTCCATCCCAGCTATGTGTTTGTGTGTGTGTGTGGGAGTTGTCTTGTAAATCTGATGGGAGAAATGACTCATTTACAGTTCATGAGGGTTGCCTAATCACACATATGAAGTTTTGGAAAGATGTGACCTTTTTAACCCTTGAAACAGCACCTATGACCCCTATTTAAAGGACTTCCGGTTGTCACAGGAAGCTGTAGGTAGACACATATCCTCATTGGGGTATGCTTTAACAGAATCCTGAGTTTTAAGTCTTTAGGTTAAGAACTGACTGATTTACACAGGGTTGAAAGTCTGTTTTTCACAAACTGCAGGTTGGGTCTATCAAAACACCTTTTGGGTGATTTTTACCACTTCCGGTTGCTCCAGGAAGCTTAGAATCAACACAGGTAGACCTCATAGTGGTCTGATGGATTGCTATCGAAGACAGGTTCATAAGACATTCATAACCCACATAGGCACCAGGTTGAATTTAGGGGAGCAGGCAATGTATTCCTATGGGGAGAGATGTCATAGCAAACGGTTTGATGTAAATACCCTGTTTTCACTGTTAAGGGTTAATGCCACAGGGTCAAGGTTATGCTTGCACAGATCGGGAGGTCCTAAGGAACGTTCCAGAAGTCGAATCGTGCTTCTAACCCAAACGGTTCTGCCGCTGTCACTCAAAAGCAGCTGAACTTTAGGGCCAGGCTTCATTTTCGGCCTACTTTTTGGAACGGTTGCTGCGGTCAGACCGAGTGAGCTACGGTCAAGCGGGGCATCTCGTTGAACTCAGGAAGGCCTAGAGACTATGGTGATGCACTTTTTAGTGTTGATTTCAGCCTGTCATTTTGGTGATGTTTCAGCCCTATTTAATCTTATTGCAAATGTACAAAAGTGAGCCAGCAAGTCAGCGTCCATCAGTCAATTAGATATCATTCTGACACCAAACTGATAAAAACTGACACCAAACCCACTTTTTCCAACTCGTTTAGAAGCCAACTATCACATATGTCAGAGCAGCATTGTGCCTCAGGGACTTTGAGTAATTCTGTCATTTTTGCAATGTAAAAATCAATTGAAATAATTGCAAATGTTTGAGGCTGTTCCTCGGCCTGAGAACCTTCTAGAACTCACCGTGCACTATCGACATAAGCTCTAGAAAAGGGTTCTAAAGTTTCAGAGCTCTAGGTCTGACGGTTCTTTGATAGTTTGAACGAAAATAACTTTTGCAGGCAGTGTGTGTCTGTAAGCCCCACACTATGTCACTCCCCATGGACTGTGTGCGTGTGTGAGTTAATCAAGGGAATCTGATGGGAGTAATGACTGATTTACAGTTCATTGGGTTTGCCTAATCACACATATGACGTTTTGGAAAGATATGACCTTTTTAACCCTTCGAAACAGACCCTATGACCCAAATTTAAAGCACTTCCGGTTGGCACAGGAAGCTGTAAGTAAACACATATCTTCATTGGGGTAGTCTTTAACTTGTTAGGGAGTGGCAGCTGAGGGGTCGGTTTTGGAGAGCCTGGCGTGCCCAAAGTAAAATGCCGCCCATTCAGGCCAAGAAAATAGGATATGCACATATTTAATACCATTTGATAGGAAACACTCTGAATTTTCCAAAAATGTTAACCGTTTGTCTGTGAGTGAAACAGAACTCATATGGCAGGCGAAACCCCGAGGAATTTCTGTCCTGGAAAAAGTGGTTTTGACAGAGTGCCTCATTGGGAACCCCTCCCTCATGAAAATGACCATATAAGGGCATATGAATGCAGTACCCATCGCTTCCTTTAGATGTCAACAGTCTCGAGACAGTGTAAAATTTCATTTTGGATGAATTAGACCAGAGAATAAGAGCAAACCAGGAAGTGACCTTTTTATGTAAACAGTACCCAGTGCGCGTTCCTGACAAAGCGCGCAGTGTCTTTTTTACCGTCTTTATCGATCAGTTTATATTCCGGTTGATTTATAATAGTAAATATACGTAAAAGTGTTCCTAAGGATACATTTAAAACTATGTTTGATTGTTCTTGGACAAGTTTATAGGTATAAGATGAACGAGTTTGCGTCACGTTTCAATGGAGTAGTGGAGGCTGTCGTTTCTGATTATAACGCGCGCGAACCAAATGGAGGATTTATGGACTGGATACATTACTTTTTCTAACAAAAGAACCATGAATTGTCTTCGTTGGACACTTAGGAAGACCTCAGCAGAAGTTCTTCAACAGGTAATTGATTTGTTTTCGCTGTGAAATGTGTTATGTGTGTGCCGTGATGGCTAATCGATTCATGGCTATGGGAAAAATGTGTGAGGTGCTACTCTCAAACAATCAAATGTGCTGCTTTCGCCGTAAAGCCTTTTTGAAATCTGACAACGCTGTGATATTGCCAAGAAACAGAGCTTTTGATGAATATGGAACACTTGTATATTGGTGGATGTTTAATAATTCAACTTTTGGATTTTGAATTTGGCACCTTACATTTCACCTGGTAGTGTCGGGAGCAGCCCGCTAGCGCCCCAGCAATCCCTGAGAGGTTAATGAGGGAATAAGTATTTGACCCCGTCTCAATCAGAAATATTTCTGGCTCCCAGGTGTCTTTTATACAGGTATCGAGCTGAGATTAGGAGCACACTCTTAAAGGGAGTGCTCCTAATCTCAGTTTGTTACCTGTATAAAAGACACCTGTCCACAGAAGCAATCAATCAATCAGATTCCAAACTCTCCACCATGGCCAAGACCAAAGAGTTCTCCAAGGATGTCAGGGACAAGGTTGTAGACCTACACAAGGCTGGAATGGGCTACAAGACCATCGCCAAGCAGCTTGGTGAGAAGGTGACAACAGTTGGTGCGATTATTCGCAAATGGAAGAAACACAAAAGAACTGTCAATCTCCCTCGGCCTGGGGCTCAATACAAGATCTCACCTTGTGGAGTTGCAATGATCATGAGAACGGTGAGGAATCAGCCCAGAACTACACAGGAGGATCTTGTCAATGATCTCAAGGCAGCTGGGACCATAATCACCAAGAAAACTATTAGTAACACATTACGCAGTGAAGGACAGAAATCCTGCAGCGCCCTCAAGCTCCCCCTGCTCAAGAAAGCACATATACATGCCCGTCTGAAGTTTGCCAATGAACATCTGAATGATTCAGAGGACAACTGGGTGAAAATGTTGTGGTCAGATGAGACCAAAATGGAGCTCTTTGGCATCAACTCAACTCGCTGTGTTTGGAGGAGGAGGAATGCTGACTATGACCCCAAGAACATCATCCCCACCGTCAAACATGAAGGTGGAAACATTATGCTTTGGGGGTGTTTTTCTGCTAAGGGGACAGGACAACTTCACCGCATCAAAGGGACGATGGACGGGGCCATGCACCGTAAAATCTTGGGTGAGAACCTCCTTCCCTCAGCCAGGGCATTGACAATGGGTCGTGGATAAGTATTCCAGCATGACAATGACCCAAAACACACGGCCAGGGCAACAAAGGAGTGGCTCAAGAAGAAGCACATTAAGGTCCTGGAGTGGCCTAGCCAGTCTCCAGACCTGAATCCCATAGAAAATCTGTGGAGGGAGCTGAAGGTTCGAGTTGCCAAACGTGAGCCTCGAAACCTTAATGACTTGGAGAAGATCTGCAAAGAGGAGTGGGACAAAATCCCTCCTGAGATGTGTGCAAACCTGGTGGCCAACTACAAGAAACGTCTGACCTCTGTGATTGCCAACATGAGCTTTGCCACCAAGTACTAAGTCATGTTTTGCAGAGGGGTCAAATACTTATTTCCCTCATTAAAATGCAAATCAATTTATATCATTTTTCACATGCGTTTTTTCTGGATTTTTTTGTTGTTAATTCTGTCTCTCACTGTTCAAATAAACCTACCATTCAAATTATAGACTGATGATTTCTTTGTCAGTGGGCAAACATACAAAATCAGCAGGGGATCAAATACTTTTTTTCCTCACTGTACATACATACATAGAAACATATAATACTTCTGTCCTCCTGCAAAATAACAGGGTGATAGATTACTGAAGAAACATACCAGTTGAATACTATGGAGAATACTTAGCCACTAGATGACACTGTCGCATAAGGAATGAAGCTCAATAGGCCTATTTCAAAATGCACTGGTAAGGCACTAGAGTTAAGATAAATGTCAGCTGTGAGATGACTGGAAAATCCACTGGATATATGCAGTGAGTGACTGTCCTCACCTTGTCACAAAGTATATATTCTTAGAAGAGATATAGACTGGCAGAGACAGAAAAATGAAATTGCAGTATAAGCATTAGAGAGCTATACCTTGACACAGCAATCTGTAGAAGATTGCATAAACCAGGTGGTTCTATAACCAGGTTAACTCTGAAAAACCTTGATTAGACGATATTGTTCAAAGGTGTTAAATGTATGTGATATGTGATGGAAGAGACGGACCAGTGGCCGGAAGGGTGCTGGTACAAGCCCCAGGCCAGGCAATGAAAGTGGCAACTGAACTGTCAAGTGAAGGGCTGCTGGTCTCAGGTCCCATTTACTGTCATTGTATCCTTGAACAAGGCACTTAACCGCTGTAATCCTCCAGCAACGCTGTTGTGCTTTTCTTCTGTGTTTGTGTGTGGTTGGGTATTATGACTGCAAAATTATACCTTTCTGTTGAAACAGGGACACTAAATTATCTGTTTTATTTCTATGTACTGGGTACACATGTAATAAATCCTTACTTGTTTGTTACATTTTTTTATCATCACATACACTGGATAGGTGCAGTGAAATCAAATCAAACCAAATTACATTTTATTTGTCACACAACAGCTGTAGACCTTACAGTGAAATGCTTACTTACAAGCCCTTAACCAACAATGCAGTTTTAAGAAAAATAAGTGTCAAGTAAAAAATAGATAAGTAAAAAAATGTAAATAACAAATAATTACACAGCAGCAGTAAAATAACAATAGCGAGGCTATATACAGGGGGTACCGGTATAGAGTCTATGTGCGGGGGCACCGGTTAGTCAAGGTAATTGAGGTAATAGAGGTAATATGTACATGTACAGAAGGCTAGCATCCCAAAGTCGCCTCTTCACTGTTGACGTTGAGACTGGTACTATTTAATGAAGACTACAGCTCAGTGTTTAACACCATAGACCCTTCCAACCTCATCACCAAGCTGGATACCCTGGGACTGAACATCTCCCTCTGCAACTGAATCCTGGACTTCCTGACAGGACAGTCCCAGGTGTTGAGGGTAGGCAACAACACCTCTGCCACACTGACCCTCAACACAGGGGCCCCTCAGAAGTGTGTGCTTAGTCCCCTCCCATGACTCCAACACCATCATCAAGTTTTCTGACGACACGACGATGGTAGGCCTGATCGCAGACAGCGATGAGACAGCCTACAGGGTGGAGGTCAGAGACTTGGCGGGGTTGTGCCAGGACAACAACCTTTCCCTCAATGTCAGAAAGACCAAGTAACTGATCGTGGACTACAGGAGAAAGAGGGAAAAGCACACCCCCATCCACATCGACGGGGCTATAGTGGAGCCGGTTGACAGGTTCAAGTTCCTTGGCGTAAACGTCACTAAGGACTTAACATGGTCCACTCACTCATGTACATTCATGAAAAAGTTACGACAGTGCCTCTTCCACCCCTCAGGAGACTGAAAAGATTTGGAATTGGCCCTCAGATCCTCAAAAGGTCACACAGCTGCACCAATAAGAGCATCTTAACAGACTGCATCACTGCTTGGTATGGCAAATGCACTGCCCTTGAATGCAACGCGCTACAGAGGGTATTTGTATTTGTATTTATTATGGATCCCCATTAGCTACTGCCAAGGCATCAGCTACTCTTCCTGGGGTCCAGCAACATTTAGGCAGTTATACTATTTTAAAAACATTACAATACATTCATAACAGATTTCACAACACACTAAGTGTGTGCCCTCAGGCCCCTACTCCACTACCACAGATCAACAACAGAAAATCCCTGTGTACGTGTGTGTATAGTGCATATGTTATTATGTGTATGTATGCAGGTGTCTGGGCCTATGTTTGTGTTGCTTCACAGTCCCTGCTGTTCCATAAGGTGTATTTTTTTGTTTTTTAAAATCTGACTCTACTGCTTGTATCAGTTACCTGATGTGGAATAGAGTTCCATGTAGTCATTGCTCTATGTAGTACTGTGCGTCTCCCATAGTCTGTTCTGGACTTGGGGACTGTTAAGAGACCTCTGGTGTCATGTCTTGTGGGGTATGCATGGGTGTCTGATCTTTGTGCTAGTTGTTTAAACAGACAGCTCTGTGCTTTCAACATGTCAATACCTCTCACAAATACAAGTAATGATTGATGGTACTACAGAGGGTTGCACGCACTACAGAGGGTAGTGCAAACGGCCCAGTACATCACTGGGGAAAAGCTTTCTGCCATCCAGGACCTCTATACCAGGCGGTGTCAGAGGAAGGCACTAAAAATTGACAAAAACTCCAACCACCCTAGTCATAGACTGTTCTCTCTGCTACCGCACGGCAAGCGGTACAGGAGCGCCAAGTCTAAGTCCAAGAGACTTCTAAACAGCTCCTACCCCAAAGCCATAAGACTCCTTATCATCTAATCAAATGGCTGTCCAGACCATTTGCATTGCCCCACCCGCCCACCCCCTCTTTTATGCCTCTGCTACTCTCTGTTATAATCTATGCATAGTCACTTTAATAACTCTACCAACATGTACATATTACCTCGACTAACCGGTGCCCCCGCAAATTGACTCTGTACTGGTACCTCGTGTATATAGTCTCGCAATTGTTATTTTATTTTACTGCGGCTTATTATTATTTTACAGATTTTTTTTAATCAAGTCAATCTCTCCTCCACTTTGAGCCAGGAGAGATTGACGTGCTAATGTTAGCTCTCTGTGCACATCTAAGGGCCAGCCGTGCTGCTCTGTTCTGAGCCAATTGCAAGAGTCCCTATTTCTGGCACCTGACCACATGACTGAACAGTAGTTCAGGTGCGACAAAACTACAGCCTGTAAAACATGCCTTGTTGATAGTGCTGTTAAGAAGGTAGAACAGTGCTTTATTATGGTCAGACTTCTCGCCATGATTTGACCATGACAGTTTTACAATCCAGGGTTATTCCAAGGAATAAAGTCACCTCAATTTGCTCAATTTACACATTATTTATTACAAGATTTAGTTGAGGTTTAGGGTTTAGTGAATGATTTGTCCCAAATACAATCATTTAGTTTTAGAAATATTTTGGACTAACTTATTCCTTACCACCCATTGTGAAACTAACTGCAGCTCTTTGTTAAGTGTTGCAGTCATTTCAGTCACTGTAGTAGCTGACGTGTAATAGTGTTAACTTCTTAGGGAGCGGCAGCTGAGGTGTCGGTTTTGGAGAGTGGCGTGGATTTTATGATCATAACGCGCCAACCAAACAGAGATTTATGGATATAATAAATGACCTTTTCTAACAAAAGAAGCATGGATTGTCTTCGTTGGACACTTGGGAAGCCCTCAGCAGAAGTTCTTCGAAAGGTAAGAGATTTTATATTAGCGATTTTATGTGTTTTTTGAGACCCGTGTTGGGTTATGAATTTATGCTAATGCATAAATATTAGAGGTGCTACCCTCAAACAATCAAATGTTGTGCTTTCGCCGTAAAGCCTTTTTGAAATCTGACAACGCTGTGATATTGCCAAGAATCAGAGCTTTTGATGACTATGCAACACTTGTATATTGATGAATGTTTAATAATTCAACTTTTGGATTTTGAATTTGGCGCCTCACATTTCACCGGGTATTGTCGGGAGTGGGGCGCCCCACCACTCCGTAAGTAGTTAACTTGTTAGGGAGTGGCAACTGAGGGGTCGGTTTTGGAGAGCCTAGCGTGCCCAAAGTAAAATGCCTCCCATTCAGGCCCAGAAAATAGGATATGCATATATTTAGTAGTACCATTGGATAGGAAACACTCTGAATTTTCCAAAACTGTTAACCATTTGTCTGTGAGTAAAACAGAATGCTCACGCGAAAGCGCGCAGTGTCTTTTTTACCGTCGTTATCGATCAGTTTATATTCCGGCTGATTTATAATAGTAAATATACGTAAAAGTGTTCCTAAGGATACATTTAAAACTATGTTTGATTGTTCTTGGACAAGTTTATAGGTATAAGATGAACGAGTTCGTGTCACGTTTTAATGGAGTAGTGGAAGCTGTCGTTTCTGATTATAACGCGCAAACCAAATGGAGGATTTATGGATAAAATACGTTACTTTTTCTAACAAAAGAACCATGGATTGTCTTCGTTGGACACTTAGGATGACCTCAGCAGAAGTTCTTCAACAGGTAATTGATTTGATTTTGCTGTGAAATGTGTTATGTGTGTGCCATGATGGCTAATCGATACATGGCTATGGGAAAAATATGTGAGGTGCTACTCTCAAACAATCAAATGTGCTGCTTTCGCCGTAAAGCCTTTTTGAAATCTGACAACGCTGTGATATTGCCAAGAAACATAGCTTTTGATGAGTATGGAACACTTGTATATTGGTGGATGTTTAATAATTCAATTTTGGGATTTTGAATTTGGCGCTTTACATTCATCCGCATACATAGACACACTGGCTTTACTCAAAGCCAGGGGTATGTCGTTAGTAAAGATTGAAAAAAGTAAGGGGCCTAGATAGCTGCCCTGGGGAATTCCTGATTCTACATGGATTATGTTGGAGAGGCTTCCATTAAAGAACACCCTCTGTGCTTTGCTAGACAGGCAACTCTTTATCCACAATATAGCAGGGGATGTAAAGCCATAACACATACGTTTTTCTAGCAGCAGATCATGATCGATAATGTCAAAAGCCACACTGAAGTCTAACAAAACAGCCCTCACAATCTTTTTATAATCAATTTCTCTCAGCCAATAATCAATAATTTGTGTAAGTGCTGCGCTTGCTGAATCTCTTTCCCTATAAGCGTGCTGAAAGTCTGTTGTCAATTTGTTTACTGTAAAATAGTATTGTATCTGGTCAAACTAAACATTTACCAAAACTTTACTAAGGGTTGGTAACAGACTGATTGGTCAGCTATTTACGCCAGTAAAGGGGGCTTTACTATTCTTAGGAAGCAGAATGACTTTTGCTTCCCTCCAGGACTGAGAGCACACACTTTCTCGTGACCTTAAATGGAAGATATGGCAAATAGCAGTGGCAATATCGTCAACTATTATCCTCAGTAATTTTCCATCCAAGCTGTCAGACCCCGTTGGCTTGTCAATAATTTAACCTCTTCCCCACTCAGTTTAAGGAATTCAAAATTCTTGTCTTTCATAATTTGGTCAGATATACTTGGATGTGTAGTGTCAGTGTTTGTTGCTGGCATGTCATGCCTAAGTTTGCTATTCTTGCCAATTACAAAAATCATTAAAGTAGTTGGCAATATCAGTTGGTTTTGTGATGAATGAGCCATCTGATATAATGATGATGGAGCTGAGTTTGCCTTTTTTTCCCAACATTTCATTGAAGGTTTATTATTATTCTTTATGTCATTTATCTTTGTTTCAGAGTGTAGTTTCTTATTATTTTTATTCATTTTAGTCACATGATTTCTCAGTTTGCAGTATGTTTGCCAATCGGTTGTGCAGCCAGACTTATTTGCCATTCCTTTAGCATCATCCCTCTCAACCATACCATTTTTCAATTCCTCATCAATCCATGGGGATTTAACAGTTTTTACATTCATTTTCTTAATGGGTGCATGCTTATTAGTAACTGGGATAAGCAATTTCATAAATGTGTCAAGTGCCGCGTCTGGTTGCTCCTCATTACACACCACGGACCAACAAATATTATTTACATCAACAACATAGGAATCACTACAAACTTCTTGTAAGACTTGTTATACACTATTAGGGCCAGACTTTGGAACTTTGGTTTTCCTAGGTTTTCCTAGATATTGTGATCACTACATCCGATAGATCTGGATACTGCTTTCAAGAACATTTCTGCACCATTAGTAAAGATGTGATAAGTACATGCTGATTATTTAATTCCTTTGCAGTTTGTAACTACCCTGATAGATTGACTGATAATTTGAACCAGGTTGCAGGCACTGGTTACAGTTTGAAACTTTTTCTTGAGTGGGCAGCTTGATGAAAGCCAGTCAATATTTAAATAATATAATATACCTCTCTGTTGATATCACATACATTATCAAGCATTTCACACATGTTATCCAGATACGGACTGTTAGCACATGGTGGTCTATAGCAGCTTCCCAGAAGAATGGGCTTTAGGTGAGGCAGATTAACCTATAGCCATATGACTTCAAAAGTATTTAACATGAGATCCTCACTAAGCTTTCAAGGAATGTGGTTCTGAATATAAACAGCAATGCCTCCAACACTGTCATTTCTGTCATTTCTGTAAATGTTATAAACTTATATTGCTACCACTGTATCATCAAATGTATTATCTAAGTGAGTTTCAGAGATGGTCAGAATGTGAATGTCATCTGTTACTTACTAGCAAACTATTAATTTCATGAACCTTGTCTCTTACGCTACAGTGAGGGAAAAATGTATTTGATCCCCTGCTGATTTTGTACGTTTGCCCACTGACAAAGAAATGATCAGTCTATAATTTTAATGGTAGGTGTATTTGAACAGTGAGAGACAGAATAACAACAAACAAATCCAGAAAAACACGTGACAAATGTTATAAATTGATTTGCATTTAATGAGGGAAATAAGTATTTGACCCCTCTGCAAAACATGACTTAGTACTTGGTGGCAAAACCTTTGTTGGCAATCACAGAGGTCAGACGTTTCTTGTAGTTGGCCACCAGGTTTGCACACATCTCAGGAGGGATTTTGTCCCACTCCTCTTTGCAGATCTTCTCCAAGTCATTAAGGTTTCGAGGCTCACGTTTGGCAACTCGAACATTTAGCTCCCTCCACAGATTTTCTATGGGATTAAGGTCTGGAGACTGGCTAGGCCACTCCAGTACCTTAATGTGCTTCTTCTTGAGCCACTCCTTTGTTGCCTTGGCCGTGTGTTTTGGGTCGTAGTGTGTTAGCAATTGTTTTCTTGGTGACTATGGTCTCAGCTGCCTTGAGATCATTGACAAGATCCTCCCGTGTAGTTCTGGGCTTATTCCTCACCGTTCTCATGATCATTGCAACTCCACGAGGTGAGATCTTGCATGGAGTCCCAGGCTGAGGGAGATTGACAGTTCTTTTGTGTTTCTTCCATTTGCGAATAATCGCACCAACTGTTGTCACCTTCTCACCAAGTTGCTTGGTGATGGTCTTGTAGCCCATTCCAGCCTTGTGTAGGTCTACAATCTTGTCCCTGACATCCTTGGAGAGCTCTTTGGTCTTGGCCATGGTGGAGAGTTTGGAATCTGATTTGATTGATTGCTTCTGTGGACAGGTGTCTTTTATACAGGTAACAAGCTGTGAATAGGAGCACTCCTTTTAAGAGTGTGCTCCTAATCTCAGCTCGATACCTGCATAAAAGACACCTGGGAGACAGAACTCTTTCTGATTGAGGGGGTCAAATACTTATTTCCCTCATTAAAATGCAAATCAATTTATAACATTTTTCACATCCGTTTTTCTGGAATTTTTTGTTGTTATTTTGTCTCTCACTGTTCAAATAACCCTACCATTAAAATTATAGACTGATCATTTCTTTGTCAGTGGGCAAACGTACAAAATCAGCAGGGGATCAAATACTTTTTTTCCCTTGCTTTTTTCATTGCTTTGCTGGGAAGTTTAGCAGAAGTAGATATTCTCATGTTACTTATGTTAGTGCAGGATGAGCTGCACAAAGTGGACTTCCTACTAGGGCACACCGCCTCAGTGCTAACAGCATAAATCTGGTCAATGGGCCAGATGCCTACAATAGCATTCATGGCAGTTAGAGAGACATAAATTAGGTTATTTACATTATGTCTACCAACGTCCCTGGTATAATGTAGATTTGCTAAAGCATTATGACAACTCAGCGACACAATGGTAGGGATTAATTTAGCTGGGCTTGGGTTATTGATTAGTCATTGTCTCAACGCAGCCATATAATGCTGTGAAAGGATCCATGAACTCAAAATATTTGGGTGGATCCCATCCTCCTCCTAAAATGTGTTTTTTTTCGAAAAGGTATAGGAATTGTCAACAAAAGTTACACTCATTGAGCTGCAGTAACCCTGTAGCCAGTTGTGAAGAGAAAGAATCCTGCTAAAGCGATCAATGCCATGATTCAGAGAGGGCACATGGGTCTATCATTAGTGTCTAGCAGAGAGTCAGCTCCAAAAATCCAGTTTCAACTGTTCAGAGTTGCCCTTCATAATGTCATTAAAACACACATGGAATACGATATAATTAATTTCCATGTCCTGAAGTAGTACATACGGGAGCAGCTTAGTAATGTCATTTACTCGAGCTCCTGGATAAGTCATTGTTTTTGCACCAGGAACAGTCACATTTCTTACCATGGAGCTACTCAAAATCATGGCTGTTGAGAAGGACGAAGAAATCCGTTCACTCCCACGCTTCACAGGATTCGGAGAACCCTTTAAGGATGGGCAAGAGGCAGAATAACTTGAGCCAGTAACTCCCGTGCGACTGGTGCAGTCCTCTGACAGTTGGAGAAGCCCCGCTCGATCCAGAGCAGGGACGGAAGGTTGCGACATCGACTTCATAATTGTAGGGGAAGCAGTAGGAGTAGGCACAGGGGCTGCAGACGCAGGTACCCCCAGTGACAAAGGTACAGGAAGATCAGGGTCCAGGTCGGCGAAACTATTCGTTGTTTGTATCCGCACCGGGCCTCTCGTTGGGAGTGGGTGGTGCGGACAGCCCAGTAAATCACTGATGCCGGGCTCCCTGCCACCCAGGACCTTCATATCAGGTGGTATCTGAGGAAGGCCCGAAAAATTACTAAGACTCCAGCCACCCAAGCCATAGACTGTTCCCTCTGCCACCGTCCGTCAAACGGTACCGGAGCGTCAGCTCTCGGACCAACAGGCTCAGAGACAGCTTCTACCCCCAAGCCATAAAACTGTTAACTAGTTCATTCAATTGTTACCCGGTCTATCTTGCACTGACCATATACACACTATATACACACTCACACTACACTGAGACTCACACAAAACCCCCACACATTCACATGCATTACCTATGCACACAAATACACAACACAAACACTCATACATGCCAAAAATCATGGCTGGCGAGAAGGACGAAGAAATCCGCCCACTCACACAGTTCACAGGATTCGGGGGGGAACCGTTTAAGGACAGGCAAGAGGCAGGATAACTTGAGCCCACAGCTCTTGGCGGCGCACAATTGGCCCAGCGTTGTCTGGGTTTGGCCGGGATAGGCCGACATTGTAAATAAGAATTTGTTCTTAACTAGTTAAATAAAATAAAACCCACTTTTACACTCATAATATGCGACTGCTACTCTGTTCTTTATTTTACTCGTATTATTATCTATCTTGATGTCTAGTCACTCAAAAAATAATCTGTAAGCCACCAAGCAGTATTGTCTGTAAGATAATGACAAAAAAAGATATTAGACTTTCATGGGCAATCGTTGTGTACTGTCTGTATTCCTACTGTAGCAGCACAATGCAGAATATCACACATCTCACAGACACACATTAGCTAGCTAGCTACATAGGCATAGTTAATCAAAGACTAATATGAGTCATAAAGCCATTATTTTACTCTTCGTCATCATCAAAATATTTATCAAATTTTGCTCCTAATGAAAGGCACTGAGGCTAACCAGACCAGCTATAACATTAGGCTACTGTACATTTAGGATATATTAAACAAAGCTAGCTTCACTTGGCTATCTTGTAGTTGTACTAGCAAGCCCCCTTATGGCTGAATCGATCACAAAATGATATTGTACTGAACACCCATGCCTTGTGTATTGTTAGCTAGGTACCGACATCAAAGCAACTTACTTGTTTGTCATTTACCCACCTAGTCCAGCTGGTCTAGAGTGCCGACACCAGTCTCCAGCACCCCTCTCATCACTCAATCAATCTTCATGAATCATCTGAAGCAGCCATTGTAATTATTTATCAATCTTGGATAGACAGTGCACATAGCTCCCCTGAACCTGTAGAAACTAGTACCACCCCATTTGAAAAGCCCGCCTTTCGAGGGTGGGAACACAATTAGACAAGGAAGAAGGGCTCCCGTCAGGCTGTAGTCTTTACAAAGCCATGGAAAATGAGTCAACCTAGATTTCTGGCAAAGTCGTGGCAGATAGGAACAAGTCCAATGCCAGTGGTCACAGACTCAGTTCAACGTCTAGTTTTGATTTACATTTGGTTGAGTTGTCAACTAACGTGATTGGATTTAGGTTAAAAGTTGGGTAAAAAAAAGATGATACGCCTTTAAATTGATGACTTTTTGCAAAACCAATTAGTTTTACACACATTGATTCAATGTCATCACATACATTTTTGGGGTTGAATTGACATGGATCCAGAAGCATGAGAGGAGCCTGTCAATAAATGACTGTAATTATGAAAGGGAGCATGCTATGTTATGTGCATTGTGAAGTGCGCTTTCTGCTCTCATTGTAGTAGCCTATACCTTTCCAGTTTTCGTTTTCATGGTTTTACTGCAAGTAGCCTAAAGTGTCGATTATTATTTTCTCCAGCAGTGCAATTACTTTGTAGGAGTTGCTTCAAGCCGTGAAATCAGTCACAGGTTGCACTGTTTTGCAGCGTCTCAGAGCGAGGGTCTTTGGTGAGAGCGGTTCGCTGTCTCTGTAGGACCAGTTTACCTCATTGTGCGATGACGTTGCGTCGTCAGACACATAAGCTAGACATAATAGAGCTTGAGTGCCTGAATTTAAATCATTCTTGGCCGACAGTACATGCAGATTGCACTTAGTTTCGCATGGTCAAGAAATAGTTATAAAGGTTGCAGAGACCAAGGCATCACCTAAGTGCGCGGAAAAAAATGGAGAGAGAAGCGACATCTTTGAAGCAGCAATACTGCTGCACAACTGTTATGAACGTTATTTCGTCTTTATTCTCTGTAGCGTCCCTTGCCTTTTGCATATTAATAAGTGTGCAAACATCAGCGATCACGGACAGGGTCCTGGATTTGGAAACTGGACATGGCGAGCAAGTCTTCCACAGGGTCCCCAGCTTTTCCGTGGATCAGTTTAATTCATTGATTCAAGAGAGAGTGGATGAGCTCCTGTCACAGGTAAGCATCTCACGTGCACTTGCTAGCAATATGGCCAGGTTGGCAAATGACTGAACGCTTGCAGCCTAGGATTATTTATTTAACAATATGAGTGTATTCCCTAATCGGGGTTAATCTTTAATCTAGCCTCTGCTCTTCAAGTTCATGTAATTTAGTCTGGTGTTTTATTTTATTTTATTTAAGCGCTCCTATGAAAATTTATCGAAGATACGGATTGCCCGACAAGTTAGCCCTACTCCAGATTGCAACTGTCCCCCAGGTAAGAGAGCGTTTATTAATACACCTTTACCAACACAATGTGTTATTGAGTTTGTTTAACAATAGTGATAAAGTAGCCTATCTTAAGAAAGCTATCATATTGTAAGAATGCTATCCTGTAGGCCTATCTACATTTTGTTTCGAACAGTGTGCGCAGTAGACCCGTTGACGCTATAGACAATGCGTTCAACTACATTGATAAAAAACATCACAGTCACATTGCATAGGAGACATGAGACAACCATGGTGGTTTACATAGCCTTTACATGTATTAACCTGCATGGGGCAATGATGTATAAATACTGAGCAGTATATTTTCAAACCATTTCATTCCTAGAGCAAATACCAGAAAATATAGTTAGCCTAATATGAAGCCCCCGAGTGTGTTATTTTATGATAGGCTACAATTGCTTTTTTCTATGCATTTCAATTATGGGATGCGCAAAATGGGTAGAAGTTAAGTCAGTATGCAGTATAGACTATTGCCAGGTCCCAGAGGAGAGACTGGTCACTTAAGAGCATGATGTGACACTATTCTTGTCTTTCCTGGTGTGTTGATAGTTGAGGGGAGTATGAAGGATGCAGACAGCTGAGTCACTGCTACAGCAAACAGAAAGAGCAGTGTTTAACAGCTATACATGGAAGCGCTGAGAAGTTGTGTGAAGAGTGGGCCGTGTCTCAAAGCCTGCTCAGTACTCTTGCATATTTTACCCTCTGATAGGTTACATAGCCTACAGTCATGCACATGTGCTGATATTAGTCACACACAGAGCAAGAATGCAGACAACTGTAGACTAATTGTGTTCATGTAGACCATAACTATTCTTTAGCCATAAAAGGCTCATAAGTGATTTGATATTTTTGTGTTAGATCTATACAGGCTAAGGGCAGGCATATGATTGTAAAATAAACCCACATGTTCCTCAAAATAACCTACCCTACTGTCTGGTATACCACACTGTCTGTTTTAGGTATTTATTACGCTGTATAACCTTGATAATCCACTGAAATAACCAGTTTTCAACAGCAGATCCAAATAATTAGGGATTATATGTGGTTATGTGAATTTTGAGGAGATTATGTTGTGGCATTTTTGCTACACTGTCCTCTTGCTTTTATAGAGTCAATAGAAGCACACTCTGCACACTGAAGGACATACTTTCTAGAATGAAACAGGCATTTGTCACACTTTGTCTATGCAATGATTTTTTTCTTGAATATTTCTCATTAAGTGAATAACATTGTAATAGACATCGAACAATGTTGTATTAGGCTATTGTTTGCTGTGCCGTTAGAGCGAATGAGGAACATGAACGATGGATGGCTCTGCAACATGGGTCACGTTATTAAGTGCACTTTTGTCCATCAGTCATATCTTACACATGTTAATGATCAAGAAACTCAACCAGGAGGATATATTAAATGAGGTAGTCTGACTATTCATCGTTGAGTTTTGCTCCTAGAGACCCACATGGTGTACATGCTTTGGCTCCAACCATGTACTGATACACCTATTCAATTAATGAAGGGTTTGATGATTGGTTGAATTGGCAGTGTTTTAGTGTAAAGAACGTCCCACTGCTGGCTAGCGATGACCACTTCCTCCTGATTCGGCTCATACCAAACCCAGAACCTCTGCCACTCAAAACACACGTGACCACCTTACCCAGTCGCGCCATCGAAAAGCTAGCTATTTGGCAGGGCAAGTGTAGACACATCTCCATGTGCTACACTAGGCTAGAACAAAAGCCTGTACACAAGGATTTCACCGTCGTTATCATATAAAGACATCAATGGAAATATTTCAATGGGTTGTAAGAGTATGGTATGGTGCAGTGTTGTACATTCTATAGCAAGTCCAGCTTTCACCATACTATTGCCAATGCTTGCTTGGAAAGCCTCATTTTTAAACCAAGTGCCTCTTTTCTCTATCTGAATGGATTCACTCAACGTAATCCTTGCTGTGGTCACAGCCTGTGGCACAGACTTTTGCAGGGGAACCGTAATGTCTTTTTCACAGTCTGCCAGAGTTGATGGAGCTGAACCTCAGACAGAGAGATGGGCCATAGCTTCAGGATATTCTCCAGGTTGGCACTTCCCATTGCAAAACATTTCAGGTTTAGCCTAACTTTAGCTAGATAGCTAGCTAGCTGCTTGGAGGATGTCATTTCATGCCATTGGAGCAGTGGGTGAATAGCTGACTTTTCCCTCATATCGTTTTTCGGTGGCTGTACACAGCTAGAGATGCAGCTGTCATTTGGTTAGCTAGCAAGAACTTGAACGATTGTTATTGTTAGCATATCTCTTGCATTTGCAAATTCAGAACAACGGATGAATTTACGAATGCGAAACACCCTCTGAATATGACTGGTGTCAGTAAACTAAAGTCATAATTAGTCAAGAACGCTCTAGATAACATTTAAACAGCCTAATTAGCTCTGCTACGGCGAGTAAAATTATCAGAGTGCTCTCTCATTTATGTCTGGAAGTAGCTAGCTAGCAAGCTAGCCAACTTTAACCAGTTAGCTTGGGTGCTTGGTTGGGACGAATATGCATTGGCAGGCAAGCTGCAGAAGGATGAGGAGGCTACAATTCCCCATTGTTTATCAATGGAATTTGGACAGCAAATGGCTTGTTTGTATAAACGCCTACTGTAGCTCTGATTGGCTATAGCAACCGGTCTGTGTAGATGTTTTTATTCAGTTTTATTTACTGCAGTGTCTACTAATTGTCTAAACACATGGCCGCTTTACCACTCTATATTGCTATAGAATTTTCACAAATGCCTTAGAATGTTAGGGAATTACGTATACTAAGAATTTATGAAAACGTGAAAATAAATATATCTAAGTGGTCGCTTGTCAGATAATTTTTTTTTAAGTGTCGTTCTTCCTGGGGGTGTATATGAACAGATTTTAATAAGATTTCATGTTGATAAAGTGCTGTCAGTTCCACTGTAAATGCAACAATGTTTCACACACAAGTTATTTTCAAAGAGATTGCTAACAACAGCAAGCCTGCTGCAATAAAAGACACAGTTACACTCACCAGATGATGATCATTTGAAACTTAACTTCTTGTTGAAAGTTATTCTTGAAAGGTGAGAAGCTAACAAATGAGCAACAACATCGTCTTTGATAACACCTGCTTCAGCCACTGCAAACTAGCCGACAACAAAATCCAGCTAGCTAGACCGTGGGAAAACTACTGCTCGTTATTGTGCAGTTGGCCTTCAAGAAGGAAGAAATTTCCATACGTTTTTGTAAAAACGGTCCCACCATTAAGTAAAATTGTGATTGGTTAATTCAAAAATTTTGCCCTAATACCGTTGATTGGCAGATGCCTTTATCTAGCTTTGGATGGCCTAGCCAATGGCTGACTTTGCTATCTAGATTTATCTCCCCAGAGACCAGCAAAGATTTTTTTCTTCAGTGTTATCCCTTTTCCTTTCCAACAAAAACTTAAGAAATTAAATCAGAACATAATTGAAAAAATTAATAATCATTATGATTACTATTATATTATTATAATAATTATTTTATATATCCTTAGCCCTTCTCTGAAGGCGTAGAAGGCCCATTTTTCCCCACTGTGTTTGGGTTAGTAATAATTTGTAGAGTGGCTCTATTTTCCCTCAGCACAATATTCTGAATGTCTAAAGAATCCATATGTTGTTCGGAAATATGAACACAGAAATACTGGACATTTTGAACTCTTATTATGGTGGTGATTTGACAAAATTACTACAATCATGGTCTTGGACTCGCATTTTTCTGGTTTTGGTCTTGACTCGGTCTCGAACCCCTTGTCCCCCTCCTGGTCTCTGTCTTGACTCGGTCTCACCCCCTCCTGTCTTGGTCTTGACTCGAATCGGTCTCGCTTTACATGCAGTCCGCAAGCAGTGGTGCTTTGCTCTTGCGTTGTATATTCACACCCCATGTCTCTCAATCCCCCCTCGACACCCCCTTTAAGTTACGCTTCAGAAACCTTGGCACCCAAACGCATGCCAAAGGCTTTAGGGAAAAGAACAACAGCATATAATATGAATGTGCGGTGTATGACTGTTTTTTTCAGTCTTCCTTGTCAATGAAAGGGGTCAACGAAAGGGCATATTGCTGCTTTAGTGTAACTCTGTAACTGATCATTACAGATATTTGTTCTGACTGCGTGTTTTTCTCGTCTGTTATCGCACAGTAAAGCCTGGTGTATTTTGCAGTGGCAGTAGCAACACACAAGGCTACACAGACACATGCCCAACTTGTCAAACAGCGACATGTGATGGGATTGGGTTACAACTCTCTGTGATGGGATTGGGTTACAAGCTAGTGCTTTTCCCTCCAAACTCTCACAACCGGATGGCCTGATCGTTTGCATTTTGCCAATCTTCTTAGGCATCGGCAGCAACTACTAAAACAGGTCATTAATAAGTGGCAGGTCAGATTGAGCCATCTGTGTGGTTTGGCGCTGGGGAGGTGCATGCATGCATGCATTGGCTGTGTAATTACTGAGTGCAAGGTAAAGCTAAGCAGACTCCCAGCTAGCCACCAGAGACAGCTGCTTCTCATTAGCAGCAGGGCCTGGAGACATGTGCTGGAGTCTGGGACCACAGGGGAGGGGGCATCCTGGACTGCAGTCTATAGCGTTGCCCCCTTTTCATAGTGTGGTCTGTCTGTGTGTGTGTGTGGATGTGCATGCGCACATGCGAAATGGAGGGACAGACACAATGAGAGATAAAATAAACATTAAGAGCATTCCCTCAGGTTAGAGAGGAAGAAAAGGCTGATAGCATGACTTATGAGCAATGTCATAATGCCAGGCTGCACTGAAAATGTAAGCACTGTGCACTGTACAACTGTTCCCTGTAAATATACAGGACTATACTGTAAACTGTATGTTTTACAGTGAAGTTCTCCCTGAAATTAAAACAATACATTTGTACATAAAACACATTTAAATCAAATTAGTAACAACATTAACAACAAATTAACCACAGCATTGACAATAGAAGTAGAACAGTTAACACATACAGTGCTTTCAGAAAGTATTTCACACCCCTTAACTTTTTCCACATTTTGTGTTACAACGATCTACAGAAAATGCTCTGTAATGTCAAAAATAAAACACTAACATTGATTATATACAGTTGAATACATTGATTAGATACATTAGATACAGTCTTGATTAGATAGTTGAAGTCAGAAGTTTACATACACCTTAGCCAAATACATTTAAACTCAGTTTTTCACAATTCCTGACATTTAATTCCTGACATTTAATTCCCTGTCATAGGTCAGTTAATATCACCACTTTATATTAAGAATGTGAAATGTCAGAATAATAGTAGAGAGAATTATTTATTTCAGCTTTTATTTCTTTCATCACATACCCAAGTGGGTCAGAAGTTTACATACACTCAATTAGTATTTGGTAGCATTGCCTTTAAATTGTTTAACTTGGGTCAAACATTTTGGTTAGCCTTCCACAAGCTTCCCACAATAAGTTGGATGAATTTTGGCCCACTCCTGACAGAGCTGGTGTAACTGAATCAGTTTTGTTGGCCTCCTTGCTCGCACATGCTTTTTCAGTTCTGCCCACACATTTTCTATGGGATTGAGGTCAGGGCTATGTGATGGCCACTCCAATACCTTGACTTTGTTTTCCTTAAGCCATTTTGCCACAACTTTGGAAGTATGCTTAGGGTCATTGTCCATTTGGAATAACCATCTGCGACCAAGCTTTAACTTCCTGACTGATGTCTTGAGATGCTGCTTCAATAAATCCACATCATTCTCCTCCCTCATGAAGCCATCTATTTTGTGAAGTGCACTAGTCCCTCCTGCAGCAAAGCACTTCCACAACATGATGCTGCCACCCCTGTGCTTCACGGTTGGGATGGTTTTCTTCGGCTTGCAAGCCTCCCCCTTTTTCCTGCAAGAATAACGATGGTCATTATGTCCAAACGGTTCTATTTTTGTTTCATCAGACCAGAGGACATTTCTCCAAAAAGTACAATCTTTGTCCCCATGTGCAGTTGCAAACCGTAGTCTGGCTTTTTTATGGCGATTTTGGAGCAGGGGCTTCTTCCTTGCTGAGCGGCCTTTCAGGTTATGTCGATATAGGACTCGTTTTACTGTGGGTATAGATACTTTTGTACCTGTTTCCTCCAGCATCTTCACAAGGTCCTTTGCTGTTGTTCTGGGATTGATTTGCACTTTTCGCACCAAAGTACGTTTATCTCTAGGAGACAGAACGCCTCTCCTTCCTGAACAGTTTGACGGCTGCGTGGTCCCATGGTGTTAATACTTGCATACTATTGTTTGTACAGATGAACGTGGTACCTTCAGGCGTTTGGAAATTGCTCCCAAGGATGAACCAGACTTGTGGAGGTGTATCATTTTTTTTGCTGAGGCTTTGTCTGATCTCTTTTGATTTTCCCATGATTCCAAGCAAAGAGGCACTGAGTTTGAAGGTAGGCCTTGAAATACATCCACAGGTACACCTCCAGTTGACTCAAATGATGTCAATTAGCCTATCAGAAGCTTCTAAAGCCATGACAGCTTTGTCTGGAATTTTCCAAGCTGTTTAAAGGCACAGTCAACTTAGTGTATGTAAACTTCTGAACCACTGGAATTGTGATACAGTGAGTTATAAGTGAAATAATCTGTCTGTAAACAATTGTTGGAAAAATGACTTGTGTCATGCACAAAGTAGATGTCCTAACCGACTTGCCAAACCTATAGTTTGTTAACAAGAAATTTGTGGAGTGGTTGAAAAACAAGTTTTAATGGCTCCAACCTAAGTGTATGTAAACTTCCGACTTCAACTTTTTTTTTCGTGATCAATTTTTACAATTATTTCACGCACAAGGCAGGATCACATTACAAATACTAGCCGACCTGACGACACTAACATACAATATAACTATTTACATACTGTCAGGGGTCAATTATTTAAGTGCTCAATGACATTTACAGAAAGGAAGTAGAGTTTACAATACAAAATATTCTATATTATTCTCAGAAAAGAAAATGTCCCCCCCCATTCCCTTAACATATAGTTCCGTTGCTTGCTCTAGAGTTGTTCATTTCTGATAGAATTTTGAATAATACATCAACTGTATTTGCCCAAGCTTTATTTATCACTGCCCCTGATGAATAGGTGTCAACATTACTTTTCACAGAACACGTTCATACCAAGCTGTGCGCTCTGTATGTTGATCCCCATAATGTTTACCCTAATCCAGGACTGCTTTACTGATGGCTAAATATTTTAGCCAGCTAACATTTGCAGCCAAACCCAAATACTTATCCAGCCAGCTAACCTAACCAGCCAGCCAACTCAGCTAGCTAGCCACGTGCCAGCCAGCTGCCTATTAGTCATATAACCAGAATGACAACTGCCAAGTTAACAAATCCACCATGCCCCTCATACCAAATTAACCACATTATGTCGCTGAATAACAAATAAACATGGGTGACGTTAGCTAGTTAGCTTAGCATTAGTTGTGTCCATCTTACTAGGTAAGAGGGGCCTTCATGCAATGGGGTATTCAAGGAAGGAGGGGGGCCGTAGTTGTCTGTTTCTTCCGTCTGCAGTGGGGAGAATCTGAAGGAATGGGGGGGAGATGACTGGGCTCCTTCTCTTGTAGTTGTCCTCAACTGCAAGGCATGTCTTTGCTTCCTCCACAGTATGGAATTCTTGGAGTGTTCCATTTTTCCTGATCTTCAGGATGGATATCAGGAACGGGCGAAGTCTTCTTGCTGTCATCTGTCGTTTGACGTGGTTGAAGGATTTCTACTTCAGTGTGATTTCGTTGCTGTAGTCTGGGTAGAATGCCAGATTGGATCGCTCGTGTTTCAGTGGGTTCTCGAGGGCTCTTGTTCCCAGCAGAATATCCACTCGGTCCTCATATCTTATCAGGCAGAATATGAGGGTGCGGGGACGGCCACGGTTATTATTGCCTCTGTAGATTCGGTGTGCCCGTTGAATTTCAATCTTCCTCCCTTGTAGCAATGGTATCCATTTTGGTAGATTCTCCTGAAGAAAACCTTTTGGGTCAGAACCCCCTGCGGTTTCTTCCAGGCCCACCAGACGTATGTTCAGTCCCCGAACTATCTCAGAACTATTATGTCAAATCAGACTATAACTCTATCGATTTCCTGGAGTTTGTAGAGCTCCAGTTATAAGAAACAAACAGAGTCCCGAACTGCAATGATCAATATTTTATTCAGAGAGCGTTCTGCTCTCAAAATGGGAACACGGTCATTTTATATTGTACATACAAATGAACTCCAGCCCGCTTTAGGCAGCTGTATTTTTCCACAGTATACGTTCATGGCTTATCACTTCTACAATATATTTCAAGCTAGACAGTTTATAACAGTTCCTCCCCTCCCGAGGGTGGGGAAGGCCTCTTTTCGGTAGTTGGTTCCACAAGGATCCCTTTGTTCTCTCAAATACACCCTGCTTACATTGCAAGATAGTAACACCATGTCCTAGTCTCTAAAAAGTTCTAAACACACACATTATTGGACCATTGTCTTATAACTCTAACACCATTACATACTGTTATACATTTTCAGGGTGGAATATTCTAGTCACTACATAAACATACACATTTCCCTATCATCTCCTCTCTCTGTCTTCAAGCGATGTCAGTTGTAAAAGCAGCCCTGGTGCTAACCTGCATCTTTGAGTGTCCTCGGTCGCGTAGGTTCATGTTATTAAGCATTTTGAAGGTTCAGAGGCCAGTTGTCAGGAATTTATGACGGATTTTGGACTTTTGAGACAGTACTCAGAACTACACATGCATCTCTGCCAAAAGGCCACCGGAAGTTCTCAGTATTCAACCTTCTGAGTACATATGATTATAGTACATGTTAGAATCAGCAGTGATAATAGCAGTGATTCTTTCTTATTAAGTCTCTAAGTGTTCCACACCCGGACACCCATTATTCAACAGGTTGGTTGTGATCATTGCTAGACAACCATTTTCAGCTCTTGATATACATTTTCAAGGAGATTTAAGTCAAAACTGTAACTCGGCCACTTCGGAACATTTACTGTCTTCTTGGTAAACAACTCCAGTGTAGATATGGCCTTGTGTTTTAGGTTGTTGTCCTGCTGAAAGGTGAATTCATCTCCCAGTGTCTGGTGGAAGGTGGAATGAACCAGGTTTTCCTCTATGATTTTGCCTGTGCTTAGCTCCATTCCGTTTCCTTTTTATAAAAAACAAAACTTTCCAGTCCCTAATGATTACAAGCATACGCATAACATGATTCAGCCACCACTATGCTTGAAAATATGGAGAGTAGTACTCAGTAATGTGTTCTATTAGATTTGCCCCAAACAAAACACTTTGTATTCAGGACAAAAAGTGAATTGCTTTGCCACATTTTTTGCAGTACTACTTTAGTGCCTTGTTGCAAACAGAATGCATGTTTTGGAATATTCTGTACAGGCTTCCTTCTTTTCACTCTCAAATAGGTTAGTATTGTGGAGTAACTACAATGTTGTTGATCCATCCTAAGTTTTAACCTATCACAGACATTAAACTCTGTAACTGTTTTAAAGTCACCATCTACCTCATGGTAAAAAAATTCCTGAGCGGTTGGTTTCCTTTCTCTCCGGCGAGTGAGTTTGGAAGGACGACTGTATCTTTATAGTGACTATGTGTATTGATACACCATCCAAAGTGTAATTAATAACTTCACCATGCTCAAAGGGATATTCAGTCTCTGGTGCCCTTCTTTGTGAGTCATTGGAACACTGGTCTTTGTGGTTGAATCTGTGTTTGAAATTAACTAATCGACTGAGGGACCTTACAGATAATTGAATGTATGGTGTACAGAGAGGAGGTAGTCAATCAAAAAGCAGATTAAACACTATTACAACAGAGTCTATGCAACTCATTACGGGACTTGTTAAGCAACTTATTTAGGCTTGCCTTAACAAAGGGTTTGAATACTTGTTGACTCAAGACGTTTCAGCTTTACATTTATTATATATATTTTTATATGTATAAAAATGATGGTCCCGCTTTAAATGATGTTCAGCTTGTAAAGGCTTCATAAAGCCTTCATAAGCACTACATAAATGTGTTACAAAGAATATTTAACCGTATGTCATGCTTTATAAAGGGTTCATAAATGTGGCATAACTGTCTGACATAATCACCAATGTCAAAACTACTATGTCGAATATGAATTAAACATGTGCTCTAAATTGATGTCATATTAGTCACATTACACCTGATCTCGTTCCCAGACACTTCCACCCAAATGCACAGAAGGTCTGATGGACCAACACATCAAAATTAGCTTTCATTAGTTAGGATTAGGTTTAAAATAAAATTTTAAGAATATACATTTTAGAAATGGGCAGGGTTTAGCAATAGTTTAGGCTTTTTGACTGTTAAGTAGTGAAGATGACAAATACTTTATTACTCTTGTTGAATTCTATGGTCTCTCACACTAAGGCCAACTTTGAACGGTTGATATCTCAGGCTTATATGTGCTGTATGTGCAATAGCCTGGAGACGATGTTACACCAAGAAACACCTACCTTGATGAAAGCCCCCAACATAAAGAAATTGAAAGTGTCTTTCTTCTGGAACCAAGTTGCATGTTCCGCAGTACACAAACACGCACACAGCAAAAGGAGTCATACTGTGCGGTGCTGGGCCAAGTCAGGTCTTTGACACATTCACCCACTCCCCCACTGAAAGATCAGCCACAAAATGTTGGCACCATTATACCAGGTTGTAATCAAGCCCAGGTCTCCAGCATGCGAATACAAGAGGAATACCTGGTGTGGTAGTCTCAGGTTGGACTACTCCAAATCATCTTGGTTCTGACACACACACATCCATAAAGACTCTATATCGCACGACACTGTATTTATTTGGTCATTTATAACACATACCTAAATGCCTTGTATCATTTGACACTGTACTTACTATAAAGTCAGACACCTTTGGTCATTCATAACATACATAAAGGCTTAATGATGTGAACACATAGGGAATTATCACTAACATCTAAAACAAATAAACATTAAAGACACGTTTAAACCATACATTTCCAATTATTTGTACATTTTTTAAATAATACAAATACATGAAGTTTCAAAAGTCCAGAAATGCAATTACAACAGGGCTGTGAATAGAGTGGCTTGTCCCTCAGCTGGTGGACGAATGGTTCATGCCTCTCTCCCTGCTGGAGATACTGCATGTTAACCATGTTGGTTACCTTAAAAGTAACAACAAAGAAAGTTAGCTGTTAGGAAATGCCTTTATCACACTTTCTGGATAAGGGCATTTCTGTGCTGCGGAAGAAACTCTAAATGGGAATATTGGAAACTCGATTCAATACGTATTATTATATACAAATCTCATGACATGACTGAGACGTGGCTGTATCTAGGGGGATTTGTATTTAACTGAGCCTGCTAGCTACATTTCGGCTAGCTAGCAATTGCTGTGCTTTTACACCTGCATTGCTTGCTGTTTGGGGTTTTAGGCTGGGTTTCTGTACAGCACTCTGTGACATCAGCTGATGTAAGAAGGGCTTCATAAATACATTTGATTTGAGTTTGATTTGATCTGTGAAGTTACCGAAATGATTTATAATAACAATTGAGGTAGCTACAGTATGTCATTTAACGCAACACTTAACTACAACAAACTAATTTAAATTACAGTAAATAAAGGTTAACTTACTTGCTTTCGCTTTCCAGTGTCAGCACAAGTGGGCATTTAATTTGCAAAGTCATCAAATGATCAGCGTCTCATCAGCAATTCTAAAAAAGTACTTCCAGGTCACGTAATTTCTGTCATTATCTAAATAAAATAGCCAATAACCATTTATGAAATAGGAAAAATAAACAATAACAGTGATTAATATTTGTTCATATTTAAGTGACATTTGCATTAAATGTGGTTTTCAAATAAATGCCCCCAATGTGAATCACTTTATATGGAATACATATTGGCTTAGAGCAAGACCTATTCTGGGTGCCGCAGTAAAAGTATGGTAGGGAATCTGTAAATATGGTGTCATTTCATGGAGCTCTGAATATACAATGTTGCTGGCCTTTTACTCCATCAATTCCGAGTCACACACTTACTGCTGTACAGAAAATCCGCTAACCAAACAAAATTGCAGGGCATGCTAACTGATTAAAGGGCAACTATACTAAAAATCATATTTTCTTAGATTTTTCCCAGACCTCAAATGTCATCCCCTGATGTGGTTTAAGCATTGTTGTGAATACAGAAAATCACATTTTGATGTTTTTTCTATTAAAAAAGTGTGAACAAACTGGGGGAAACCAGAAAGAAATGGGGAAAATCCGAAACCTGGAAAAACAAAACCAAGAAAACTGAATAAAAGTTTGCCTAATTTCAGTTTATGTAAAAAGAAAATAGCTAGTATAGTGTAGAGAATCATTTGTATCTAAACCGCTGTGAAATATTTCCATCACCAAAAATAGTGTTGTTTCAGCTGTTTGTAGCTGGTGTACAAAACCAAAAGTAAAAGACGCAAAAACAAACTTAAGAATGGGAAGCTTAGAAATAGTGCACATAGAACAGATCGGCAGCATCTTAGAAGTAAAATGACTGATCTATAACTCACATTTCTATATGAATTCGGTCGGGGAGATATTTACTAAAATAGTCTGAGCTTCTTTGGGTGAGACACATGAAGCTCAGACTATTTTAGTAAATATCTTCTTAAAGTGGCGATGAAGTGGAAGAATATTTTCAGCAGCTAGTGGGTAAGTAGATTGACTTGTTTAGAAGTATCTTTATTGCTAACCAACATTTAAAATGGCAATACTGTATGTAACTTTTTGGGTGATGTTGGTGCCTAAAACGGATCATTTGAATACAGCTATTATTGTAAAGAAATACAATATATTAGAGTAATTTTTACTGGAGGCTTCCAATTACCGTTAATAACAGTATTTTTCAGCATGATGCAGTGCAATCTACAGCATTAATTCTGTAAAACACATGTACAATATTTTACTGTGAAATTACAGAAAAGTCTTATAGTGTGGGCTGCATGTGAAAACAGACTTAAAAAAGTAAGAAGGCTAGGAAGGAGGGGAAAAAGGACATATCATGCCTTCTGTTGCGGGTCTCTCCATCCTTCTGTCGGACAGCTCTTGGCAGCACTCCTGAGAAAGTCATCTAGAGTCTGGAATAGTTGGAAAGGGGGAGAGATCATAGTTCTGGTCCCCTGGTCTTACCACGGTTACATGCAGGGGTTTCATCACCATGGCACACCCCCAATTTAATTAAGGAATTGAAATCTCATTTGAGCTTTGCGACTAACACAATACATATTATTTAAAGGTTTTGTTGTTGTGTGAATGTGCAACCTTGGAAGAAAAACTGTATATGGGAATACCAGTCTAGCTTTATTTGAGAGACCGTAAGCCACTGTAGGATGGCCTCAAAGAAGCTCTTAGTCTAGGAAGATCAGTGGAGTTCTTTGGTAGTGTTAAAATGGAATAACTGAACTGCACATTCAAACTGGTGCAGTATTTCCATTGATTCTGTATGTTCACTCAAACTGGGGAGAGATATTTGAATGAAGTACTGCACAAAGGGAAGACTGGAGAGATTTTATTGAAAAGCTCCAGAAAGTAATTTTGCTCACTGCACTATCATTGAGCTACTGTGGAAGAAAATGTGGAAGAAAGTGTGTCACTGTCTGTCTGTGCGTGTGCGTGTGCGTGTGTGTGCACATATTGGCTACAGTTCCTACCCAAGATGGTTTATCATGTGTCCAATCTCCATGGCCATTCAAAGACTACTTGTCTCCCTGTTTTCCCACCATGAGGTCCATCATCCCTGGGCCCGGCTGTACGCATCCT
Organism: Brachymystax lenok tsinlingensis; assembly: GCA_030435695.1. NCBI lineage: Eukaryota > Metazoa > Chordata > Actinopteri > Salmoniformes > Salmonidae > Brachymystax > Brachymystax lenok. The sequence goes on along the minus strand of CM059811.1, from coordinate 34,217,309 downwards.
GGGCCTCTCTGATGGAGGTGGGGGGTGGATCTTTCACAAAGCTTTTTACATATGATGGGGGCTTTCTGACACTAGGGCTAGAAAGTTCCTGTCACCCCGTCCCCCTTCTCTCTGTTCTATGAGTTCAACTGGCCTGAGCTCACCCCCACACAATCCTACATACCATCACAAATTTTTTCATTATTATTCCTTATTTTACCAGGTGAGTTGACTGAGAATAGATTCTCATTTACAGCAACCCCCTGGGGAAAGTAAAAAAAACATACTAAAAATACATAGATATACAAGCAAAAAAACACTAACACAATTCTAAATATTAAAATATATCAAGCATAGAATCATAAGAAACAAGCACATTCTTCCTCACACAGCTGTCTGAACTGCCTTAGAGGCACTAATTCATTCAATTTCAGTGAAATCTGTCGATTTCTAAAGGCAGATTTATCTGACTCTGTCAAGATCGAAGGGATCTCCAGAGTTAGCCATTCCTGAGACCATGTCTGATAGCTTGTATTTCTGTAGGTTAACAGAGAAGTGGGTTACGGTGGTAATTCATGCAAGAGGGCTTTATAAACAAAAACCATGCAATGCATTGATCTACAAGACTTCAAAGAAGGACAGCATACTTTCTGATACAGAGTACAGTACAGTGATGTGTGCTGAACTGTTGCCCGCAATAAAGCGGAATGCACTATGTTAAACTCAGTGGTGGAAAAAGTATCTAATTGTCATACTTGAGTAAAAGTAAAGATACTTTAATAGAAAAGGACTCAAGTAAAAGTGAAATATCACCCAGTAAAATACTACTTTAGTAAAAGTCTAAAAGTATTTGTTTTCAAATATACTTAAAAACTCTACAACAGCCAACTTTCCAGGACATGGACATGTCTTATATGGTCAGAAAGCTTAAATGATTGTTAATCAGTGTCCAATTTACAGTAGTTATTACAGCAAAAAAAGACCATGCTATTGTTTGAGGATAGTGCATAACAACAAAACACTTTTATCAAGGCAACTGGTTTGATACATTTACCTCTAATGGTAAATCATGTACTTACACTCAGTAATCTTGCTCTTATTTGTCATCCTGAGGATCCCAGAGATAAAATGTAGTGTAGTTTTGTTTAATAAATCAATTTTTGTATCCTAACACGGATCGTTGTATACAACGTTTCGCATAAATTCCGACTCTTTCAACTTGCAAAAAAAAAGACGAAACCTCATTGGCTAAACCTCATTTCACCCATCACGTTCAGTTTCTGTGCAATCCTCAGACAATCTAGAAGGCAACCAGACTTGGTTTCATCATTCTCCATTACGTATTGGCTACACAACACGTTAATTAGCCCATGAAGGTCAGCCATCATTACGCACCAATGAGACAGGAAGTGTTCCCTTTATTGACAGTATATTGGTCCAATGACCACCTATCGTTTTGAAACATAGCTAGCTAGATAGCCAATGATCTGGCCTTTACTGCAGTATGTGAATGCCCTTTATCCGACAAACAGTCATTATGAAAGATTTTTGTGCAAATAGTAGTGTTCATTCCTTACATAAAAGCAGACAGGACGCGTGGTAAATTACATTACGCAATGGCTCGTTCTCTTCTACAAACTTTTCTAAAAACTGAAGAAGTACAATATTGCTACTAAGCGTGGAAAAGCTAAATCAAACTTCACGTATACACATTTGGATGAGGTGATTGCAGAAATTGACCGGGAGAGTGACACAGAACAATGGATGAGGAGTTCAGGGTGCAATAAATGTTTTTGGAAGGAGAACATACTTTTAGATCAGTACGTTTTTTTCCTTTTTTTTCTTTATTTTAACAGGGAAAACAGACTGAGACCTGGATGTCTTTTACGGCTGTGCCCTGTGTAAAATACCTTTTTGCTTCTCATGCCAATACAGTTGTTTAAATGGTTGCATATTCATTTGAGATATTTTTTTTAGAGTGGTAGAGACAGATAGTGGTAGAGACAGACGACCTCTGGGAGCCAACTCCTCCATCCCTCACTCTGTCTGACCCATCTACTATCTCTGGCTCCACACCTACCCCTGCTGTCACGACTTCCGCCGAAGTCGGTCCCTCTCCTTGTTCGGGCGGCGTTCGGCAGTCGACGTCATCGGCTTACTAGCCATCGCCGATCCATTTTTCATGTTCCATTTCTTTTGTCTTTGTTTTATTATACACCTGGTTTCAATTCCCCAATTACATGTTCATTATTTAACCCTCTGTTTTCCCCATGTTTGTGTGCGTAATTGTTCATAGATATGTCAGTCCATTTGGTGGGCTTTGTATTTGTTTCGACGTTGTATATTTTGAGTAAACTACGTTGTGTTGCTCATCTCTGCTGTCCTGCGCCTGACTCCTTTGCACTACTACACCAAGCCTTCTGACACCTGCCAGGCCATCTAGAGGTGGGAAGGTTAGTAACTTGTGTATGACAAATGTATGACATTCCTGGGAGTGTGTAAACTTAATTTTTTTATTACCATAGCATTTTTGTATGTTCTCTATAGTTAGAGAACATACTTGGGTACATTTGGGAAAACTCATGAGGGACACCTGGGAGACTTCATACTAAATAAACTCAGCAAAAAAATAAACGTCTTCTTACTGTCAACTGTGTTAATTTTCAGCAAACTTAACATGTGTAAATATTTGTATGAACATAACAAGATTCAACAACTGAGACATAAAATGAACAAGTTCCACAGACATGTGACTAACAGAAATGTAATAATGTGTCCCTGAACAAAGGGGGTCAAAAGTAACAGTCAGTATCTGGTGTGGCCACCAGCTGCATTAAGTACTGCAGTTCATCTGCATGGCCCTAGCCCTCACATATACTTAACTACTTAGGGAGCAGTGGGGCGCTAGTGTAGTTCCTTGAGGGCCGTCGTGGAATCGGCTTGAGGGGAATATAATTTAAATTTTCTTGGGAGGTAATACGGGCGGCATTTGATTGTGAGATATTCTAAGTCGGGTGAACAAAAGGACTTGAGTTTCTGTATGTTATTACAATCACACCATTTAGTAGTTAATCATGAAACATACACCACCTCCTTTCTAGTTCCCGGAGAGTTCTTTATTCCTGTCTGCACAAGGTACTGAGAACCCTGCTGGCTGTATGGACGGGGACAGTATATCCTGAGAGAGCCATGATTCCGTGAAACAGAGTATGTTACATTCCCTGATGTCTCTCTGGAAGGAGATTCCCGCCCTGAGCTCGTCTACTTTATTGTCCAGAGACTGAGCATTAGCGAGTAATATACTCAGAAGCGGTGGATGATGTGCACGACTCCTGAGTTGGACTAGAAGTCCACTCCAAATACCTCTTCTCCTTCGGCGGCGTCTTGGAGCAGCCTCTGGGATAAATGAAATTGCCCTGGGAACAGAGGATCCAAATCAGGAAAGCCGTATTCCTGGTTGTAATGCTGTTACCGGTGCTCTGATCTCCAAAAGTTATTTCCGGCTGTATGTAATAACTCAAGTAGTATGTATTTGTTCCATATTGTCTGTGTCATGCAAATGTAGCTTGATAGGCAGCAAATCCAGAAAGTACATGACATTCTGGGCTAATAATTAAAGAAATAACACGCAAAAAAACTATCTACTGCAAAGTTGCTTAGGAGCTAGAGGCAGAGCTGCCATGTATGTTGGTGCCATCTTACTCCTGTTCTGTTAAGTTTATCAGGTAAACACATTGTCTTTATCCATTAACGCTATAGCCAAATGTTTTGCCCATGGCCTTCCCATCCCCACTCATTGAAATTATTTATTTTTTAAGGATTCATTTATGAACATGTAATCTGTTTGGTTCCAAATCTGGTCCTCATTAGCACAATTTTAAGTATCCCTCCTGCTTGCTTGAATGGAATTGAATTATTTATTTAGCATAATGACCTGTATTGAAACTAAAATGAGCCAGTGCTCTTCCACTGTAGAACCATCTCTGTTCTCTGTAAATGTCAGTTTACGGAATGTCATGTACTTTCTGGATTTGCTGCCTATCAAGCTACATTTGCATGACTCAGACAATTTGGAAGAAATACATACTACTTGAGGTACTACGACTTTGTCGGATATTAAGAAGTTCAACCCCTTCTACAGAATGCAATTCACATTTCCTGTCATTACAAATACGCAGACTGCTTTTCCAGTATCTGTCATCCATTTCTGATGCGCGTGAGCTGCATCGTGCCAGTTTTTTCACATCACGTCAATGCAGAGCCACAGAATGGCATCACAGCTCTAGGCATTACCCACATTACCAAGCCCCTTCCCACTCTCCTTTCTTCCCCTCAGCCTCTGGCTTTGCGCCCCAGGCCTTTTTAGCCTTGCGGACACAGGCGGGCACAGATGCTACAGATCTGCACTCGATCTGTCAGCCTAATAAGAACAATCACTAGAAATGAAATGGGCTGGTGAGTAAAATAATATATATGTGCCATGGTAGGAAGCTAAACGGATGCAGGCATGTATCTCACAAAATCTGTGGTCGACACGCCACACAACGTATTGAAGCTCCCAAAGCAAAGGAAAACTAAACCTTGACGTGCAGTGTATGCTCACATCATATAGTGTATGCTCACACCGTAGTTCAGATGTGACTTCAAATAAAATTGTATTAGTCACATGGGCCGAATACAGGTGTAGACCTTATAGTGAAATGCTTACTTATGAGCCCCTAACCAACAATGCAGTAAAAAAAGTAAGTAATTAAAGAGCAGCAGTAAAATAACAATAGCTAGACTTTATACAGGGGGGTACCGGTACAGAGTCAATGTGCGGGGGCACCGGTTAGTAATATGGTAATATGTACATGTAGGTAGAGTTATTAAAGTGACTATGCATAGATGATAACAACAGAGAGTAGCAGCGGTATAAAGGGGGGGTGGCAATGCAAATAGTCTGGTTGGCCATTTTGAAGCCTCTTGGATCTAGACTTGGCACTCCGGTACCGCTTGCCGTGCGGTAGCAGAGAGAACAGTCTATGTCTAGGGTGGCTGGAGTCTTTGACTTGAATGTGGCAGTTATGATGTGTAGTCCATTTAATGTCAGGGTCTCCCTTTATTGTGGACAAGAGCAGAGTATAGCCTTCTTTGATTGATACAAACCTGACCTGCAATGACACCTTAAAGCAATTTGTTTAAACTTGCAGTGTGTAGAGACAATCCTTAGCATCTGGGAATTGTGCTTGTACACCCTTGTACAGGGTTCCAAAAGGATTCTTCGGCTGTCCCCATAGGATAATCCTTTTTGGTTCAAAGTAGAACCCTTTTGGCTAGACTGTGCCTTGTTTGCTAGACTGTGAACCATTTTGGGTTCTACCTGGAACCGAAAGTGTTCTACCTGCATCCAAAAAGGGTTCTTCAAAGGGTTCTCCTATGTGGACAGCCAAAGAACCCTTTAAGGTTCTATATAGCAAGAGTGCAAGGTCAGGGATGAGTTGGAACCTGATGTTTCATAACATGTGAAGGAGACAGAGGTTGAGCTAGGTGAAAATAGGGGTACTTTTCAGAACCTTTCAGGAACCTCTTTGTTGCTGTTGTTTGGAACGTTGACTGAAGTCATCCAAGACACACCTGTGTAAGACAACATTTTTATCATACATTTTAAATTTGTTTACATTGGGTAGTGGAAGTAGAACAATCAGGGCTGACATATCTGACAGTCCATTTTCAATTTAAAAACTAGACTGTGATGATCTGTGTCTTGGCTAAGCCCACTCGAGGCTGCACTCTCCCAATCAGCTCTTCCTCTACCAAGCTGTGCTAAATGAGATGTGAAATCATAAAGTGTATGCAAAAGACTAATAAACTCATGTAAAGGCTCACAATCTCTAACATACACACTCAAAAGTACACATGCATGCTCAGATCTATGCATATACGCACTCATGCTATTCCTGTAGCTTCTAGATATTACATTTACATTTGAGCCATTTAGCAGACACTCTCATCGAGAGCAACTTAGTGCATTAATTTTAAGATAGCTAGGTGGGACAATCACAGTCGTAGTAAGTACATTTTTCCTCAACAAAGTATCTATCAACAAAGTCAAAGCAAGTAAGGGCGAAAAAAGTCAAGTGCGATTGTTAGTTCACAAAAGTCTTTTTTCCCTCCTTTTTTTTCTCATATAAATAAATTTCTGGTTTTAACTCGACCGATAGATTGTGGGAATGGTACAGTTCCTCTTTTAGGGTTCACTTGTTTTCATGAGAAACAGAAAAATGTGGACATGCCTATTGATTGTTTGGAAATAATCTTCAACCTAAAGAAATCAAGCTGTTATTCATGTGACCTGAAGTCATGTAAGGTGCAATCTTCTGAAATTCTAGGAAGTTTGAGTTTACATGTATTCTTGTTTGTGCACTGTGCAGAATTGCATCGTGAATGTGCTCTCCAAATCGGGAGTGTGCTCTCAGTCTTTCATTGATCAATGTTTACTTAAGGCTTCAGAGTATCACCCATATAATATGCAAACACATTGACTTTGTTATTTTTGAGTAGGCCTATAAGAGATGTAAATATGCTATCACTAGTCTCCATGGTTACCTCGAAGATGTCTAGCGTTGTGTTGCCAGGTGACAAATTACTCAGTCTAATGCAAAGTGTCTGCCAGAGTTGGTTCCAGAGTTGTGACCCCATCACCATAGAGGTGCATCATTGGTCCATGGTAGCGTGAGACCTGCTGATGGCCCTTGCACTTGTATCTGATGTATCAAAGGGCGAAAACAACTGTGTAAGCTGCAGCTAGGTCAGAAAAACCACGGCGAGAGTGGGTTTTAATTGAACAGTCATTTGATATGGTCTGAGCTGGCTAAACGGCTGGTAAATTCAAATTTCGACGGCTTGATAAATGTTCCAATGCTCCGTATGGTGGCCCAAAAATAGTATGTCTAATTTCCAATCCCGTGTAGCATGAGTAATGCTGCTCTAGCAAGTCCTTATGGCTTTTTATATATTTTAGAAGACAATAAATATAAATGCATACTTGGAATATCAGTGTGTGGTATATTATAGTGGTAGACATATGGTGGTAGTGATTGGAATAAAAGAGGACAGACATAGAAGATTATATCAGTTAATGAAGCAATCAATATGGAAACAAGTTTGTATTCTTTATTTTAGATACCATGAAAGTGGAAGTATCTCAGATGGAGTGTGCCTGCTTTGAGTAGCCTATACTCTATCATTCTCCAAACTCAGACAAGAACACAATGCATACCTTTACTAATCATTACCCCTATCTCGTAGCCAACTGGTGGAAACATGCTAACAGCTAGGGAGGTGTTCTTTTGAGGCATGGATCTATCAAAGCAGATCTACCTCTTGACCTTTGACCTGTCACTCCATCACAACTACACACTTCCAGTGGTGCTTGGGAGCTGATTAATGTGCATCATCTCTCCAGAGCTACACCGCTTTCTCGAGCAGTGCCCTATTTGCAATGGATTCTTATCTCACCAAAGAGAGAAATCGACTTTCTCAACAGGCCTTAGAGAGAGGCTGAACTTGCTGATTCCACCTCGATTTTCCTCCTTCTCATTAAGAAATGCGACTGAAAAGACGAGATTTGTGTCTTGGAGGCTTGCTTTGATGTGGGTGTTTCTTGTGTTTGTCTTCAAAGTCTGTGAAGCGTTTTTACATTCACTTTGGCATAACAGTAACACAGTTACAGTCACTCACCTGTCTAGATACATCGAAATTGGTCTAACAAGCTCTGTTAGGGTGAGTAAAATGGTCATTTGTGTCTGGAAGTTGCTAGCAAGTTAGCTAACTTAGGCAATTAGCTTCAGCTGGTGTGCGACCATGGAAAGTTAGTTTGATGTTGGATATCTCCATGGGGCTAGTTTGTAAATAAATTACACAATGTACAACAGGACACACCCAATATTTTCATGTTGCACACCTTTTACTTTTCTTATTAAATGCTTTCAATATTTTATATGAATATTTAGAATTTAGAGTTGATTTGAGGTTTTTCAGTCATTGAAATTTGCAGCTATTGAAATGTGAAAATATTGTCCCAAGGTACATTGTGTAATTTTTGGATGGTCCCTTACTAGCCCCATAGAGATATCTAACATCGAACTCAGTTTTTTATGGTTATGTATTTTATTTTTTACCTTTATTTAAAGGCCATTTTCAACCACAAAAGTTGGTTCAGTCCCTCTCAGTCCCTCTCAGTCCCTCGCCCCAATGCAGTCACATTTTTTGTCCGGTGTTTTGTTTCATATTGTATAACTAACACTATAAAAGTGTGATAAAATGTGATCAGTGTTATTTTCTGATAGTTGCTGGTTGAAAATACAATTTACATAGGACCTTCTAATCAGCAGGTTTTGCATGGGTGGAGTTGGCTTGCCCGGTGACATCACCAGGCGGTATAAGTTAATTGACCAATAACAAAGAGAGTTCCCAAACCTCTCTGCCAATAACAGCTAGTTTTCAGGTTACATATCCACCCTATTAGGCCCCTCCAATTAGGCCCCTCACTCAGACCACTCCCAGACAGTCCTAGCAAAATTATTGTTTGAGAAAGTGTTTTTTACTAAAAAGCTATTTTTTGTTAAATTTGTATCATTTTAATGGAAAACTATTACAGTAAGGTAATTAAGTAGTTGTTACACACAAATTATTTTATATTGAGATAAAAAAAATGGCTACATTGGGCCTTTAACTTCTTAGGCAGTGATGGGGAGCTAGCGCCCCACTCCTGACATTACCAGGTGAAATGCAAGGCACCAAATTCAAAATCCAAAAGTTGAATTATTAAACATGCACCAATATACAAGTGTTTCATAGTCATCAAAAGCTCTGCTTCTTGGCAATATCACAGCATTGTCAGATTTCAAAAAGGCTTTACGGTGAAAGCACCACATTTGATTGTTTGAGGGTAGCACCTTCACTATTTTTCCATTACCATGAATTCATTAGCCTTCACGGTTCACACAAAACACATTTCACAGCGAAAACAAATCAATTACCTGTTGAAAAACTTCTGCTGAGGGCTTCCCAAGTGTCCAACGAAGACAATCCATGGTTCTTTTGTTAGAAAAAGTAATGTATTATATCCATAAATGTATTAAAATCCAGTATGCATTTTCACACAGTTTCCGTTTACAAAGCAACTGTCACGTGTTTTGTAGGGGATTAGTCCCATATGCTATTCCATATACTTGTACGTACATCTGTTTCCAATTATCCTCATAGGACATACATTATCAATAATTATACTGTAATTAATTACAATTGTGACACTTCAAAGGTATAATAAAGGTATACTTCTAATACTTCATTTAATCCCTGGCATTGCAATCTTTGGGTTTTTAAAGATACTTGCCAGAATGCCTTAAAATGCCATGTAAATCAGAGCTAGTACCCATGAGAGAACACAGATTAGCACTCCAAAAATTGTGAGCTGGAGGATCAATAAAGCCGATTGAGCGGTTGGATTATAATGTGAACAAAATATACAGTGGGATGAGGGGAGTGAGTACATTCGTTGTTAGAGTAAAGCTAGTGGGAAAGTGTGCCAAACGGGCAGAGGGCCAGATTCAAACCCAGGTCGACACTGAGAGATACAGTATGTAGGCGGTGGCACTGACCGCTAGACCACCCTAGGCCATGGTCGTGGGTGCCTCAATGCTTTTAGAGGCCAACATGAGTTAAGGCAGTTATTCCTTCTGTCCATGTGCAGATGGAGGCCAACAGAACTCAAGGGCAGCTGGATATCAGTTTATCTGCTCTTTGACACATGGTTTAAAGCTGTCAGAGTGGAGCGGGCATGTCTACTGAAGCCTGGTGATTAGAGTGACAGTTGTATAGGGCCAACCTTCCCTTTTCCATTCGTCAAGATAATGGATCAGGGGTGTAGGCATGGGTGGGCCACCCAATCAGAAAAAAATAGTACATTATTTTTACAAAAATAGTCAAAATCAAGGTATCTTTATTGTTTATGAATCAATATAATATTACAACATTAAAAAACAAAACAGTACAATACAGTTGAGGACAATAAAGATATTTATTGAATAGCTCATCTTATTCGTTAATTAATTTTTGTTGTCCATATCGTCTGACAATGGTCAAACAAAAGTGAAACTGCACTCCCTGCTTTCACTTGATGTTTGCATTTTCTGACTATCAGTCCTTTGATTTCAGATACTCTCTCATTTGTAAGCTGCTGAGTTCAAACAGAGGGAATAGACATAATGTCTGTATTGCTCCAAACGTCAGACCCAATAAGACTATGGGGTTAGTGTGTGTTTCCTCTATCTCTCCACTCAGGGGGAATAGGGAATAACACTACATAACTCAATGATGCAAAGATGCTCTGGGCCATATGGACTCCTGGAGGAATGTAGCCATTACAAGGCACTTTTACATGTGAACCATAAATCTAAGTTTGTCAGTCATGGATTGAGTTGCTATTGCTAAGTGTGTGATGCTTTTTATTTAATGTATTGTAAAGGTGTTATTGTTCTACATACCAATGTAAAGGTGTACTTGTTATCTTTTAGACAAATCATTAAGAACATTTGTGTACTAATTTCTATATTATAGCTGTGAATGCATTAACTTCTTAGGGAGCGGCAGGTGTAGTGACGGTTTTGGAGTCTGGCGTGCCCAAAGCAAAATGCCTGCCACTCAGGCTCAGAAAATAGGATATGCACATAATTAGTACTATTGGATAGGAAACACTCTGAGGTTTCTAAAACTGTTAACATAATGTCTGTGAGTATAACAGAACTTATTTGGCAGGCGAAAACTCGAGAAACGTCTATCAGGAAATCAGTTTCTGGTGACCTATTGCTCTGTTTGACACAATCCCTATTGAATCCAATTGTAACCAGGACTGAGACTGCAGTACCTATGGCTTCCACTAGATGTCAGCAGTCTATATACAAAGACTCAGAGAGATTGGAGTAAACAGAACGAATAGGTTACAGGAAATGGTCAAGGTAGCTCAGATGTCAACAAGTTTTCTCGGGCGCGAGTCTTGCTGCGCGCCTCACTTTATTTTACTTATATAAGGTATAGGTGACCATCCGAGTGAAATATTATCACTAATATTCATAAAAGGATAGCTAAGGATGCATTTTATCTGGTATTTGGTTCGTTTAGGAAAAGTTTATAGGTATATTTGAACGCGTTCTCTTCACTTTTCAATGGGCGATTCGACGTTGGATTTTCTGAACATAACGCGCCAACCAAACGGAGATTTATGGATATAATAAATGACTTTTTCTAACAAAATAACCATTGGATGTCTTCGTTGGACACTTGGGAAGCCCTCAGCAGAAGTTCTTCAAAAGGTAAGGGATTTGTTTTTGCTGTGAAATGTGTTTTGTGTGAACCGCGATGGTTTATGAATTTATGCTAATGGTTAAATATTGTAGGTGCTATCCTCAAACAATCAAATGTTGTGCTTTCGCCGTAAAGCCTTTTTGAAATCTGACAACGCTGTGATATTGCCAAGAAGCAGAGCTTTTGATGACTATGCAACACTTGTATATCGATGACTGTTTAATAATTCAACTTTTGGATTTTGAATTTGGCTAGCGCCCCACCACTCCGTAAGTAGTTAAATGGAAATGTGATCATTTCAATAACTTGTTTTAATTGTTTAGGATATCTGGCCACATTTTATATGATAGCTTCAACTATTTTGGTTTGTAGAATAACCCCAAGGTGCAAGTCTCTTCACAGTCAAAGCTGACTGGATATTACTGGAAACTTCTAAATCTCCATTACCCTGAGTCTACTTCCAACTCACACTCTCAAACACGTAGATCCCCTGAACGCAGCCCACTTTCCAGCTCACACTCTCAAACACATAGATCCCCTGAACGCAGCTCACTCTCCAGATCCCAATCACCTGATTTCTGATCACCTGTTCACACACCTGTATGTCATTATCACACACTATTTAGTTCAGTTCTTTGCACCCCATCATTTTGAGGTATTGTTTGTTTTGTGACACACTTCTAGTCGGAGCGCTGTGGTTTCCTGTAATTTAATCCTCCCGTGTATGATAGTTTTTCGCTGCCTCACTAACGACGCCTTTTGCCTACTCCCTGCCTGTACTTTAGCCTATCGGATTTCCTGTTATCACCCTATTGCCTGATCTCCCGGACGACGGTACTAGCCTTTTCCCTGCCTGTACTGTTGCCTTTTTGGACCCTGTGTATGACCTTCTGCCTGCCCCTGGACCCAGCTACCTGCTTCCTCCCCGTGGTCCTTTACAAATAAACACCTGCTGCGCTTGAAACCAGCTCTCTGTCTCCCATTGTGTTCATTACACTGAGGTAATGGGGTTGGTGACGTATGTGGTTGGTAGCCCCCCAAGGCTGTGCTTTTACAGGCAGGAATACAGCAAGGCGATATCAGTGGTCCAGATATGAAGCTACCACGGCAAGGTGCTGCCTGAGGCAGGGCTGGAAGACTGATGAAGGGAGCCTTTCCATTCTTTAACTCCCATAGTGACAGTATGCCAATGCTGCAAAATACAGGCTCTACTTTAGTCTGCTAGTCAGGGTACAAAGGAACATTTGGAAAATTACAGAGGATAATAGCAGATGATATTGCCATTCCTATTTGCTATAACTTTAATCTAAGCCTACTAGAAAGTGTGTGCACTCAGGCCTGGAGGGAAGCAAAAGTCATTACGCTACCCAATAATAGAAAGGCCCCCCTTACTGGCTCAAATAGCCGTTCAATCAGCTTGTTACCAACCCTTAGTACATTTTTTGAAAAATGCTATTTTACTGTAAACAAATTGACAAGAGGCTTTCAGCCCGCTTATAGGGAAGGACATTCAACAAGCACAGCATTTCCTCAAATTACTGTTGATTGGTAGAGAGGAACTGATAAAAAAAAGATTGTGGGAGCTGTTTTGTTAGACTTCAGTGTGGCTTTTGACATGATCAATCATAGTCTGCTGATGGAAAAATGTATGTGTTATAGACACCACCTGCCATATTGTGGATGAAGAGTTACATGTCGAACACAGAGGGTGTTCTGTAATGGAAGCCTCTCCAACATAATGCAGGTAGAATCAGGAATTCCCTAGAGCAACTGTCTAGATCTTTACTAATGACATGCCACTGGCTTTGAGTATGTGTATTTGTATTTATTATGGATCCCCATTAGCTGTAGAATAATAGTATGTAAACCTCCGACTTCAACTGTATCTACAGTAGAAAATCCATGTGTACGTGTGTGTGTGTGTGTGTGTGTATGGATGTCTGTAGTCCCGCTGTTCCATAAGGTGTATTGTTTTTATGTGGTGTGTAATAGAGTGCCATGTAGTCATGGCTGTATGTAGTACTTTGCGCCTGCCATAGTCTGTTCTGGACTTTTGTGGCATGTATTGTGGGGTATGTATGGGTGTCAGAGCTGTGCGCCAGTAGTTTAAGCAGACAGCTCGGGTCATTCAACATGTCAATACCTCTCGTAAGTAGTTAGGAAGTCAATCTCTCCTCCATTTTGAGCCAGTGGAGATTGCATATTGTTAATATTCGCTCTCCGTGTACATCCAAGGGCCAGCCGTGCTTCCCTGCTCTGAGCTAAGTGCTTTTTTGTAGCACCTGACCACACGACTGAACAGTAGTCCAGGCATGACAAAACTAGAGCCTGTAGGACCTACCTTGTTGATAGTGCTGTTAAGAAAGTAGAGCGGCGCTATATTATGGACAGACTTCTCCCCATCTTAGCTACTGTTGTATCTGACATGTAGTAGCTGACATGTATAGTGTTGATTCATCCGCATACATAGACACGCTGGCTTTACTCAATCATTAGTAAAGATTGAAAAAAGTAATGGGACTAGACAGCTGCCCTGGGGAATTCCTGATTCTACATGGATTATGTTGGAGAGGCTTCCATTAAAGAACACCCTCTATGTTCTGTTAGACAGGTAACTCAGGTATCCACAATATAGCAGAGGGTTTAAAGCCATAACACATACGTTTTTCCAGCAGCAGATTATGATGGATAATGTCAAAAGCCGCACTGAAGTCTAACAAAACAGCCCCTACAAACTTTTTATCATCAATTTCTCTCAGCCAATCACCATTAACATGATGACAATTATTTTACCAAATCAATTAACTATGTTTAATTATTATGATGAATCATGTAACAATTAAATCATTAGCAATCTTGGGGCACCATGGAAAAAGTTTGTTTAATTAGTTACAGTTTCCCGAATTAACTTAATATCAGAATATATCGTTATAATTTTAGTTGTCCATTCATTATTATTACCTCATATCTCAATCTCACTCTGAATGTCGTAATATCCTATAAATCTGCACGAATCCTAGTCTCCATGATGTATCAGTTTACAAAAATTGGCTTATTTATTTACTAACTAATGAAATAATCACACAGAAATACATAAACACACACAGTATAGTGTTGAGTATTAACATAATGCAATGAAAAGTCCCTAGTGGACTAACCCGATATGACGGCTTGTTAAAGAGCGAGAGGAGGAGAGACAAAGGAATTGAACTATCGTACCTACCTTGAATAATACGCTCATCTTCCAGAGGTGTACCACGCGGTGTTCAGCGGGTCTTATTCTTCACTCTGTTTGTTTAGAATAGATACCCTAGAGATACCTATAGTGGTGAGAGGGAATTGTTGTTTGTCTCTCATCTTCGGTCGAGTTTCCTAGGCTAACAGTGCATAAACAGTTGCAGACTGAATGTTCCTGTGTAGTTTTCTTCTAGGGTCTTACCATTTCCTGTATTGTACTTTCAAACCATTTTGCCATATCCAGCTAATGCTGCACTTCGGGTGGTCTTTAGTTTTTAACAATTTCTCAGCCATGTAGCCACCGCTTCACGCTGTCTGGTCTGGGAAAGATTTTCTTCTTTTCTGTTGAAAGTTTCAGAGTTTCTAACCATTTCAGCTCACGCTGTCGGTCACGCTGGTCTAACATGTTCATTCTTCAACGAGTCCTTTTAAGCAGAGGTACAAGAATCCTGCTAAAGACTTCAATGCCATGATTCAGAGAGGGCACAGGGCCAGATATGATGGGTCTTTTGTTAGTGTCTAGCAGAGAGTCAATCAGCTCTTTAAAATCCAGTTTCAACTGTTCAGAGCTGCCCTTCATAATGTTATTAAAACCCACATGGACTACAATGTAATCGATTTCCATGCCCTGACGTAGTACATTCGGGAGCAGTTTAGTAATGTCATTTACTCAAGATCCGGGGTAGGACATTATTTTTGCTCCAGGAACGGTCACATGAGAGACAGGCCAGTGTGTCTATGTATACGGATGACTCAACACTATACACGTCAGCTACTGCAGCGAGTGAAATCACTGCAACGCTTAACAAAGAGCTGCAGTTAGTTTCAGAATGGGTGGAAAGGAATAAATTAAATGAACCATAAACCTCAACTAAATCGTTTAATAAATGATGTGGAAATTGAGCAAGTTGAGGTGACTAAACTGCTTTGAACAATCCTGGATTGTAAAACTGTCATGGTCAAAACATGTTGATACAATAGTAGCTAAAATGGGGAGAAGTCTGTCCATAATAAAGCGCTACTCTGCCATTTTAACAGCACTATCAACAAGTCAGGTCCTACAGGCCCTAGTTTTGTCACACTTGGTCTACTATTCAGTTGTTTGATCAGGTGCCACAAAGAGGGACCTCAGAAAATTACAATTGGTTCAGAACAGGGCAGCACGGCTGGCCCTTAAATGTTCACGGAGAGCTAACAATAATAACATGCATGTAAATCTCTCATGGCTCAAAGTGGATGAGAGATTGACTTCATCACTACTTGTTTTTGTAAGAGGTGTTGACATGCTGAATGCACCAAGCTGTCTGTTTTACTAGGACACAGCTCGGACACCCATGCATACCCCACAAGACATGCCACCAAAGGTCTCTTCACAATCCCCAAGTCCAGAACAGACTATGGGAGGCTCACAGTACTACATAGAGCCATGGCTACATGGATCTCGATAAAAATACACCTTATTGAACAGCAGGGACTGTGAAGACACACAGAGGCACAGACACACATACACATGATAAGACAAGCACTCTACGCACATCAATTTTGTATTATAGATATGTGATAGTAGAGTAGTGGCTTGAGGGCACACAATGTGTTGTGAAAAGTGTTATGAAATGTAATGTCATGTAATATTTTAAATTGTATTTAACTGCCTTAATGTTGCTGGAGCCCAGAAAGAAAGGCAGCAGCTAATGGGGATCATTAATAAGTATGAATACAAAGAGAGATTAAATGAGTAAAGACATTCTGTGACAAAGTGATGGGTCTATTATATTTTCTGCATGACATGGAACAACAGTTGTTTGAATATCACTGAGAGATAGCCTGGGGCATTTGGCTCGGGCACTGGGGATAATTAGATGGAGAGAAGATGGGAGGGCAAATCAGTATTTGGGAGAGGGCAGTGGAAGTGGAGTCGTAGTTTAATATCCCTCTCTTAATAGTTGGGGCCATTCTACTCCAGCTACAGTAGTTTGCTCCCTCTGTCCTGTTCTCAGATTAGCGCTGCCTGGCCAAAGTTAACAAAATAGGAAGTGGAGAAATGACTTCTCTCATTCTCATGGATACCACTAATGCCTCACCAGAGCCTGTGTGAAAGATACTGATTTTATTGGAATGTGAGAATTAATGTGTATTGAAGCATGCCATTATTATCCGTTCATAGCTGTTTACAGACACTGAAGCAACACCTCGTAATCAGGACCTAATTTGATAACAATTGAATGGACATGATCTTTTCTTCAACTGCATTAGAGACACTTGAAGCTTAACTCAAGTAGGCAGACAACAATTTACTTGAATTGGTTTAGACAAAGATGTTGTCAGGGTTCAAACCTCTGCTTTCTGTATGGAACTTGTAAAAAGGTTGCTGGATCGAATCCCCGAGCTGACAAGGTAAATATCTGTCGTTCTGCCCCTGAGCAAGGCAGTTAACCCACTGTTCCCTGGGTGCCGAAGACGTGGATGTCGATTAAGGCCCCCCGCACCTCTCTGATTCAGAAGGGTTGAGTTAAATGTGGAAGACACATTTCAGTTGAAGGCATTCAGTTGTACCCCTTTCCTCTTCAATAAGTACTGGGTAAAAGGTCTCAATACTTATGTAAATGTTATATATCAGTTTTATTCTTTTTAATACATTTTTGCTTTATCATTATGGGGTATTGTGTATAGATTGATGAGGGAAAAAAACGATTTATTCCATTTTAGAATATGGCTTTAATGTAACAAAATGTGGAAGAAGTCAAGTCACTGTAAGTCTCACTGTATCAATCACAGGAGATGTATTTTATAGATAGGCAAGGCGGGTTCACATACAGGGAGTATGCAACTCCCATGGAGACCTCTAATCCAGTCTATGTTTGCCATGCACGGAGAAAGTTGTTGAAACCCAAAACTTGTCTATGGGAAGAGGTGGGTCAAGTAACACCCAATATTGATGTACTGGAATATAAAAAATATGAATATGGTAGCTGGTTAGGGGTGTTGCAGCTCAAACTCATGCCAGACAGATGAGGCTGAGGCTCCTGGGACAGAGATAAAACAGAAAAGTGTGTGTGTGAACTCCGGGCATCTCTGGGTAACCCTGGGCCTCTTCTTGACATTTTGAAACGGCGGCACAAAAACAAGGCTGCCTATGTCAATGTCAATGTCAATGTCAATGAATGTCAATATTTGCACACCATTTCAAAGCCACCCCTGTTTTGTATCACTCACTGCATCCACTGGAGGGGGTTTGTCCACCTGCAACCTCTTAGATGTCAGAGATGCATGGTGGCATTGGCGTTTGGCATGTCTCCCTGTCTCTCAAGAATGTGTGGATCAACATCGTCTCGCATGTGGTACTCCAGCCCTGCTCTCGTCTACCCCCGAAGCCGTCCTCAGAACGGGCATCCAAAACATGAAAATGTCTGGACTTAGTCATAGTGAATTTCAAGTCCAAACAACCTGAGTCTAAACAGGATTGTTTTCTGTAAATTTTCTGTGGATAGTAAAGAATGGACAGACTCAACCTCTCTTCAGAGGGCAAAGAGGAGGGCAGATTGAAAAGTAAGAAAAGTACCTAAGGGATAAAGGGTTATGATAAGTTGGAAAATATTGCTAGGAACAAATTCCCAACCTAATGAAAGATGAGGAAGATGCACAAAGGTGCATAAGAGTATCTAATAACCCTTAGGGAAGCAAACCAAAGACCAAGCAAAAATGATCAGATGGGCCCACCACTCTGTTGCAGCAGAGCTCAGGACCTTGTGGTAAATAATCCCAGTGGGGGCTAGTGCCCGTCTTTCCTGTGTCGCACTGTTTTAGTATCCTTTTATAGCCTCCTTCCTTCCTCCTTACATTCCACATTATTCTGAGTTCCCAGGCACACTGGGGAGTGAGGAAGTCAGAATGGTTTATTAAGTGAATGTGGCACACCACCCATGTCATTGAGAACAACAGAGAGTCTGTTTGAAAAATTGACACTTAAAACTAATACCAAGCCAGCGACTGTCTGGAATGACCAGTTGTAACAAGGCCTCCAGCTGTGGTTCACAGAGTTTTTTTCTGGCTAAGGACTTCTGCTGCTAGATCTGCTGAGGTAAAGGCCCAGTAAATTTCAGCTTCAAAAATAATGTACCAGCTATTGACCACATATCTCTACCACTTAGTCAAAATTAGTTTGTTCAATTTAAAGGGATGGTTCACTCAAAATGCAAATGTATATTATTTTTCAACTCAGTCAACCTCAAAATACTCTATATTTTCTAGGTTGTCTTGGGGTTTGGTTTTTAGGGCATACCGACAGTATACACTGATCAATTTGGAGTTATCTTTGTTTTTTAGAGCATACAATAATAATATACAGTACAATTCAATTATACAGTACAGTTTGGACACACCTACTCATTTCAGTTTTTATCAAAACTATGAAATAACACATTTGGAATCATGTAGTAACCAAGAAAGTGTTAAATAAAGCTTTTAGATTCTTCAGAGTAGCCACCCTTTGCCTTGATGACAGCTTTGCACACTCTTGGCATTCTCTCAACCAGCTTCACCTTGAATGCTTTTCCAACAGTCTTAAAGGTGTTCCCACATATGCTAAGCACTTGTTGGCTGCTTTTCTTTCACTCTGCGGTCCAACTCATCCCAAACCCTCTCAATTGGGTTGAGGTCGGGTGATCGTGGAGGTCAGGTCAAATAGCCTTACACAGCCTGGAGGTGTATTGGGTCATTGTCCTGTTGAAAAACAAAGGATAGTCCCACTAAGTGCAAACCAGATGGGATGGTGTATCGCTGCAGAATGCTGTAGTAGCCATGCTGGTTAAGTGTGCCTTGAATTCTAAATAAATCACTGACAGTGTCAGCAGCAAAGCACCCCCACACCATCACACATGCAGAGATCTTCCGATCACCTACTCTGCGTCTCACAAAGACACCGCGGTTGGAACCAAAAATCTCAAATTTGGAATCGTCAGACCATTGGACAAATTTCCACCGGTCCAATGGCCATTGCTAGTGTTTCTTGGCTCAAGCAAGTCTTCTTCTTGTTGGTGGTGTCCTTTAGTAGTGGTTTCTTTGCAGAAAATTCAACCATGAAGGCCTGATTCTCATCTGAACAGTTGATTACTTGAACTCTGTGAAGCATTTATTTCGGCTGCAATTTCTGAGGCTGGTAACTCTAATGAACGCATCCTCTGCAGCAGAGGTAACTGGCGGTCCTCATGAGAGCCAGTTTCATCAATGCGCTTGATCTTTTTTTGTGACTGCACTTGAAGAAACCTTCAAAGTTCTTGACATTTTCCGGATTGACTGACCTTCGTATCTTTTTTTATTATTATAATTTTTAAAATGTTCTTTTACCCATTTTTCATGGTATCCAATTGGTAGTTACAGTCTTGTCCCATTGCTTCAACTCACGTACGGACTCGGGAGAGGCGAAGGTCGAGAGCCGTACGTCCTCCAAAACACAACCCAGCCAAGCCGCACTGCTTCTTGACACAATGTCTGCTTAACCCGGAAGCCAGCCGCACTCATGTGTCAGAGGAAACACCGTGCACCTGGCAACCGTGTCAGCGTGCATTGCGCCGGGCCTGCAACAGGAGTCGCTAGTGCATGATGGGACCAGAACATCCCTGCCGGCCAAACCCGCCCCTAACCCAGACAGCGCTGGGCTGGATGAATGATTACAGCATATTTGAGTGAAAAAGCACAATTGTAGTGAACTAACCCCCTAGAGTCGATTAACATAATGCACCATCCTCATCAAAATCCGTCAGTTTAAGCTAGAGATATCCATTTTTGCATTGTATGCGTCTCAATCCACCGCATCCGCCGATGTCGCATTTCCGCATCTGCAGTGAAAGGTGGCAGAGCTAGAGCTGTGTTTGTCAGATATTGAGACATCACGAAAATTGGTCTTGTCATGAAAATGTCTATAGTGACTGACTGGTTTGACCTACAAAAAGATTATGACAACTCTATGGAAAGGGAAGCCTCCCACGATGGAGTGTCACGGGACTCATTTGAAGGTAACCGGTACCGGTTTAAAAAGAAATATGGATGTATGAAGGTAGTTTTGTGCCTACCCATGAAAGGGGTTGCCATTAATTCAATATACAAGTGTTGCATAGTCATCAAAAGCTCTGCTTCTTGGCAATATCACAGAAAGCACTAAATTTGATTGTTTGAGGGTAGCACCTCCAATATTTTTCATTAGCATAAACTCATAAACCATCTTGGTTCACACAAAACACATTTCACAGCGAAAACAAATCCCTTACCTTTTGAAGAACTTCAGATGAGGGCTTCCCAAGTGTCCAACGAAGACATCCAATGGTTCTTTTGTTAGAAAAAGTAATTTATTATATCCATAAATCTCTGTTTGGTTGGCGCATTATGTTCATAAAATACAGCGTCCACTCGCCCATTGAACCGTGAAGAGAACACGCTCAATCTATACCTATACATTTGTCCAAGAACAATCAAACATCATTGATAATGTATCCTTAGGAACACTTTTATGTATATTTACTATAATATTTCAACCGGATTATAAACTGGACGTTAGGAAAGGAAAAAACCACAGCACGCGCAAGCCCGTGAACGCGCATCCTCTTCTGTTTACATCCGATGACCAGTTCGAAATTCAGTTATACTCACAGACAATATTTTAACAGTCTTAGAACCTTCAGAGTGTTTCCTATCCAATAGTACTAATTATGTGCATATCCTATTTTCTGGGCCTGAGTGGGAGGCATTTTACTTTGGGCACGCCAGACTCTCCAAAACCGTCACCTCGGGAGCCGCTCCCTAAGAAGTTAAGATTGCCACATCAATGAAGGCTTTCACTGGCAAACCGTCAAGTCCAGGATAATGAAATGACTACCCTTCTGCAATTTTGGTCCTAGAGCACAAGGGTTTCTTGTATACTTGAGCTGATATGCTAGACACTCTGAAGGACTTAACAACATTTAGCAATAATTTTATGAAGGATTAACATGGCACTTGTCTGATGCATCTGGGCCTCAGCCAAGATGGTGGATTAACACCCATGCCTTGAGATAGGGTGAATGGGAGATTGATATCCAGCATAACGCCACATGTCGAGGTGGCTCAGGGCTTGAATGAAGTCTAGTTGAATGGAAAAGGGTGTTTCAGCTGGCTGACCTTTTTATATTGTTGAGGTGAGATGGTGTAGCCTAAACTGGTATCTACTATCCTGTCTGATATGGAAAGGAGCATATTTTTTTTGGACCAGTATATTCCACTCTTGAGAATAATTGTTTTTTGTTTTCCATAATCTGCTTTTTCTTGATTGACTAAAGTCAGTTGCCTTTTTCTAGATTGAATGAGCCACTGCTTTGGCTATATAGCCACAGACATCTGATTAGTCGTCCCCAAGATATCGTATTTTCATAGTTAATGTGGTGCTGCCATTAATCCAAGCTCTTTTAGGCATCTTGTGAGTAATTGCAGCTACTGGAGGTTCAGTTAGAGAACAAAAGGCATCTCAATACTCCTGTAGTGATATGATATTCTGTGATGTGCACAGGAAACTTTTTCTGGATGGCATGTTTGTTAAACCGGTGCTGACCATCATGAGGTCAAATGCATCAAGTCAAAATGAAGCCAGAGAGTGACTGTGCCTAATAAATTCCAATGTTAACCATCACACAAAGGAAGCCTTCATATGGAGAATGCCCTGGCCCCTAGTATGTACTGAATACTGAATGTGAGTGTATCATTCTTTAATAATATATAAATATATAATTATTTAATGATAAATTATGATCATGGTACTCACCAGCACTTGTTGCCAGCTCTTGATAAACAAAAAGCTGATACATTTAATGCCTAAAAGGTAAAACAACAGCCTCTGTGAGTCTTTGGTCAGTGTTATAGTTTTGTGGTTTGAGAGTGAGGCTTAGAAGGCACTGGGGCAGCTCCAGATTCAACTGAGCCGAGATCACCGCATATGGTTATAAGCAGCACTACGCCACCAGGCTAGTCGCTCATGTTGACAAGCTGGCATGCAGATAGGCAGAATAGCCCCCAGCCGTCTGGTAAAGGGACAGGAGACAGATGGACGGCCATCTTTGAAGTGGTCTCCCTGAGCCCATCCATCAATCGTCACCTTTCTGAGCCAGGGAGGCTGCTGGGAGATGCCACAGATACCACCCAAAAGTCAATAATGACAACAAGAGGGGAGCTGGGATATGGAGGCCACTGTTTATGGTTGGGTGCACTCAGAGTCGACAAGGTCTTTGACCTAGAATAGCAAACCAGGCAGCTGAACAACATTTCAACATTTAGTCAGAAGTAGAAAACGGTACATCATGAAGTTTTCTGGCCATCTGTTGAAATGTCCCTACGAGCTCATATAAAAATGATATCCTAACATACGGTATGTTGAGACTTGAGATACATATGCTCCAGATATTTTAAATCAATATTTTTTCATAAGAAAGAAGTACATTTCAGCAATACATATTTGGAATATCATGATGTTCATACATTACTTGTGAAGTACAGCAATGTAGATGTATCAACCATAACTGTTTTACATACTGATCCTTTTTATACCATAGAATTAAACAAATGCTCATGTACAGTATGTTGTGCAGTTTGGAATGAAAGTGTATAGAAAGTTTGGAAACTGAATCAAAGTAAACTATATTATACGCCTACTCATTATGCAGTGAAAGACACCTCAAAGTCATTATAGTAAGTAAAGCCCAGATGCCAGGGTCCAAAAAAATAAAACATACTTATTTACATACAGTGAGGGAAAAAAGTATTTGATCCCCTGCTGATTTTGTACGTTTGCCCACTGACAAAGAAATCATCAGTCTATAATTTTAATGGTAGGTTTATTTGAACAGTGAGAGACAGAATAACAACAAAAAAATCCTGAAAAACGCATGTGAAAAATGTTATAAATTGATTTGCATTTTAAATGAGGGAAATAAGTATTTGACCCCCTCTCAATCAGAAAGATTTCTAGCTCCCAGGTGTCTTTTATACAGGTAACGAGCTGAGATTAGGAGCACACTCTTAAAAGGAGTGCTCCTAATCTCAGCTTGTTACCTGTTTAAAAGACACCTGTCCACAGAAGCAATCAATCAGATTCCAAACTCTCCACCATGGCCAAGACCAAAGAGCTCTCCAAGGATGTCAGGGACAAGATTGTAGACCTACACACGGCTGGAATGGGCTACAAGACCATCGCCAAGCAGCTTGGTGAGAAGGTGACAACAGTTGGTGTGATTATTCGCAGATGGAAGAAACACAAAAGAACTGTCAATCTCCCTCGGGCCTGGGGCTCCATGCAAGATCTCACCTCGTGGAGTTGCAATGATCATGAGAACGGTGAGGAATCAGCCCAGAACTACACGGGAGGATCTTGTCAATGATCTCAAGGCAGCTGGGACCATAGTCACCAAGAAAACAATTGGGAACACACTACGCCGTGAAAGACAGAAATCCTGCAGCGCCCGCAAGTTCCCCCTGCTCAAGAAAGCACATATACATGACCGTCTGAAGTTTGCCAATGAACATCGGAATGATTCAGAGGACAACTAGGTGAAAGTGTTGTGGTCAGATGAGACCAAAATGGAGCTCTTTGGCATCAACTCAACTCGCCGTGTTTGGAGAAGGAGGAATGCTGCCTATGAACCTAAGAACACCATCCCCACCGTCAAACATGGAGGTGGAAACATTATGCCTTGGGGGTGTTTTTCTGCTAAGGGGACAGGACAACTTCACCGCATCAAAGGGACGGTGGACGGGGCCATGTACGTCAAATCTTGGGTGAGAATATCCTTCCCTCAGCCAGGGCATTGACAATGGGTCGTGGATGGGTATTCCAGCATGACAATGACCCAAAACACACGGCCAAGGCAACAAAGGAGTGGCTCAAGAAGAAGCACATTAAGGTCCTGGAGTGGCCAAGCCAGTCTCCAGACCTTAATCCCATAAAAAATCTGTGGAGGGAGCTGAAGGTTCGAGTTGCCAAACGTCAGCCTCGAAACCTTAATAACTTGGAGAAGATCTGCAAAGAGGAGTGGGACAAAATCCCTCCTGAGATGTGTGCAAACCTGGTGGCCAACTACAAGAAACGTCTGACCTCTGTGATTGCCAACAAGGGTTTAGCTACCAAGTACTAAGTCATGTTTTGCAGAGGGGTCAAATACTTATTTCCCTCATTAAAATTTCCCTCATTAACATTTTTCACATGCGTTTTTCAGGATTTTTTTGTTGTTATTCTGTCTCTCACTGTTCAAATAAACCTACCATTAAAATTATAGACTGATGATTTCTTTGTCAGTGGGCAAACGTACAAAATTAGCTGGGGATCAAATACATTTTTCCCTCACTGTAAGTATTCAGACCCTTTGCTATGAGACTCAAAATTGAGCTTAGTTGCATCCTGTTTCCATTGATCATCCTTGAGATGTTTCTACAACTTGATTGGAGTCTACCTGTGGTAAATTCAATTGATTGGACATGATTTGGAAAGGCACACACCTGTCTATATATGGTCCCACAGTTGACAGTGCATGTCAGAGTAAAAACCAAGCCATGAGGTCAAAGGAATTGTCCGTAGAGCTCCGGGACAGGATTGTGTCAAGGCACAGATCTGGGGAAGGGTACCACAAAATGTCTGCAGCATTGAAGGTCCCCAAGAACACAGTGGCCTCCATCATTCTTAAATGGAAGAAGTTTGGAACCACCAAGACTCTCCCTAGAGCTGGCCGCCCGGCCAAACTGAGCAATCGGGGGGAGAAGGGCCTTGGTCAGGGAGGTGACCAAGAACCCGATGGTCTCTCTGACAGAGCTCCAGAGTTCCTCTGTGGAGATGGGAGAACCTTTCAGAAGGACAACCATCTCTGCAGCACTCCACCATTCAGGCATTTATGGTAAAGTGGCCAGGGGGGAAGCCACTCCTCAGTAAAAGGCAAAGCCAGCTTGGAGTTTGCCAAAAGGCACCTAAAGAACTCTCAGACCATGAGAAACAAGATTCTCTGGTCTGATGAAACCAAGATTGAACTATTTAGTGAGTGTTGAACTCGGTAGTGAGCGTTGCAACCGAGAACAGACGATTTTTCCACGCTACGTGCTTCAGCACTTGGCGGACCCGTTCTGTGAGCTTGTGTGGCCTATCACTGCGCGGCTAAGCCGTTGTTGCTCCTTGACGTTTCCACTTCACAATAACAAACCGCACGAGGGTACTACCATACCCCGTTCAAAAGTTACTTACATTTTTTTCTCTTGCCCATTCACCCTCTGAATGGCACACATACACAAACCATGTCTCAGTTGTCCTAAAGCTTAAAAATCCTTACTTAACATGCATTTTCCCCTTCATCTAGTGACATCAATAAGGGATCATACATTACCTTTCTCTTGGATTCACCTGGTCATTGAATGTCATGGAAAAAGCATCATATTTTGTATACTTGTATTTTAGAAAAGTACATTTTGCCTTTATAGTGTACCACCACAGTGACCAAGCCATATGTTCCTAGTAACTGACAAACATTTACCTCTACCATAGGCCACTTAAACTGGTACAACACTTCCCCTCATGGTCCGAAATATCTAACTGAAAGCCACGCCCCCACTAAGCCACTTCTCCAATGTCATTTCCCAGTGTGCCTTTTCGAGTGAATTGTAGAGTTACCACCCATGACTATTTGTTAGTGACAGTAACATGGTTGTTGAAATCATTTTCAGTCCTGTGGCCTTCACCAAGTGAGTTCCTAGTCGTATAGAGGCGTTGTCTGACAACGTCATGAAAATGATGCACGTGCTTCGATGTGGCCGGAAGCTGTGCGTTGTTATGATTCTGAACCGTCAAATACTGTAGCTAGCAACAATAACAAGAAACTCATGTAGGTGGCTTGTTGTATCTTGTTGTTGATACCATGTCTTGTTTTGAGGTGTTATGATTGATTTCTTGTCAATCAGCTAACCAACAACTCTAATGATGTATTTGAGAGACAACTAGTGCTTATTGTGGAATTGCATTTGTGTTTTCAATAAATATTTGTAGATTAAATATAGTTTACATGTTGTCAACAATCTAAGCCAACCCTGTTTATCTTGCCCTATAGTCACTGTGTGCTAGCTAGTTAGTAAGGAGGACTCCGGTACACAGCAAGCGGAGCAACACAGTGTGCTAGCTAGTAGCTAACTAACTAACTAGCACACAGTGTCGTTAACCTCTTAGCGCACGGATCCCTTTAGCGGGATCGTTTTCAGAGCAAACATAACGCGGCAAATTCATAATAAAAATTCAGCTAGGGTCCCATTTTCCCGAATTTTCGCCTGTCTGACGTGCCCAAAGTTAAATGCCTGCCACTCATGGCCAGAAACTAGGATATTCACATAATTAGTCCTATTGGATAGGAAACACTCTGAAGGTTTCTAAAACCATTAAGATATAGTCTGTGGGTATACCAGAACAGATATAGCAGGCAAAAACCAGAGAAATTTCTGTCCGGAATTCCTTTTTCTGTTGCCCTCCTCACACTTTGAAGCCCTGGTAATATAAATCAATGGGGAATAGGACACAGGTTGCAGTACCTATGGCTTCCACTGGATGTCAACAGTCTCTGGAAAGTGTCTGGAGGAAAAAGCCCTGAGCAGATCCTTATAGAAGAAGAAATACTACAGGAAGGGAAAAATGTAAACAACCGTGCACGTTCACGAGAACGTGAGCGCGCCCAGCTTTCTTTTCCTTTTATATAACGTTTCAGTTACCATCCGTGTAAAATATGATTGCTATTATTCATAAAAGAATACATAAGGATGCATTATTAATGATATTTGATTTGTTTGTGAAAAGATGAGAGGTATAACGCGATCCCTTCACTGTAAAACGGGCGAGTAGACTGACAATGCTTGGTGGAGTAGCTGAACATAACGTGCCAACAAAACTGAGATTTATGGATATAATGAATTACTTTTTCTAACAAAAGAACCATGGATTATCTTGTTTGGACACTTGGGAAGACCTCAGCAGAAGTTATTTGAAAGTTAAGCGATTTATATTAGCTGTGATATGGACATTTTGAGAACCGAGCTGGATATGAATTTATGCTAATGAGGAAAATATGTGAGGTACTAGCCTCAAACAATCAAATGTAGTGCTTTCGCCGTAAAGCCTTTTAAAAATCTGACAACGCAGTGATATTGCCAAGAAGCAGAGGTTTTGATGGCTATGCAACACTTGTATATCGAAGGATGTTAAATATTACGAATTAGTATTTTGAATTTGCCGCGTTATGTTTGCTCTGAAAACAATCCCGCTAGCGGGATCCGTGCGCAGAGAGGTTAAATAAAATAAAATACAATTATTCCCGCCAATTTTCATGGGCCTCATTTATCAATCATGCGTAGGCACAAATCTATGCGTAAACCTTGAGTGGGATTTATCAATATAAAAGTTTGCTTTGCTTGGTGGAATAAGGGAACTTCTTGTCAAGCTTAGAATGGGGAAATATATGCTGAAAATGTGTGAAATTGTGAGAGATATAATGAAATACATTTGATTTCATTGTATTTCCATTGTGAATTCATGCAACATATCTTGACAGGCTGTATCATATAATTTGACCACATCAGTTATGATAATAATCCATATAAAGTACAGTAATTTGTTAAGTTAGAGGCTCATGTGAAATACTATAGAAGACTGAGATTAATGGAAAATCAAATGAGAGATGGCTGATCTTGCTCTGTTGGACGATTTGGCACTGGCTGCATTTCGCAGTGTGTTTTAGAGAGAGGTGGGACTTTTTTGCAGAAATTACAGATTGGCTCATCAGATATTTCCCTAAACCAATCTTATAGGATTTTGGCGAGGATTTAAGACATATTTTTTTATGGCGAACACATGCTATTCCGGTGCACATCCAAGTGCTATCCACCCTCTGCTTTTTGGCAGCGAGCACTTTTCAGTGGGACCTTGACGATCGGCATCTCACAGCCGATCGATGAGCCAATGTTTTGGAAGCAGTCATCAGAAAAACAACCAGTTAAATACAATTTCCATACACCAGGTTGAAGTCAATAGGGGTTTCTTTGCCATCAGGGTTCCCAAATGCGAACGGAGCGATAGACCACCCACATCGCCATAAAAGCACCATCCAAAACTAGTTCAACTATGTGAACAGAAAAGGCTTCCACTCACTTAATGTGCAGTGATAGCTTATGTGATGCACAAAATACACTGCTGAATGTGGTGGCAAGGTGGCCCGGTGGAACGCACGACTCGTTCATTATGCAGAACAGCAATGTTGGCCTATAGGCCTACTGCTGTTGAGGATGGTTGGCTTAATGTTGGGTGTTGCGTACTCATTTGAAGTGTATTTGCCATTGCTAAAGGAACTTGAATTGTGCTAATGGTCCTCTCGTTGTAGCTATGTTTTTATTTTTTACTGGTCAAGCCACAGCTGAGCGAGACAAATAAAACCTTTGGGTTGAGCCATTGTATTTCATGGTATGGCGTTGTGTATTCCCAATGGGCTTTAAAGGTATGATTTTGACCCTATGTGGTTGCAAATTGCCTAGGTCGTGCACGATCACTGAGGCTGAGAACAATTGGTATTTATCAATACCAGTGTGTGTATGACGTTCGTAGGATTGTTTGATAAATCATGCTTGTTCTATGCTCTTCTATGTTCCGTTCGTAAGTAGTATTTTAGAATAGTTTATATGCAATATTGATAAATGAGGCCCCAGGAATCTTCCATCCGGGATTTCTGGAAAACCTGGGAAATGTACATGAATTTTGCAACCCTACCTGCAAGTCACACTATGCTGATTTTGCAAAGTGATGTGTATTTTCTATTGCAATCCAGCCAGAGTTAGAATATCCAACAGTTGGAATTTTTATGAATCTGCAACCTTCATATCGACTGCCAGGGTTAGGAGCAAAGTGAGGAGACTACCTAAGCCATTTAAACTGAAACAACCATTTCAGTATTTAAGTTGGGGCAATGAAATATAGTACATAACAGTATCATCTGCATACAGATGAATATTACAAGTTTTACCGGATAGACCAATATTGTTTATATAAATATTAACTAGAACAAGTGCCAATACAGAGCCCTGTGGTTACACCTTTCGTAATATCCAGGAACCTAGACTTAACTCCATCAGAAATCACACATTGTATCCTCTCTGACAGATCATTCTCAAACCCCTTACAAGAAGCCTGATTCAGGCCTATTTCAGTCAACCTTTGAATGAGAGTGTGAAGTCAGCACAATGATTTTTATGATCTAAGCAATTTAACACATCATCTAAAACAAGTGTGGCAGCTGAAACAGTGCTATGTCCAGGTCTAAAACTGTATTGGTGCACATTAAGAATAGAGTGAAAAGTAAAAAAAAAAACTGACAGTTGGCCAGGGATTCTAAAACTTTGAAAGGGCAAGACAGTTTGGAGATTGAACAGTAGTTATCTAAGTCCGAAGGCGCTCCTCTTTTATGTAGGTGAGGACGTGCCGCTTTCCAGATCTTAGGGATAACACCAGAAACAAATTAAAGATATAGGTCAACATTTCTGCAATAAGTGGGGCAGAGAGCTGCAGTAAGAAGAAATTAAGTGAATCAGCCCCTATGGATTTGTTTTTACACCAATCACTTAGTAAACAGTTCTTATTGGAATCCAGCCAGAGTTAGGATATCCAACAGTTGGAAATTTTATGAATGCAACCTGCATTCATAATGACTGCCAGGCTTAGGAAAATTTTAAATAAAGTCTGTGAGTCTATTAGTGCATCATTCTCTACAATCTGTTCTGAGCTGACTAGACGACTCCCTCTAGTGGAATGAGATGACTTGTCAGAGGCTATCCTTTCAAACAGGTGGCCAGCTGAATAAAAAATTGTCATTAAAAGCACCACACATTTCAATTTTGTCTAGTACGGGACCAGAGGCTGTCAGAACCTGCTGGGGCAATGAGCGGGTGGAGTTTTGTTTCAAAGATTTGACCACTTTCCAGAAGTTAACTTCATTACCACCACTCACCGATACACAATTCAAAAAATATGTTGATTTCGCTTTTCTAACCAGAGATAGACATCTATTTCTCGAATGTCTGAAGGACTGCCAATGAGACGTTGAATCAGTCAGTCTAGCTTTAGCCCAAGCTAAATATATTTCCTGTCATTTCACAGACAACTCATGCGTGAACCAAGGCTTAGATCTGTCTTCCACCCTTATCATTTTATGCGACACATGTTTATCTACAACAGAGTTAAACAATTAAGGCCCTGATCCGAGTCAGTGATAGTTGACACAACCCACCAGTCACAACCTCAGCTCAGACAAAACATTTTGCTAATAAAATTCCTAAAGTGTCTCTTTGTAATAATGCATGAGTGAGATTTAGATAGCTTAACATCTCTTATGCAGGCAATGGGACAATGCTCACTGAACTCATAGGAAAATATCCCATTGGCTGTAAACTTATGAGGGGTATTTGTTAGAATAATATCTAAGAGAGTAGATTTTTCATGGTGTTTAAAGTTGGGTCGAGTTGGTTTAGTTATCGGCTGAGTTAGATTTTAGCTCAGTACAAATATCTTTCAGCCCATCAGACACTGGCATCAACCAATCCAGATTAAGATCTCCCACTATTAATCATTCGGATTTAGCATAGTTAGACAGCAGGTCAGACAATTTGGTAAGAGCACTTAAGAAGGGAGAGGTAGGGCAATAAATTCCCACTAGTGTCAAATGGGCATTATTACCAAGGCTCACGTTTAGGACTAGACATTCAAATTACTTAGGGACAAAGGTTGTGATGGATACAGAAACATTTAAATTGCTCCTTATGTATATGGCAACACCACCTCCTCTGCCAACTCTATCAGATTTAAAAACATTATAACCAGTCAGAGACACATCAGAGTCCGGTATAAACTTATGTAACCAAGATTCAGTTCTAACCAGAATGGTCCACGTTAATTTGAGAAGCCAGAGTTACAATAAAATACATTTTTGAAATCCAACTTCTAGCACTTACATGAATCAGTCCAAGGCCGCAGCTGCGGGATTTCAGATCAGACGGAGTCTCTAATATGAAAATGCCATGTTCAGCAGGTAACCCCCATTAGAAAATACCACTGGGTTGGCTTCAAATTGGAATAGATACAAGATTTCCTAGAACTGAGCTATTAGGCCTATGCCCCGAACGAGGATGTTCATTAAAACAAGCGTCAATGAGGGTTACCTGTTGCGGGAAAGGACTGATATCTCATAATTTCTTGTAGTACCTCTGATATTAGCACTCAGCATCCTTGCTCCTCTCCTGTTCGAGTGCAAGCTGTCCCTTTTCAAGAAAGGAGGACATTCTCAAAATAAGTCGAAATTGTCAATAAAATCCAATACTGTTTCTGGACAGAGTTTCGACTTAATCCAAGAGTCCAACAAAAATACACGGAGGAAACTATCAACTCCACGATCGTGTGTAGGAATAGGGCCAGAAAAGATAACCCGCTTGGCAGTATTTATTAGCCTGTTCAAAGGAAATTCGAAACCCGTGTGCAGCTCCGGATTTTGGTCTAGGATGACTGTAAGATCCCGGGCAATGTCGCGCACCCTGGCTCCAGGAAATCAGAAAGTCTTTGCCCCGGCCGTGGTCTGTGGGACGCTCCAGGGAATGGCCAACTCAGTAATCCAGGAACAGAGGTTGAGTTGAAAGGATGGGGTAGCAGAGTAAATCCTCATTGGAGGGCCCCGGTGAAGTTCGTGAAATGGGTTTCCGTGGCGGAGCACCATGCGCGATGCCAAGCTGGAGTGGTGTAAAGCTCGCCACCATTGGACTCTGGAGCAGTGGAAACACGTTCTCTGGAGTGATGAATCACGCTTCACCATCTGGCAGTGTGACGGACAAATCTGGGTTTGGCGGATGCCAGAAGAACGCTACCTGCCCGAATTAATAGTGCCAACTGTAAAGTTTGGTGGAGGAAGAATAATGGTCTGGGACTGTTTTTCTTGGTTCGGGCTAGGCCTCTTAGTTCCAGTGAAGGGACATTTTAACGCTACAGCATACAATAACATTCAAGACTATTCTGTGCTTCCAACTTTGTGGCAACAGTTTGGGGAAGGCCCTTTCCTGTTTCAGCATGACAATGCCCCCGTGCACAAAGCAAGGTCCATACAGAAACGGGTTGTCGAGATTGGTGGGGGTAGAACTTGACTGGCCTGCACAGAGCCCTGACCTCAACCCCATCGAACACCATTGGGATGAATTGGAACACCGACTGCTAGCCAGACCTAATCGCCCAACATCAGTGCCCGACCTCACTTAATGCTCTTGTGGCTGAATGGAAGATAGTCCCTGCAGCAATGTTCCAACATCTAGTACAAAGCCTTCCTAGCAGCAAAGGGTGGACCAACTCCATATTAATGTCCATGATTTTGGAATGAGATGTTCACCGAGCAGGTGTCCACATTCCATCTAATGTAACACGTTAAGTAGGGTGCTTGCTTCAAGCTCTGATGCACCCAGTATTCCTACTGGCATGATAAGCCATGCGCTGTTCAAAAGGGCCATGCACCTGTTACTCACTTGGCTCTCACCAAAGTACATGACAACTGGCTCAAAGTCAAAACCAGTGGGTCTGAGAGGAGCTCAGCCATGTCTGTCACCGGATCTTCCGAACCCCTCTGTTTTGCATCTCAAATAGCCTCTGGCAACGTATTTGCAAAATGCAAGGACTTGTTCAAATAATTTGTCTCGATAGTCCAGCCCTTTACATTTCATTGATGCCTGAATGTATAGTAAGAGAAATGACTCTTCAAGGGTTTGAGATTAATGTTTTTTACAGAGGGAATATGGATTATTATTCAATGTGAGAAAGGTTTGGCCATGTCTTCAAAAGTAGGTAAGGCAGTGCCTGTAAGACTCTCCCATGTACTAAAACACAACCAAATAAAAAATGGAGGTCGACATTTGGAATTGTGTTATTGAGTTCTTCAGATAGTGGAGTGGACATGTGGTTGGTGGCCAACAAGGCGAGGACAGCTGTGCCCACACCAGATAATATGCTGTAAGTGCACTTGACCTTTTAGGGAAGACTACTTTTTTATGCCATGGGCATGCTACTCTTACAGTATAAATTACAGCCAATCGCATTTCATTAAACGTCACATGGTTAAAGGGGGGCTGAGGTCAGCGCGTCATTAAATTTGTCCCGTTGTATCTAAGGGTGTAGCGGAAGGGCGGGGAGCAAGTGCTTTTTCCGTTGGGAGGAACATTCACACTATTGCAGATAGGAATATTAGGTATAGACCTGGGATCATTTTATTCCACATAATGGAGAGTTGCATCTATTCTATCTGGCATTTTATATCTGCATCATTGACAATATTTTACTTCACAAAAAAAGTCCCAGGCCAAAGCGCTGAAATTGTAGTGTCTACTTTTTCCCATGGTAGCGTGTCCTCCATGCTCTACCCTGGGTTTATTAACCCCAATTACATACATATAGCAGGTATGTTCGCTCTTTGAGTCTACATAAATAGTACCGATTGACCGCATTACACTCAAAAAAAGCATCATCCCAGTGAAATGTCTCTTCAGAGCAGAGATTATCATGTCACTAATTTAAATTAATTGCACAGGTGTAGAATAAATGTTTCTAATCCTTACAATAGACCTGGTTCATTTGGGCTGTTTTACTGAAAATAATTTGACCCTTAGCCACTTAGGCACATCATAATATTGGGTTATTCCACGAATAGAGTGCCTATTATGTCCCTCAGACATTGTGTGTAAGTTTGGATTCACATTTGGTTAAGTTGTCAACTAACGTGAATCCATTGTGAAATCAACCAAAAAACGTCACCCTGTTATTGGATTTAGGTTAAAGGTTGGGCGAAAAACAGACAATGTTTCCTTACGTTGATAACTTTTTGCAAATCCAATCAGTTTTAAATTTTTGGGGTTGAAATGACGTGGAAACAACGTTGATTCAACCAGTTTTTTCCCAGTGGGTTTTGATTAAACATTAACTTTAACAGTTAGATCACATACATCTATGGTTTAAATAAATTAAACCATGCTACAAATTCCAATAGCAGTGTGTTTTCATTAAAATAAGTTGTGTTTTCTCTGAAAATCTAAATTTTGGAACCTATGGGTCATTCAGTTCGGGGTTTGTGCCAGTAATTTCTCCTTGGGTGCTCTACTTGTATGCCCATTTGTATAACTTTTTGACAATCTGGGCTTGAGATAGATTCTCCTTGCATGGGGGCACTAACAAAACCAAATATAGCTGCAAGCAGCAACAAAGACTTCAATATTTTTTTTAAAGGGGGCTGAATTAACTGATTCTGCCTGGGTTTTCTCCTCCTCATTAAGAAAAACGAGATTCACTATATCGTAACCTGGCAGTTATTGTTGTTTGATCCTCTTCACTCACTGTAGTGGAGTTATCCCAAACCCCAAATATCCTAAACCACCGTGCTATCTATGACTTTGGCTAAAGGAATGACAGTTGTGTTTGTAATGCTAAAGTTAGTTCACGAATGTGTGGATGTTTGAGATGGGTAAAAAAACAAGCTGTTCATAAAGAACAAGTCTCGTTCTTTCAACATAATATTGGCGACAATATATTGTAGCTATGTCTCGTTCATTGTCTCATGTCAATCAAACAAGACCTGAGGCGGTGTATGCTAATGCCTCAATTGGGTAGTTTTGCGGTCTGTAAAGAAATGGATAGGCTGTAGGTTGATTCTGCTGCTACAATTTGAACGCTTGCTTGTGTGCTCTGATAATGTGGATGCTGCCAGGCAGCGGTCCCGTGTTAGTGGCATGTAGGCAGGATTTCAATCTAAACCCAACCCTATGAAAACAGTAATATCCTTGATTCCTTAAATAAATTACTGTTTGACTATTTCAACCATATGAAGTTGTTTTTCTGTTCAGCTCCTCCTTCATTTTAATGAAAATAAATGTATTTTGTTAGTGAAACACACACTTCAAATCAAACTTTTATTCATCACGTACACAGTTTACAGCATGCACACCGGATGCAGTGAAATGCTTACTTGCAAGCTCCCTCAAATGCAGAACAAATATCAATATCAATAATAATCAATCAAAAATAACAAGTAAGTAGAATAAACGCTGATATGTACACAATATAATAAATTATGAATGTGCAGGTCAAGTATGACTGTATTTGCAATATAAAGTGGATAGTGTCTTGGTCGCGCAGTTGAATAAATGTACTGAACAAAAATATAAACGCTGCATGTAAAGTTTTTTTCATTAGCTGAAATAAAAGTTCCCCCATATTTTCCATACGCACAAATGTGTTCACATCCCTGTTTGTGAGAATTTCTCCTTTGCCAAGATAATCCAACCACCTGACTGGTGTGGCGTAGGAAGAAGCTGATTAAACAGCATAATCCTTACACAGGTGCACCTTGTGCTGGGGACAATAAAAGGCCACTCTAAAATGTGCAGTTTTGTCACACAACACAATGCCACAGATGTCTCAAATGTTGAGGGTGCATGCAATTGGCATGCTGACTGCTGGAACATCCACCAGAGCTGTTGCTGGAGAATGTAATGTTCATTTCTCTAGCGTAAGCCACCTCCAACGGATTGGCATCCTCCCAGGTTTTAGAGAATTTGGCAGTACGTCCAACCGGCCTCACAACAGCAGCACCAGCCCAGGACCTCCACATCCAGCTTCTTCAACTGCGGGATCATCTGAGACCAGCCACCCGGACAGCTGATGAAACTGAGGAGTATTTCTGTCTGTAATGAGGCCCTTTTGTGGGGAAAAACTAATTCTGATTGGCATCCTCCCAGGCCCACCCATGGCTGCGCCCCTGCACAGTCATGTGAAATCCATACATTAATGAATTTATTTATTTAAATTGACTGATTTCCTTATATGAACTGTGACTCAGTAGAATTGTTGAAATTGTTGCATGCTGTGTTTATATTTTTGTTCAGTATATATACACGGTAGAGCATGGCGCTTCGCAACACCAAGGGTCGTAGGTCCATGGAAAATGTATGCACGCATGACTAAGTCGCTTTAGATAACTGTCCGCTAAATGGCATACAGTACCAGTCAAAAGTCTGGACACCTACTCATTCAAGGGTTTCCCCAAAAAAATTATACATTGTAGAATAGTAATGAAGATATCAAAACTATGAAATAACACAAATGGCATCATGTAGTAACCAAAAAAAAGTATTAAACAAAGATTTTAGATTCTTCAAAGTAGCCACCCTTTTCCTTGATGACAGCTTTGTACAGGACATTCCTTTGACGATGAACGCAAATCCGGCCATCACCCGTGGTGAGACAAAACTGCGACTCGTCAGTGAAGAACACTTTTTGCCAGTCCTGTCTCATCCAGCGACGGTGGGTTTGTGCCCATAGGCGACGTTGTTGCCGGTGATGTCTGGTGAGGACCTGCCTTACAACAGGCCTACAAGCCCTCAGTCCAGCCGCTCTCAGCCTATTGCGGACAGTCTGAGCACTGATGGAGGGATTGTGCGTTCCTGGTGTAACTCGGCAATTGTTGTTGCCATCCTGTACCTGTCCCGCAGGTGTGATGTTCGGATGTACCGATCCTGTGTAGGTGTTGTACCACGTGGTATGCTACTGCGAGTAGAAAGGCCTCTTTAGTGTCCTAATTTTCATAACTGTGACCTTAATTGCCTACCGTCTGTAAGCTGTTAATGTCTTAACGATCGTTCCACAGGTGCATGTTCATTAATTGTTTATGGTTCATTGAACAAGCATGGGAAACAGTGTTTAAACCCTTTACAATGAAGATCTGTGAAGTTATATGGACTTTTACGAATTATCTTTGAAAAACAGCGTCTTGAAAAAGGGACATTTCTTTTTTTGCTGAGTTTGTTGTTTTCCTCTGCCTGCTCCAAGCATACTCGAACCAAGGTCAAACTAGAGTGCTAGAAAAAGTATATTTTTGTCATCATGACATCGTATCGATATCGGTATTAGCAGGTCCCGTCCAGTAAACCTGGTCACTTAGGGTCCTGACAAGGCAGTGCTCTGACTCTCGGATGGGTTTGGTGTTGTGTTTGGTTTAAAGAGCTGTACACCAAATGCGGCCCTGAGAAAAGCGTCCAATGTCTTCAAACGTATTGCACCCTGGGATACCCTTCAAAAAACTACCTCACACTGTGTGCTGCTGCTTAACTCATAATCCCAATCCTATACACACTGTGTCATGTGTGTTTATTTTTACCAACATAGTCGTTTGAGTCCTATTGAGGAATTTGCGAACAATTGTCAGATTTAGTCACCGGGTTAATATGGTATTCGTCAGGTATGCAATAAGGGATGATACAAAAGGTTAACGTCTTAGGGAGCAGCGCATGAGGTGACCGTTTTGGAGACCCTGGCGTGCCCAAAGTAAAATGCCTCCCATTCAGGCCCAGAAAATAGGATATGCACGTATTTAGTACCATTGGATAGGAAACACTCTGAATTTTCTAAAAGTGTTAACCATTTGTCTGTGAGTAAAACAGAACGGATATGGCAGGCGAAACCCCGAGGAATTTCTGTCCTGGAAAAAGTGGTTTTGACACATTGCTCATTTGGAACCCCTCCCTTATGAAAATGCCCATATAAGGGCATATGAATGCAGAACCTATCGCTTCCTCTGGATGTCAACAGTCTCGAGACACTGTTCAGATTTTTTTTTTATGCTATTAGAGCAGAGAAGAAGAGGAATCAGGAAGTGTGTCACGATCTTCATGGATGGACCAAGGCGCAGCGTGCCGGGTGGAGTTAAACATCTTTATTTCGTCAACTCACTCAAATACAAAACAACAAACGAAGATCAAAACAGGTGTAGCACCAACAGTACACACACCTCAACAGAGTCAACCTCCCACAAAGCTGGAGGGAAAAATAGCTGCTTAAGTGTGGTTCCCAATCAGAGACAACGATAGACAGCTGTCCCTGATTGAGAGCCACACTCAGCCAAAACAAAGAAATACAAAAACTATAGCATAGAATGCCCACCCCAAATCACACCCTGACCAAACCAAAAGGAGACATATAAAAGGCTCCTACCGGTCAGGGCGTGACAAAGTGTCCCCAGAGATGTCAATAGAAGAGGACGCGCGCTCTCGCCAAGCGCGCTCTGTGGTTTTTTCCTTTCTTATAGCCCAGTTTATATTCCGGTTGAATTATTATAGTAAATATACATAAAAGTGTTCCTAAGGATACATTAAAAAGGATGTTTGATTGTTCTTGGACAAGTTTATTAGGTATAAGTTGAACAAGTTCTCTTCACGTTTCAATGGACGCTGTAGTTTCTGATTATAACGCGCAAACTAAACAGAGATTTATGAATATAATACATGACTTTTTCTAACAAAAGAACCATGGATCAGCAGAATTTCTTCAACAGGTAATTGATTTGTTTTTGCTGTGAAATGTGTTTTCTGTGAACCGTGGAGGCTTATGAATTCATGGTAATGGTAAAAATATGTGAGGTGCTACCCTCAAACAATCAAATGTGGTGCTTTCGCCGTAAAGCCTTTTTGAAATCTGACAACGCTGTGATATTGCCAAGAAGCAAAGCTTTTGATGACTATGAAACACTTGTATATTGATGCATGTTTAATAATTCAACTTTTGGATTTTGAATTTGGCGCCTTGCATTTCACCTGGTAGTGTCGGGAGTGGGGCGCTAGCGCCCCAGCGCACCTTACTGGTCCTTAAGAAGTTTTAAAGAGTGGACTCGGGAGATAGCCGCTCTATATAAACTAACGCTTCCGTGGTGCCCCGGATTCCTAATGAGTTAGTTATTGCCTGATTTAATTTGATCAAATAATTAAACGTGAGGTAATTGATTTAAAAATAGCATGTCATCACATTAAGGATAGTAAAGAAACGACATTGCCATTGAGCCTGCCTATCGTTCTATACCTTGCTCCACCTCACTGGGTTATTGACCCCTGCCTGCCCTGACCCTGAGACTGCCTGCCGTTCTGGACCATTTGCACCTTCTCTGGATTACTGACCCCTGCCTGCCTTTGACCTGTCGTTTGCCTGCCCCTGTATTAGAAATAAACTTTAGTTTCCTCGACACTGTCTGCATCTGGGTCATACCTGAAACGTGATACCTGGGAAATCTGTCATGGAAAGAGCAGGTGTCCTTAACTACTTAGGGAGTGGTGGGGCGCTAGCATAAATTCATAAATTCATAAATTGCGGTTCACACAAAACACATTTCACAGCGAAAACAAATCTCTTACCTTTTGAAGAACTTCTGCTGAGGGCTTCCTAAGTGTCCAACGAAGACATCCAATGGTTCTTTTTTTAGAAAAAGTCATTTATTATATCCATAAATCTCAGTTTAGTTTGGCGCATTATGTTCATAAAATACAGCGTCTACTCGCCCATTGAACTGTGAAGAGAACGCGTTCAACCTATACCTATACACTTGTCCAAGAACAATTAAACATCATTGATAATGTATCCTTAGGAACACTTTTATGTATATTTTGAAATTCTTCTTCTATTACCATCCAGAGCATTCTAACATTCTAACTAATTCGGCTTGTCACCAAAAACACTCACAAACTTCTACAGATGCACAATCGAGAGCATCCTGTCGGGCTGTATCGCCGCCTGGTACGGCAACTGCTCCGCCCACAACCGTAAGGCTCTCCAGAGGGTAGTGAGGACTGCACAACGCATCACCGGGGGTAAACTACCTGCCCTCCAGGACACCTACACCACCCGATGTCACAGGAAGGCCAAAAAGATCATCAAGGACAACAACCACCCGAGCCACTGCCTGTTCACCTGTTCACGCTATCATCCAGAAGGCGAGGTCAGTACAGGTGCATCAAAGCTGGGACCGAGAGACTGAAAAACAGCTTCTATCTCAAGGCCATCAGACTGTTAAACAGCCACCACTAACATTGAGTGGCTGCTGCCAACATATTGACTTAAATCTCTAGCCACTTTAAATAATAGGAATTGGATGTAACAAATGTATCACTAGCCACATTAAACAATTTTGTATATAATGTTTACATATCCGACATTACTCATATCAAACGTATACACTGTACTCTAAACCATCTACTGAATCTTGCCTATGCCGTTCGGCCATCGACTCAAATCTCTAGCCACTTTAATAATTATAATTGAATGGAATAAATCTATCACTAGCCACTTTAAACAATGCCATTCATATAATGTTTACATATCCTACATTACTCATCTCCTATGTATATGCTGTACTCCGTACCATCTACTGCATCTTACCTACGCCAGGCAGCCATCGCTCATCCATATATTTATGTACATACTCGTATTCATTCCTTTACTCTTGTGTGTATAAGGTAGTTGTTGTGAATTTGTTAGAATACTTGTTAGATTCTACTGCATGGTCGGAACTAGAAGCACAAGCATTTCGCTACACTCGCATTAACATCTGCTAACCATGTGTATGTGACAAATAAAATTTGATTAGATTTGTAGGCAGTTGACTACCTCTTGATTATTTGGGCCTAATGTACTGATTGTTTGTCTTTAGAATGACATTCAAAATCTGTATCTTGGATATACTTTACCCCTTTCACACTGTTCCGACCTGAACCATAATGCTACTTTTTATGTTGCACTCTCCAGCAGACCTCAGCTCGCTAAAAGCAAGCTGAGCTGACTTAATAACATATTTAGTGCCAGCCTGATTATAAGTGGTCTGAAGGGTTGAAACTTCCAATTCAACTGCCTCAACAATTTAAGTGCAAAGAGCTAGGGGAAAAGAAAGAAGGCTAACCCTAACATACTGAAAACACCGAAAATATGGTTTGGGTCAGCCTGAAAGTGGGAAATATATATTTATTTATCTAAGTACTTTACTTTAGGATTTCTCTTTTTCAGCCATCATTTTCATTTTATTTGTACAACTCTTTCCTACTCTTGCTTGTGCCATACATCACAAAAAAGAGAACAAAGAGAACTTCATTTTGGTGAGTGTTGATTGTTTGTGCAATTGAAAAATATATATTTTATACAGAATTGTTTCCAAATTAGATGCACTGAAATGAAAGAAACATTCGATAATCTACACTCGAATTATAGTGATATACTGTCTGATCTCGCAAACAATTTAAAGTATGTATAGATACACTATATACAAAAGTATGTGGATTTGGCTATTTCAGCTACACCTGTTACTGAAGAGCTCAGTGACTTTTAACGTGGCACCGTCGTAGGAGTCAGATCATCAAATTTCTCCCCTGCTAGAGCTGCTCCGGTCAACTGTAAGTGCTGATGTTGTGAAGTGGAAACTTCCAGGGTAACAACGGCTCAGCCGCGAGGTGGTAGGCTACACAAGCTCACAGAATGTGACCGCCAAATGCTGAAGCACGTAGCTCGTAAAAATCATTTGTCCTCGGTTGCAACACTCACTACCGAGTTCCAAACGGCCTCTGGTAGCAACATCAGCACAAGAGCTGTTCGTCAGGTGCTTCATTAAATGGGTTTCATGGCCGAGTAGCCACACACAAGCCTAAGATCACCATGCGCAATACCAAGCGTCTGTTGGAGTGGTGCAAAGCCCGCCGCCATTGGACTCTGGAGCTGTGGAAATGCATTCTCTGGAGTGATGAATCACGCTTCACCATCTGGCAGTCTGAATGATGAATCGGGGTTTTGCGGATGCCAGGAGAACGCTACTTGCCCCAATGCAAAGTAAAGTTTGGTGGGGGAGGAATAATGGTCTGGGGCTGTTGTAAATTGTTTGCGCTAGGCCCCTTAGTTTCAGTGAAGGGAAACCTTAACGCTACAGCATACAATAACATTCTAGACAAGTTTATTTCTATATGATCAATCCATAAATAATTGAGACCTACAGTACCAGTCAAAAGTTTGGACACAGCTACTCATTCCAGGGTTTTTCTTTATTTTTGCTATTTTGTACATTGTAGAATAATAGTGAAGTCATCAAAACTATTAAATAACACATATGGAATCATGTAGTAACCAAAAAAGTGTAAAACAAATCAAAAGATATTTTATCTTTGAGATTCTTCAAAGTAGCCACCCTTTGCCTTGAGGACAGCTTTGCACACACATTCTCTCAACCAGTTTATAAGGTAGTCACCTGCAATTCATTTCAATTAACCGGTGTGCCTTGTTAAAAGTTAATTTGTGTAATTTCTTTCCTTCTTAACTTCTTAGGGAGTGGCTCCCGAGGTGACGGTTTTGGAGAGTCTGGCGTGCCCAAAGTAAAATACCCTCAAACAATCAAATGTAGTGCTTTAGCCGTAAAGCCTTTTTGAAATCTGACAACACTGTGATATTGCCAAGAAGCAGAGCTTTTGATGACTATGCAACACTTGTATATTGATGAATGTTTAATAATTCAACTTTTGGATTTTGAATTTGGCGCCTTGCATTTCACCGGCTAGCGCCCCACCAGTAGTTAATGCATTTGAGCCAATCAGTTGTGTTATGACAAGGTAAGGGTGGTATACAGAAGATAGCCCTATTTGGTAAAAGACCAAGTCCATATTCTGTCAAGAACAGCTCAAATAAGCAATGAGAAACAACAGTCCATCATTACTTTAAGACATGAAGGTCATTAGAGTTAACCACTTAGGGAGTGGTGAGGCGCCCCACTCCCGACACTACCCGGTGAAATGCAAGGCGCCAAATTCAAAATCCAAAAGTTGAATTATTAAACATTCATCAATATACAAGTGTTGCATAGTCATCAAAAGCTCTGCTTCTTGGCAATATCACAGCGCTGTCAGATTTCAAAAAGGCTTTACAGCGAAAGCACTACATTTGATTGTTTGAGGGTAGCACCTCCAATATTTTTACCATTAGCATAAATTCATAAACCATCGCGGTTCACACAAAACACATTTCACAGCGAAAACAAATCCCTTACCTTTTGAAGAAGTTCTGCTGAGGGCTTCCCAAGTGTCCAACGAAGACAATCCATGGTTCTTTTGTTAGAAAAAGTAATTTATTATATCCATAAATCTCTGTTTGGTTGGTGCGTAATGATCAGAAAATACAGCGTCCACTCGCCCATTGAACCGTGAAGAGAACTCGTTCAACCTATACCTATACACTTGTCCAAGAACAATCAAACATCATTGATAATGTATCCTTAGGAACACTTTTATGTATATTTACTATAAAATTTCAACCGGATTATAAACTGGACGATAGGAAAGGAAAAAACCACAGCGCGCGTGAGCCCGTGAACGCGCATCCTCTTCTGTTTACATCTGGTGACCACTTCCCAATTCTTCTTCTATT
The DNA here is from genome assembly GCA_030435695.1 of Brachymystax lenok tsinlingensis. Classification (NCBI taxonomy): domain Eukaryota; kingdom Metazoa; phylum Chordata; class Actinopteri; order Salmoniformes; family Salmonidae; genus Brachymystax; species Brachymystax lenok. Next base: position 34,173,442 of record CM059811.1, on the reverse strand, counting down.
ACCATCCAGAGCATTCTAACATAATAAAACACTGTCTAGAGACTGTTGACATCCAGTGGAAGCAATAGGTACTGCAATCTTACTCCCGTATAAGGTCATTTTCAATAGGGAGGGGTTCACAATGAGGCAATGTGTCAAAATCACCTTTTCCAGGACAGAAATTCCTCGGGTTTTCGCCTGCTATATCCGTTTTGTTATACTCACAGACAATATGTTAACACTCTTAGAAACTTCAGAGTGTTTCCTATCCAATAGTACTAATTATGTGCATATCCTATTTTCTGGGCCTGAGTGGGAGGCATTTTACTTTGGGTACGCCAGACTCTCCAAAACCGTCACCTCGGGAGCCGCTCCCTAAGAAGTTAACTGCACCTCAGATTGCAGCCCAAATAAATGCTTCACAGAGTTTAAGTAAGAGACACGTCTCAACATCAACTGTTCAGAGGAGACTACGTGAATCAGGCCTTCATGGTCGAATTGCTGCAAAGAAACCAATACTAAAGGACCCCAATAATAAGACGAGATTTGTTTGGGCCAAGAAACACGAGCAATAGACATTAGACCGGTGGATATTTGTCCTTTGGTCTGATGAGTCCAAATTTGAGATTTTTGGTTCCAACCGCCGTGTCTTTGTGAGACGCAGAGTAGGTAAACAGATGATCTCCGCATGTGTGGTTCCCACCGTTAAGCATGGAGGAGGAGGTGTGATGGTGTGGGGGTGCTTTGCTGGTGACACTGTCTGTGATTTATTTAGTATTGAAAGCACACTTAACCAGCATGGCTACCACAGCATTCTGCAGCGATATGCCATGTAAAGAGTAAAAAGTACATTATTGTGTAGTGGGGTAAAAGTTGTCAAAATATAAATAGTAAAGTAAAGTACAGATACCCCAATAAACTACTTAAGTATTATTTTAAAGTATTTTTTACTTAAGTACTTCACACCACTGAAAATCACCAGCAGATTCTGAGATATAACTTACAAAGTAGCATGATTTATCTTTCTTAACTGAGCAGGTGCATCTATTTCTCCATTGCCTGAAAAGCTGACAATCTACAGAGTCAGTTTTTCTAGCCTTGGCCCAGGCCTGATTTCTCATCATAACAATATCTTAAAGTTCTATATAGAACCAAGTATTTGTTCTACTTTTACTGTTAGGCGTTTTATAGGGTGCGAGTTTGTCTGCAAGAGAGATACAAATAGATGTAAACAGTTCTAGAGCTAATTCAGGGTCAGGCATGCAGCTGAAAAGTCAGAGCAATACATATCATTTTTTTTATTATTTGCTATACTAGGATCAGTGTTAATCTGTTTGGTATCTCTAGTACATGCAATAAGACAGTGATCACTGAGATCATTAGCAAAGACACCACTGGACAAGTACTTGTGGGGGCTATTTGTCAAAATAGCTTGCTGGATTTTTTACATTAATCCGTGTAGTTTTTGCAATCAGTTGAGTCAGATTAAAAACCAACAAATATTCTTAAAATGGTTTTAGGCTACGGTAAACCAATCTAGATTAAAATGCCCTAAAAAGATCCAGTGCCCTGGGGCAGCACAGAGTTAATACTTGGTGTCTGTCGCTCATAAAGAGCTAGAGTTACACCAGCTGCTCACCCAGATTTGCTGTTAACTTTAATTGTCCAAATTGAGATCACTGCCAACGGTGAGCTCAAGCCCTTAGAGTACTGTGTCTATGACAAACATACTGTAATATCCAGCTGCTGCATAGGGCAAACAGTGGGGAGCTAAGTGTTCACACTGCAGGTAGGTCACAATGAGCCACAAATCAAAGGTACTCCATCCATTACTGGAGATGTCAAGTAAAGCACTGAAAAATGTGCGTGAGTGTGTGTAGTGTAGTTCCCATGGGAACCTTCAGTCTTTCAGACTTAGGAAATGTACACCTTTGCTACGTATTTCTCAGTAGTTGGTATTCAACCTTACTTTATGCAGGTGCGTATCGGGCCTTGCAGACGTGGTTCTGTTGCACATGCTGAATAAATGTAATTCAACCGCTGAAAACCTAAACAGATTCTCTATTTCATTCAATAGTGTTTTCAGTACATTTATCTAAAGCCATCCCTTTAAATTTGGTGTACCTTTAATTAGAATTTTCTTAACAGACTCACTAGGATATATGGAGAGAACGGTTCAGAATATTAGGGATGAATGAAAGCCATGTAAATACACAAGTATTTGTCTACTTTTCAGCACCAATTGGTAGTGTAACGAGTTGCACTGAGAGTCGGGAAGCAAGTTCAGGGAGTGAGTATTTTAATAAATAAATGCAACAAAACACGAACAACGCACAGACAACACGGGAACAGAAACTATAACGCCTGGGGAAGGAACCAAAGGGAGTGACATATATAGGGAAGGTAATGGAGTCCAGGTGAATCTGATGCCGTGCATGTGCGCGTAACGATGGTGACAGGTGTGCGCCAGGTGACTTAGAGGCCGGAGAGGGATCACATGTGACAGGTATATTTAAAAGTACTCTGATCTTGTTCATTATTTAGGGTTAGGAAAGTATTCATGAATAATAATAAAAACAGGTTTGGAGAGCCTTTACGCATTAAATATATAGGTGAATAAAAAATACAGTGGTTTGATTAATCCTTAAAGGTGCGATATTCAATTGTTCAACCCATGAACTATTGGAAGGTGAGAAGTGTACAATAGGGGTTGAACAGTAGTCCTATAATTCTACCCTAATAATCTTCACTAATCATGGAACTGTGATGACAATGGTCCAGTCATCGTGAATCGTGCACCAGGCTCCACGTTTATTTTATATTTTTATTTAACCTTTATTTAACCAGGTAGGCTAGTTGAGAACAAGTTCTCATTTACAACTGCGACCTGACCAAGATAAAGCAAAGCAGTGTGACACAAACAACAACACAGAGTTACACATGGAATAAACAAGCGTACAGTCAATAACACAATAGAAAAAAAGAAAGTCTATATATCGTGTGTGCAAATGGCGTGAGGAGGTAAGGCAATAAATAGGCCATATTAGCGAGGTAATTACAATTTAGAAAATTAAAACTGGAGTGATAGATGATGATGTGCAAGTAGAAGTACTGGTGTGCAAAAGAGCAGAAAAGTAAATAAAAACAATATGGGGATGAAGTAGGTACATTGGGTGGGCTATTTACAGATGGGCTATGTACAGCAGCAGCGATCGGTTAGCTGCTCAGATAGCTGATGTTTAAAGTTAGTGAGGGAAATATAAGTCTCCAGCTTCAGAGATTTTTGCAATTCGTTCCAGTCATTGGCAGCAGAGAACTGTAAGGAAAGGTGGCCAAAGGAGGTGTTGGCTCTCCAAAACCGTCACCTCGGGAGCCGCTCCCTAAGAAGTTAACCAAATAGGTTCAACGTTAGCTAATTATTTAGCTAACATTAGGCTATAACTAGCAATGCAAAATGGGATTCTGAGATTATTATTTATTAACATTACTACACACAGATCATAAATGTAATGTTTGCTAGCGAGCCAGCCATCTAACATCAGCTAGCTAGCTGTCAGCTTTAAATTGCAATGAAAATAACTTTCTGACAAAATTATAAACGTACAGTTGAAGTCGGAAGTTTACATACACTTAGGTTGGAGTCATAAAAACTCGTTTTTCAACCACACAAATTTCTTGTTAACAAACTATAGTTTTGGCAAGTCGGTTAGGACATCTACTTTGTGCATGACACAAGTAATTTTTCCCAAAAATCTTTACAGACAGATTATTTCACTTAGAATTCACTGTATCACAATTCCAGTGGGTCAGAAGTTTACCTACACTAAGTTGACTGTGCCTTTAAACAGCTTGGAAAATTCCCGAAAATGATGTAATGGCTTTAGAAGCTTTTGATAGTCTAATTGACATAATTTGAGTCAATTGGAGGTGTACCTGTGGATGTATTTCAAGGCCTACCTTCAAACTCAGTGCCTCTTTGCTTGACATCATGGGAAAATCCAAAGAAATTATTTTAGACCTCCACAAGCCTGGTTCATCCTTGGGAGCAATTTCCAAACGCCTGAAGGTACCATGTTCATGTGTACAAACAATAGTACGCAAGTATGAACACCATGGGACCACGCAGCCATCATACCGCTCAGGAAGGAGACGCGTTTTGTCTCCTAGTGATGAACGTACTTTGGTGTGAAAAGTGCAAATCAATCCCAGAACAACAGCAAAGGACCTTGTGAAGATGCTGGAGGAAACAGGTCCAAAAGTATCTAAACTCAGCAAAAGAAAGAAACGTCATCTCACAGTCAACTGCATTTATTTTCACCAAACTTAACATGTGTAAATATTTGTATGAACATAACAAGATTAAACAACTGAGACATAAACTGAACAAGTTCCACAGAGGATAGAATTATGGTCAGATTTGCCAAATGGAGGGCGAGGGAGAGCTTTGTATGCGTCTCTGTGTGTGGAGTAAAGGTAGTCCAGAGTTTTTTTCCCTCATGTTGCACATTTAACAGGCTGATAGAAATTTGGTAAAACGGATTTAAATTTCCCTGCATTAAAGTCCCCGGCTACTAGGAGCAACGCCTCTGGAAGGGGGCGTTTTCTTGTTTTCTTATGGTGGAGTACAGCTCATTCAATGCTGTCTTAGTGCCAGCCTCAGTCTGTGGTGGTATGTAAACAGATACGAAAAATACAGATGAAGACTCTCTAGGTAGATAGTGTGGTCTGCAGCTTATCGTGAGATACTCTACCTCAGGCGAGCAATAGCTCGAGACTTCTTTAGATATCGTGCACCAGCTGTTATTTACAAAAATACATAGTCCGCCTCCCCTTGTCTTACCAGACGCCGCTGTTCTATCGTGCCGGTACAACGTATAATCAGCCAGCTGTATGTTGATAGTGTCATTGTTCTGCCGCGACTCCGCAAAGCATAAGATATTACAATTTTGAATGTCCCGTTGGACATTCTAAGTTACAAACAACGCAAATAAACGATAAAAAAAAACAATCGGTTGGGGACATGTAAAATATCAGCGTTCTTCTCCGGCACCATTTTTTTTACCGATATCTGGCATTCAGGCATTCCCTTTCCACACACAGTCTGTGCCTGTATTTAGTTTTCATGCTAGTGAGGGCCGAGAATCCACTCTCACATAGGTACGTGGTTGCAAAGGGAATCAGTATCTTTACAGCGTGATTTGCCAAGGCAGGATACTCTGAGTGCAGCCCAATACAGAAATCTGGCAGTGGCTTCTGATTTAATTCAATTTTCACAGAACCGCTTGTTGCAATTTTGATGAGGCTCTCTTGTTCAGATATCGGTAAGAGGACTGGAGGCAGGGTATGAAAGGGATAACAAATCCAGTTGTTTGTCATCCATTTCGGGAAAGTACCTGCGTAATTGTGCACCCAACTCACTCAGGTGCTTCGCTATATCACATTTGACATTGTCCGTAATCTTGAGTTAATTTTAACACAAAAAATCATACAATGATGGAAAGACCTGTGTGTTGTCCTTGTAATACAAACAGAGAAGAGCTCCAACTTCTTAATCATAGCTTCAATTTTGTCCCACACATTGAATATAGTTGCGGAGAGTCTCTGTAATCCTAGCTTCAGATTATTCAGGCGTCACCCAGATAGGCCAGTTGTGTGAGAAACTCGTCATCATGCAAGCGGTCAGACAAGTGAAAATTATGGTCATTAAAGAAAACTTTAAGATCATCTCGCAATTAAAAAATAACATGTCAATACTTTGTCCAGTGATAACAAGTGCAGTTCTGTATGTTATAGAAAACACGAGAGTTCAGGGGCCTTGCTTTAACTTCTTAGGGAGCGGCAGCTGAGGTGTCGGTTTTGGAGAGTCCATCCCGGATTTGCATTTTTTTTTGTACTTGACCTTCTTCTCCAGGCTGCCTATACATTTTTATTTTAACCAGGACTGAGACTGCAGTACCTATGGCTTCTACTAGATGTCAGCAGTCTTTATACAAAGCCTGGGAGCGATAGGAGTAAGCAGAACGGATAGGAAGAGGAAATGGTCAAGGGAGCTCAGATGTCAACAAGATTTCTCGGGCGCGAGACTGGGTGCGCGCCCTACTTTATTTTACTTATATAACGTATAGGTGACCATCCGAGTTAAATATTATCGCTAATATTCATAAAAGGCTAGCTAAGGATGCATTATAACTGGCTCTTTGATTTGTTTAGGAAAAGTTTATAGGTAAATTTGAACACGTTCTCTTCACATTTCAATGGGCGATTCGACGTTGGATTTTCTGAACATAACGCGCCAACCAAACGGAGATTTATGGATATAATAAATGACTTTTTCTAACAAAAGAACCATTGGATGTCTTCGTTGGACACTTGGGAAGCCCTCAGCAGAAGTTCTTCTGTAGGTAAGGGATTTGTTTTCGCTGTGGGTTTTGTGTGAACCGCGCTGGTTTATGAAAATATGTGAGGTACTAGCCTCAAACAATCAAATGTAGTGCTTTCGCCGTAAAGCCTTTTTGAAATCTGACAATGCTGTGATATTGCCAAGAAGCAGAGCTTTTGATGACTATGCAACACTTGTATATTGATGAATGTTTAATAATTCAACTTTTGGATTTTGAATTTGGCGCCTTACATTTCACCATAAACGTAACGGACATATACCAGGAGCTGTGCCAGGCCCGCCACGTCTGTTGACTCATCCAACTGTAACGCATAGCACTGGCTTGTATCCGAAGCAGTAATTGTTTCAAAACGTATCCTGCCATGTCACTGATGCGTCATGAAACAATGTTGTTTGATGAAGACAATGTCTGTATCCCAGCCATATCCACGGCAGCAGGAAGAATTAAGTCCTCCACAGTAATATGGTGCTTGCCAGTCCAGGCCACTCGGTAGCTCACCATATAAGACGCTTATAGCCCCTTCTTATTAATGGTATCTGTTGCTTTTATACATGTCTTACTACTCAAAAGTTTTCTTAATTCTCGCTGTGTCTCTATGTGCCTTACTTTTTTTCACCATTTACCAATTTTCGAGCAAACGAAATGAGCAGCAGCTTCGTTTGGCTACATACGGACCGTTTGTGGAATTCCTGCGAGAGAGTAACGGTTAATGTGGTTGGATGTTAATTATTTGACTAGGCTACCTGTATTTGACATTGTTGTTATTTCACTGAACACTAGATGGTTTAATGTTATTTTTGGCAGTGAAATGAGGCTACTCAGGCGAGAATAAAACCTCACCCAAATGTATAGCCCCGATGGAAAATATAAATGGACTGTTTGAAAATTTGGCGTACCCCCTATGGCATTGTTGATGCCCCAGTTTGGGAATACCTGCTATATCACATCCCACAACCGTCCCAGACTATGTTTCGAATATTTATTTATTACACTGAATAGTATAGGCTAACTTTTGTACTATGGGGGATAGTACTGTAGATTGACATAGGCTATTGCTTTTGCTGTTTGTTAAGTCTCCTCATCTTGTTGGTTGAATGTGGACAGTTCTTTCAATATCTTCAATATGCGCCTCGGAATTGGATAAGAACGCGCACAGTTGCGTCTTCGATGTGTCTGTCTTCACTTGTAGCCTGTGGGAAAGACCCGATCACGTGACGGAGAGCCATGTGTGTAAGAGGTGCTTCTGCATGCAGCAAGGAGAAGGGAATTATAATATTCAGCCCAAGGGCACAAAGGCCACTGGCCTCAAAAGGCATGGATTTTTTCATGGGGTATTACGGCCACACAAAGGGGATGCAGCCGGGAAATTCGAGGCATTATCAAGGTCTTGTCAAATTGTGAATGAGAGACTGATGAAGTGTTTACAGCCTGTGAAAAAACAAAGCAGAGTTAATGCCTTTCATGAGACTTTTTTCAAATCATCATTAGAGTCGCATCATGCAGCCTTGGAATGTATAAAAAATCTAAACATATAGCCCAACATTTGTATCACAACTAAAGTTACATAAATAACTCTAAATTAAGCATATAGCAGTACCTGTTTCTTTGTTAACCACTCAACACAGCACAGCGTATGCGCACTCCCTCAAATCATTTGGAGAAATTATCCTTTCTATTTATTCACCAATTTTCAATTGTATTCTTCATACTTAATATAATATAAAATAATGCCATGGAATTCTAAACAGATCTTGTCTGCTAAATGAGCTAGTGTTGCCCACAGCCATATGGCGAAGCCAGATCAGGGCCTAACAACTCAGAGTATGCTATTCTGTTAATCTGAAATAGACTACATTTTCTTTATAACATGTTTCTTTAGAGCTGTCTACATTAAATAATGGATTTATTGTGATGTTGTAGTCTATATTACATGGATTTATTAGACTTTTTAAAATGTAGATGTTCCAAAGGTCTGCATCAGTGGCTTGTAGGCTGTGTGGAAGCCAGGAGATGCTAAATGTGTTGATGTTAATTAACGGTAAATTACCGTGAGACCGGCAGTTATTTGCTTGACAATCACCAGCGGACAATTTAATGAGCACCATACCCCTAAGAAATAGCATGTTCAATGTCAGAATATGCATAGAGATAAAAGTGCATAAAAAGGGAATGAAATTCCATTTACATGCGCTTAACTCAGGTCGGCATTTCCCCCATAGTGTGGCCAGCAATCTTTTACCCTAATACAGAGTTTCCTAAACTTTGGGTCGCAACCCCATGTGGAGTCACTTGATTTGAATTAAAATAAATACAATTGTGCTTGGGTCATCAGCTCCCGAGTGGCACAGCGATCTAAAGCACTGCATCTCAGTGCTAGAGGTGTCACTACAGACCCAGGTTCGATTCCAGGCTGTATCACAACCACCGATAATTGGGAGTCCCATAGGGCGGTGCACAATTGGCCCCGTGTTGTCCGAGTTAGGGTTTGGCTGGGATAGGCCATCATTGTAAATAAGAATTTGTTCTTAACGGACTTGCCTAGTTAAATAAATAAAAATAGGTAGCCCCTAAATGCTATTGTAATAAACAGAGGACTTTCTGCTTTCTTCCTACAAATGTGGCTTTATCTTTTGAACCGTTTAAGGTACAAAATATTATGACCCCGTCACTGAATGATAAGACTCTCAGGAACAAGTTTCCCTCTACAAAGCTCACATGCCGCACAGGACTCATTAGAACAGAGTTGACAAGACCAGGCACTAAATCAGACTGGGGGAAAAGAACATCAACCATGACGTTCTTTTCTACATAGAATATTATACAAAATGATTGCCTAATGATAATCTGAGCTTCGCAAAACCTTTCTGATGATTACAGTCACTTCAAACCATACTTCCATCAGATCGAAATACTGTCAAAAGTACTGTCAGAATGATTTGTAATAGACTGGCATAGCACAAATTCAAAAAGTAAACATTGGTCATTGATTACATCACTTTTTTCACATGGTGAGTTCGCAATTTATTTTTAAATATCAAAATGGGGTCGCAGGCCAAAAAGGTTTGGGAACCCCTGCCCTTAGAAGAGGAGTGCTTCAATGTATTCACCAGACAGAGTCTGCCCATTTTAATAATCCAGACCGGAGTTTCACACTGTCATATTGATCCAGTGAATGTAGGATCTGTAGTTAAATGAAACACCAACAGCATTATTAAGGAAGATAGTCAAAGGAGAGGACTTGAGAAACCTTGACAAGATCAGAATTGTAGTGTCAGAATCCTAAATATAAACACAACATGTAAAGTGTTGGTCCCATATTTCATGAGCTGAAAAAATTATAAATCCATATGCACAAAAATTGTTGTGCACACATTTGTTTACATCCTTGTTAGTGAGCATTTCTCCTTTGCCAAGATTATCCATCTACCTGACAGGTGTGGCATATCGAGAAGCTGATTAAGCAGCATGATCTTTACAGGTGCACCTTGTACTGGGGACAATAAAAGGCCACTCTAAAATGTGCAGTTTTGTCACACAACGCAATGTCTCAAGTCAGTTGGCATGCTGACTGCAGGAATGTCCGCCAGAGCTGTTGCCAGAGAATGTAATGTTCAGTTCTCTACCATAAGCCTCCAACGTTGTTTTAGAGAATTTGGCAGTACGTCCAACCGGCCTCACAACCACAGACCACGTGTAACCACGCCAGCCAAGGACCTCCACATCCGACTTCTTCACCTGCAGGATCGTCTGAGACCAGCCACCCAGACAGCTGATGAAACTGAGGAGTATTTCTGTCTGTAATAAATTCTGATTGGCTGGGCCTGGCTGCCCAGTGGGTGGGCCTATGCCCTCCCAGGCCCACCCATGGCTGTGCCCCTGCCTAGTCATGTGAAATCCATAGATTAGGACCTAATAAATTTATTTCAATTGACTGATTTCCTTATGAGAACTGTAACTTTATATTTTTGTTCAGTATAGATTAAACACTGCAAATGAAGCCACAAGCAAATTAAGGAAATTAATGGGTTGTATTTTATCATAAGTGATGGTTTCTTATTTTTTCACTTGCCAATCTGTATACATATATTCACAATTTATGTATCTCCAACACCCTTTCTCTTGTCATGCCTTTGTGGTCACTTAAACCTTTTAATCATAGACTTTATTCAAGCACATTTGATTTCTGGACCTCTGACCTTATGGCTTTATAATGGCACTCTGTTGCACATTGCTGGGTTTGTACAGCATGTTTGGTATCATAGCAACTGAAGGGATAAGTGTTCTGTTGGGTGGCTTTTGAAGCTAGTTCCCATTCGATGAAAGGCCAACATTGTCAGTATCCAAAAGATCTCTTTGTGTGTGGATGTGTTTGATGGGGCCTTGTCATCTTCATGAGACGGTATGTTTGTTGACTCACAGTGGGAGGCCTTTGTGAGGGCTTGGCATTACAAACACCAGTCGCTCAAATGCCAGAAGCACTCAAACCGACAGCAGTGCAGAAAGACTACCATTTTCAGTTTTGCACAGATACATGGTCTGTGACTCTGTCCTCTTAGGTGGCCAATTCATTGATTTATCTCCTTGTGTACAGAATTGTACAGGCCATGTGTGAGATCTCTATACAGTGGCTTGCGAAAGTATTCACCCCCCTTGGCATTTTTCCTATTTTGTTGCCTTACAACCTGGAATTAAAATAGATTTTTGGGGGGTTTGGGGGGTTCATTTGATTTACATAACATGCCTACCACTTTGAAGATGCAAAATATTTTGGGGGGTGAAACAAACAAGAAATAAGACAAAAAATAAAAAAAACTTGAGCGTGCATAACTATTCGCCCCCCCAAAGTCAATACTTTGTAGAGCCACCTTTGGCAGCAATTACAGCTGCAAGTCTCTTGGGGTATGTCTCTATAAGCTTGGCGCATCTAGCCACTGGGATTTTTGACCATTCTTCAAGGAAATACTGCTCCTGCTCCTTCAAGTTGGATGGGTTCCACTGGTGTACAGCAATCTTTAAGTCATACCACAGATTCTCAATTGAATTGAGTTCTGGGCTTTGACTAGGCCATTCCAAGACATTTAACTATTTCCCCTTAAACCACTTGAGTGTTGCTTTAGCAGTATGCTTAGGGTCATTGTCCTGCTGGAAGGTGAACCTCCGTCTCAGTCTCAAATCTCTGGAAGACTGAAACAGGTTTCCCTCAAGAATTTCCCTGTATTTAGCGCCATCCATTATTCCTTCAATTCTGACCAGTTTCAAAGTCCCTGCCGATGAAAAACATCCCCACAGCATGATGCTGGGGATGGTGTTCTCGGGGTGATGAGAAGTGTTGGGTTTGCGCCAGACATAGCATTTTCCTTGATGGCCAAAAAGATAAATCTGACCAGAGTACCTCCTTCCATATGTTTGGGGTGTCTCCCACATGCCTTTTGGCAAACACCAAACATGTTTGCTTATTTTTTTCTTTAAGCAATGGCTTTTTTCTGTCCCCTCTTCCGTAAAGCCCAGCTCTGTGGAGTGTACGTCTTAAAGTGGTCCTATGGACAGACACTCCAATCTCCACTGTGGAGATTTGCAGCTCCTTCAGGGTTATCTTTGGTCTCTTGGTTGACTCTCTGAATAATTCCCTCCTTGCCTGAGTTTTGGTTGGCGGCCCTCTCTTGGCAGGTTTATTGTGGTGCCATATTCTTTCATTTTTTTAATAATAGATTTAATGGTGCTCCGTGGGATGTTCAAAGTTTCAGATTTTTTTTTATAACCCAACCCTGATCTGTACTTCTCCACAACTTTGTCCCTGACCTGTTTGGAGAGCTCCTTGGTCTTCATGGTGCCGCTTGCTTGGTGGTGCCCCTTGCTTAGTGGTGTTACAGACTCTGGTGCCTTTCAGAACAGGTGTATATATACTGAGATCATGTGACACTTAGATTGTACACAGGTGGACTTTATTGAACTAATTCTGTGACTTCTGAAGGTAAATGGTTGGACCAGATCTAATTTAGGGGCTTCATAGCAACGGGTGAATACATATGCATGCACCACTTTTCCATTTAGAATTTTTTTGAATTCTTTGAAACAAGTTATTTTTTTCATTTCACTTCACCAATTTGGACTGTTTTGCATATGTCCATTACATGAAATCCAAATAAAAATATATTTAAATTACAGGTTGTAATGCAACAAGAAAGGGAAAACGCCAAGGGGGAGGAATACTTTTGCAAGGAACTGTAAAAGTAAAACGCAGACTAAAGAATGTTCAGCTTGTTTACATTCGAAGAGGGTTATAACTTAGACAGTGATGTACTAGTCAGCTTCACTGAGGGTACACCAGCATAATACAATATTGTGCTTTGGTTCACTATAATACACCACTTAGTTTCATTAAGGCTTATGCTGCCCATGGTAAACTAACCAATCCAAATACCAGGAGAGCCATGAGTAATAATTAACTCTAAAATTGATATTCAGAATAAAAGTCTGGGGAAGCACATTCTTAGCTTGCAGTAGTCAGACTCTAAAGAGGTGTCAAATCCTTGAAGTGGCAGACCATCTGAAATCCTGTCAACTGCAGATACTGCTGTGGGGAAGGAAGTAGCCGGGACTGAGCAGGAGTCTACCAAAATCCTTCAAACTTTACTGGATTGTGTGTGTCTACTCCCTGATCCACGGAATTTGCAGCTCATGGTGTGACAGGTTGTCAGGAATTCAAGGAGGTGGGAGTCTGTGTGTGGAGGGGGGATTAGGGGAAGGGGTGAAGGGGGTTGAGATTGGGGATTGTTGAGGCGCTAGAGCAGCTGGCAACTGCGTTTTAAATGTCTGGCACTGGACCCAGAGCCAAGAGTCTAGCCATTCAAGTAAACAGGGCATTAACGTAGGGCTAGGTCGGTGTCCAAGGTCACGGCCACAACAGCCTTTATGGAGATGCAGATTTTGACACTTCTCCTTTTTGGAGATGGATAGGATGTGACAGAGGAGGATGTATTTCAGGAAGAAGATAGAGAGGCATCAACTCATTTTTCTTAGATTGGCATATCCTGATCACAAAAATTGATAAACTTGTGACTTAAACAGAGAATATTATTTCTCTTCACCTCAGTGTTGAGGAGTGAGATTTCTGGGCTGACAGATGTATAATGAGGTAATTATAAAAGAGCAACTCACTTTGTCTAATTTAATCTATTTTATGCAAACAAATAGCTAAATGTAAGTTAATTCACGCTCCTCATGTAATTTCTCTTCCCAAATTTATCCAATAACTTGTAAAATTTAGTTAACTAGGCTCAATTTCCAATTTCCAAACACTGCAGCCTTTTTATACTATAGTGGTGGGAAATACGTCTCAATATCTTACAATGCATTTTGTAATTTTTTTTTTTGCTTGGCCATGGAATGTCTGTGCAGGGGTAGGGTACAGGTCCCCACTCCAGCCTCAATCAACTCCTCCAGGAATAAGCTCCTTTTGAAAATAAAATAAAGATACAAGTGACCTTTGCTTCAGTCAGTCACTTACCACTCAGCCTCCATTTGAAGTGCACGGACATAGCTCTCTCTCTGACCATGTCTTCCCCCCTGCCTGACCCCCCTTGCCCCGAATCACCACCTCATGGCCCAGAATGTTTTGGATTCGAAACAGCAACAGGTGTTTCTCTTGGCAGCCGGGTGCCTGAATTCAAAATGTTTTACAGCTAGTGCAATTTCACTAAAAATGCCATCAAACCAGTAATATCTCCTCTGCGCCTTGTCTCACACAAGCCAAAAGTCAGGCTGTGCACTTATACCCAGACTGGGTAGCCATGTATGTGGACAGGTCTTGGCCATTACTCACAACTGTCACTGACTGTGGCCACAGTACATCTCAATATCAACTGAGCTTGACACACACTGTCTGGTTACCGCAGCTTCCCTGTTCATTCTACCACACACTGTCACCAACTGACATCTATCGCCTGAAATCATTTGGCGTCTTGGATATATTTGTGTGATTGTCTTTCATTGAGTTTGAAGATCTTCATGTGCTACTGAAGTAACTAGTAGAATGTGCAGAAGGAGAGGAAAAAATCTCCCTGGCTTTCTTGGTTTGTCTATTGAGGTGAATGTCAGCTGTTATTTAGCAGGGTATTAAATGTACAATCTTATGTGACATCATTACACAACACTCCAAAATAAGCTCTTGCATAGCTTACTGATCCTGCTGTCCAAAGGACAAATGCAAAGGCCAAACCCCCACATACACACACACACACACACACACACTTACACACACACCCACACACACAAAGACACGCCCCTTGGATGTTTTGTGTGGGAATGTGGTTCACTGTCTAACAACATTTAAGCCTGCTGACATCAGTCTATCAGAAGGTCAGTGAAGAGGTCATAAAAAAAAAATCACATTTAAGTGAAGTGGATGACAGCCTCACGCATTCTTCTTCCACTCTCAGTGAAGTGATTAATAATTCAAAAACAGCCCTCTCTCGCATGTGGTCATCCTTCATCTCTTACCCTGTTAGCAATTTCTCAACTTCTGGCATGTATGAGACATGTTCGTTCACACAATGTCGTGTCACGAATGGCTTGGTAGGTTGAAGTGTACTCTTGGTTCAGTCTTGGTTGCTGTTCTACTTATATTCTGTTTGGCTTTGTAACCCTGCACTCTCGAATGAAGCCCAAAATTGTTGTATGCCTACTCAACAACATACAGTACCTTTTTATCCAGAATATATATACTGTGCTTTTGCTTGGTTAAGTCATTTACAAAATGTGACCAAACTGCCATTAGAAAACACCTTCTGAAATGACTCATTATACATAAAATATATGACCATAGTCTCCCATACAAACCCAATGCATTTTTATACAGTCCAACACGTGTTGGGGGATTTGGTTTGTTTAAAATAAAGCCTTTCACAGCTCTTACATGACTGATATCATTCACATAATTATATTTAAATGGATGTTGACAGGAAAGAAACTTGTAGTTGACATGGTCTTATTGGATCAAATCAAGTAATGTGTGCTGTTAATGCCTCTACATATGTTTGTTCCGTTCATAAACGTGCTAAAGCTTAAACCACACATGCCTTTAGCAGCTCTTGTTAATGCCTCACCAGACGTTTGTTCCATTCATGAACTTCACACGGACCTTTAACAACTCATGTCATTTTAAGGCCTCCTTTGAGTCCTTTGATTAACTGTTAGCTTTAGTGCCAGAAAAACTGATAGATCAGAAGGGGAAATCATTTGCAATCCTTTCATGAACATGTATAGCATCCAATTTCCTCTCCTGCTGCACTCGGAGAGAGCATTTTGTATTTGTATTTATTATGGATCCCCATCAGCTACTCTTCCTGGGGTCCGGCAAAATTAAGGCAGTTATATATTTTTAAAAACATTAATACATTCATTATAGAATTCACAACACACTAAGTGTGTGCCCTCAGGCCTATACTCCACTACTACATATCTACAACAAAAAATCCCATGTGTACGTGTGTGTATAGTGCGGATGTTATCATGTGTTTTGTATGCATGTGTTTGTGCCTATATTTGTGTTGCTTCACAGTCCCGCTGTTCCATAAGGTGTATTTTTACCTGCTTTTTAAATCTGATTCTACTGCTTGCATCAGTTACCTGATGTGGAATTGAGTTCCATGTAGTCATGGCTCTATGTACAGTCGTTCTTCCTGTAAAAGTTGCGTCATACACCTTGCGGGCTGCCGCTGAATTCTATGGCACGTTATTTAAGTGTCAGCCATTGTTCCCATTAATGCTAGTTAGTGCTAGTTTGACCACCAGAGGGCATCTTTGAGAAGCATTTGACTTTTTTGTAATATTGGCTGTACTAGAGAATTGAAAACCTTTCTTGTAAGAACATAGTATATGGGATTGATTTTAAGAAATGAAACTTAAGTAATTTGATTCATGGCGCTGTACAATGCAACAGCGCTCTAAGAAACTTGAGTGGACTTGAGTGGACTTATGTAAAGGCTCTGTAAGACATATATATATATATGAATACACTACATATACACTACCCTTCAAATGTTTGGGGTCACTTAGAAATGTCCTTGTTTTTGAAAGAAAAGCAAATTTTTGTCCATTAAAATAACATCAAATTTATCAGAAACACAGTGTAGACATTGTTAATGTTGTAAATGACTATAGTAGCTGAAAACGGCTGATTTTTTATGGAATATCTACATAGGCATACAGAGGCCCATTATCAGCAACCATCACTCCTGTGTTCCAATGGCACGTTGTGTTAGCTAATCCAAGTTTATCATTTTAAAAGGCTAATTGATCATTAGAAAAGCCTTTTGTAATTATGTTAGCACAGCTGAAAGCTGTTGTATTGATTAAAGAAGCAATAAAACTGTCCTTTAGACTTGTTGAGTATCTGGAGCTCAAAATGGCCAGAAACAAAGTACTTTCTTACAAAACTCGTCAGTCTATTCTTGTTCTGAGAAATGAAGGCTATTCCATTCGAGAAATTGTCAAGAACTGAAGATCTCATATAACGCTGTGTACTACTCCCTTCACAGAACAGCGCAATCTGTCTCTAACCAGAATAGAAAGAGGAGTGGGAGGCCCCGGTGCACAACTGAGCAAGAGGACAAGTACATTAGAGTGTCTAGTTTGAGAAACAGACGCCCCACAAGTCCTCAACTGGCAGCTTCATTAAATAGTACCCGCAAAACACCAGTCTCAACGTCAACAGTGAAGTGGCGACCCCGGGAATGCTGTACTTCGAGGCAGAGTTGCAAAGAAAAAGCATTATCTCAGACTGGCCAATAAAAATAAAAGATTAAGAAGGGCAAAAGAACACAGACACTGGACAGAGGAACTCTGCCTAGAAGGCCAGTATAGTCGCCTCCTCACTGTTGAAGTTGAGACTGGTGTTTTTAGTTTTGGTGATCCTCTCAACTCCGGGTCATTTTCTAGTCCTCTGGTGGTTACAGTCCTAACTCTGGAATGGGTAGTCACCCTGACATCCGGATTTGCCTTGCAAATGAGGGCATAAACTGGGTCAAGACGTCAGCAGGGTAAGTAGACCTTTATGTAGTAAAATAAAGGTTAAATACAAATAAATTAATAACACACCTACGGTAGGCCTACAGTATATCAATACATATTTTTTTCATCTCTACATGTAGGTTTCCTGATTTAAACCGATCGAACTTGTTTGGCATCAACTGAAAACATTCATCCGTAACGATACAATTCTCCCCCTAACCTCTTTCTTGGCAAGAGTCTATTGTCCTGCTAATAGCCCATAATGGGTGGATGGATGGCTTATTTTGTATTCCAATGTATTGAATGAATGTATTAATTACAGTAATTTACCATTCTCGGACTGGAAACGTTGTTTGCAGAGTTCACAATCTCATTTTCAAGTCCTTGGTTATTTCGTTTTCAAATAACCGAAAGTGAGCGGTTGTAATCTTTAATATCTGCCCTCCGAATTCATATTCATTATATAAGTAGGCCCTTGTGCACCTTCATCAGATGAACCGCAACAATACAGCTAAAGTGATTTAATTCATGAATGCATAAAATCAACCAATATCAGCCTTTAAATGCTTTATTATCCAAATGTTTAAAGTGCGTATGGGCGACGGAGAGAATGCATTTGACTGTTAACACTTTCAAGAGGAACGAAAAATTGCGTGTCAATTCATAAACCATGTGCTATTTTGCAATCTATATGGCTCTCTGCCAATAATTACATTTAGAGGATTGGAGGATTCTAAATTAATATTTAAGGGGAATTTTTCATTAGGGCTAATCTGGAAAACGACATGCACAAGAGACGGTGGTAATATTTTTCCTTTTAGAGATTATAGTACATGGCATCCAGTTCATTTGAATTTCTCTTAGAATAAAAACCTTAGTGTAACAACAGTTTTAGTAAGTAATATGCTACAGTCCAGTTACAGCTTGTTCTGTTTAAGTAGAAACAAAAAAGATGTGTATTTGTTTCGGGCGTGTGTGCAGGACAGAGGAATAGCAATTCTTACACTATTGTTCAGGAGGAATGGAACAATGTGTGTCAATACATAAGCCATGTGCCATCGCAAATCTCTTCCCAACTATTTTGCAATCTATATGGCTCTCTGCCAATAATTCAATTTAGAGGATTGGAGGATTCTAAATTAATATCTAAGGGGCGTTTTTTATTAGGGCAAATCTGGAAAATGACATGCGCAAGAGACGGTGGTAATATTTTGTCTTTATTAAAGACTTTGAGAAATAATGTTGGCACTTATTTATTTTGAGTCAGAAGTTTACATACACTTAGGATGGAGTCATTAAAACTCGTTTTTCAACCACTCCACAGATTTCTTGTTAACCGACTTGCCAAAACTATAGTTTGTTAACCTCTCAGGGATTGCTGGGGTGCTAGCGGGCTGCTCCCGACACTACCAGGTGAAATGTAAAGCGCCAAATTCAAAATCCCAAAGTTGAATTATTAAACATCCACCAATATACAAGTGTTCCATACTCATCAAAAGCTCTGTTTCTTGGCAATATCACAGCGTTGTCAGATTTCAAAAAGGCTTTACGGCAAAAGCAGCACATTTGATTGTTTGAGGGTAGCACCTCACATATTTTTCCCATAGCCATGAATCGATTAGCCATCATGGCACACACATAACACATTTCACAGCGAAAACAAATCAATTACCTGTTGAAGAACTTCTGCTGAGGTCATCCTAAGTGTCCAACGAAGACAATCCATGGTTCTTTTGTTAGAAAAAGTAATGTATTTTATCCATAAATCCTCCATTTGGTTTGCGTGTTATAATCAGAAACGACAGCCTCCACTACTCCATTGAAACGTGACGCAAACTCGTTCATCTTATACCTATAAACTTGTCCAAGAACAATCAAACATAGTTTTAAATGTATCCTTAGGAACAATTTTACGTATATTTACTATTATAAATCAACCGGAATATAAACTGATCGATAAAGACGGTAAAAAAGACACTGCGCGCCTTCTCGGGAACGCGCACTGGGTACTGTTGACATAAAAGAGACACTTCCTGGTTTGCTCTTCTTCTCTGGTCTAATTCATCCAAATTGAAAATTTACACTGTCTCGAGACTGTTGACATCTAAAGGAAGCGATGGGTACTGCATTCATATGCCCTTATATGGTCATTTTCATGAGGGAGGGGTTCCCAAATGAGCAATGTGTCAAAATCACTTTTTCCAGGACAGAAATTCCTCGGGGTTTCACCTGCTATATGCGGTCTGTTTTACTCACAGACAAATGGTTAACAGTTTTGGAAAATTCAGAGTGTTTCCTATCCAATGGTACCAAATATGTGCATATCCTATTTTCTGGGCCTGAATGGGAGGCATTTTACTTTGGGCACGCCAGGCTCTCCAAAACCGACCCCTCAGCTGCCACTCCCTAACAAGTTAAGACATCTACTTTGTGCATGACACAATTGTTTACAGACGTATTATTTCACTTATAATTCACTGTATCACAATTCCAGCGGGTCAGAAGTTTACATACACTAAGTTGACTGTGACTTTAAACAGCTTGGAAAATTCCAGAAAATGATGTCATGGCTTTAGAAGCTTATGATAGGCTAATTGACATTATTTGAGTCAATTGGAGGTGTGCTTGCGGATGTATTTCAAGGCCTACCTTCAAACTCAGTGCCTCTTTGCTTGACATCATGGGAAAATCAAAAGAAATCAGCCAAGATTTCAGAAAAAAAATTGTAGACCTTCCAGTTAGACACGTCTGGTTCATCCTTGGCAGCAATTTCAAAACACCTGAAGGTACCACGTTCATCTGTACAAACAATAGTATGCAAGTATAAACACCATGGGACCACGCAGCCGTCATACCACTCAGGAAGAAGACGCGTTTTGAACGTACTTTGGTGCAAAAAGTTCAAATCAATCCCAGAACAACAGCAAAGGACCTTGTGAACAATCTGGAGGAAGCAGGCACAAAAGTATTTATTTTCACAGTTAAACAAGTCCTATATCGACATAACCTGAAAGGCTGTTCATTAAAAACTACTTAGGGAATGGTGGGATGCTAGCATTCATCAATATACAAGTGTTGCATAGTCATGAAAAGCTCTGCTTCTTGGCAATATCACAGCGTTGTCAGATTTCAAAAAGGATTTACGGCGAAAGCACTACATTTGATTGTTTGAGCGTAGCACCTGCAATATTTTTCTCATTAGCATAAATTCATAAACCATCGCGGTTCACACAAAACACATTTCACAGCGAAAACAATTCAATTACCTTTTGAAGAACTTCTGCTGAGGGCTTCCCAAGTGTCCAACAAAGACAATCCATGGTTCTTTTGTTAGAAAAAGTTATTTATTATATCCATAAATCTCCATTTGATTGGTGCGTTATGATGATAAAATACAGCGTCCACTCGCCCATTGAAACGTGAAGAGAACTCGTTCAACCTATACCTATACACTTGTCCAAGAACAATCAAACATCATTGATAATGTATCCTTAGGAACACTTTTATGTATATTTAGTGTAATATTTCAATATAAACTGGGCGATAGGAAAGGAAAAAACCACAGCGCGCTAGCCTGGGAATGCACATCCTCTTCTGTTTACATCTTGTGATCACTTCCTAATTCTTCTTCTATTACCATCCAGACCAACTAAACAGAATCAAAACACTGTCTAGAGACTGTTGACATCCAGTGGAAGCAATAGGTACTGAAATCTTACTCCCTTATATGGTCATTTTCAATAGGGAGGGGTTCAAAATGAGGCAATGTGTCAAAATCACTTTTTCCAGGACAGAAATTCCTCGGGTTTTCGCCTGCCATATCCGTTCTGTTATACTCACCGACAATATTTTAACACTCTTAGAAACTTCAGTGTGTTTCCTATCCAATACTACTAATTATGTGCATATCCTATTTTCTGGGCCTGAGTGGGAGGCATTTTACTTTGGGCATGCCAGACTCTCCAAAACCGTCACCTCGGGAGCCGCTCCCGCTTGAGCCAATCAGTTGTGTTGTGACAAGGTAGGGGGTATTCAGAAGACAGTCGTATTTGGTAAAATACCAAGTCCATGTTAACAGCTAAAATAAGCAAAGACATTTGACAATTGTCAATTGGGAATATTTCAAGAACTTTGAACGTTTCTTCAAGTGCAGTCTCAAAAACCATCAAGCGCTATGATGAAACTGGCTCTCATGAGGACCACCACAGGAATGGAAGACCCAGAGTTACCTCTGCTGCAGAGGATAAGGTCATTAGAGTTACCAGCCTTAGAAATAGCAGCCCAAATAAATCAGTCACAGAGTTCAAGTAACAGACACATCTCAACATCAACTGTTCAGAGGAGACTGTGTGAATCAGTCCTTCATGGTTGAATTGCTGCAAAGAAACCACTACTAAAGGACACCCGTAAACATGAGAAATGGACATTAGACCGGTGGAAATTTGTCCTTTTGTCTGGAGTCAAAAGATTTTGAGGCTGTAAAAGTAGCAAGGCTACATACAGACACCGGTTAGTCAGGCTGATTGAGGTAGTATATGTACATATAGTTATGGTTAAAGTGACTATGCATATATGATGAACAGAGTAGCAGTAGCGTAAAAAAAGGGGTTGGCGGGTGGTGGGACACAATGCAGATAGATAGCCCGGTTAGCCAATGTGCGGGAGCACTGGTTGGTCGGTCCAATTGAGGTAGTATGTACATGAATGTATATTTAAAGTGACTATGCATATATGATAAACAGAAAGTAGCAGCAGCAAAAAGTCCGGATAGCCATTTGATTACCTGTCCAGGAGTCTTATGGCTTGGGGGGTAAAAACTGTTGAGAAGCCTTTTTGTCCTAGACTTGGCACTCCGGTACCGCTTGCCATGCGGTAGTAGAGAGAACAGTCTATGACTGGGGTGGCTGGGGTCTTTGACAATTTTTAGGGCCTTCCTCTGACACCGCCTGGTGTAGAGGTCCTGGATGGCAGGCAGCATAGCCCCAGTGATGTACTGGGCCGTTCGCACTACCCTCTGTAGTGCCTTGCGGTCAGATGCGGAGCAATTGCCGTACCAGGCAGTGATGCAACCAGTCAGGATGCTCTTCGATGTTGCAGCTGTAGAACCTTTTGAGGATCTCAGGACCCATGCCAAATCTTTTTATTTTCCTGAGGTGGAATAGGCTTTATCGTGCCCTCTTCACGACTGTCTTGGTGTGTTTGGACCATTCTAGCTTGTTGTTGATGTGGACACCAAGGAACTTGAAGCTCTCAACCTGCTCCACTACAGCCCCGTCGATGAGAAATAGTCCTGTAGTCCTCAATCATCTAGTCTTGGTTACGTTGAGGGAGAGGTTGTTGTCCTGGCACCACACGGCCAGGTCTGACCTCCTCCCTATAGGCTGTCTCGTCGTTGTCGGTGATCAGGCCTACCACTGTTGTGTCGTCTGCAAACTTAATGATGGTGTTGGAGTCGTGCCTGGCCATGCAGTCGTGGGTGAACAGGGAGGACAGGAGGGGACTAAGCACACACCCCCTGAGGGACCCTAGTGTCAAAGTCAAAAGTCACCATTATTAGTCAGTTGTACAACCAAATGCCTTCAACCGAAATGTGTCTTCCGCATTTAACCCAACCTTTCTGAATCAGAGAGGTGCGGGGGGCTGCCTTAATCGACATCCACGTCTTCGGCGCCCGGGGAACAGTGGGTTAACTGCCTTGTTCAGGGGCAGAACGACAGATTTTTACCTTGTCAGCTCGGGGATTCGAACTTGCAACCCTCCGGTTACAAGTCCAACGCTCTAACCACTAGGCTACCTGCCGCCCCGTGTTGTGGGTCAGCATGGTGGATATGTTGTTGCCTACCCTCACCACCTGGGGGGCGGCCCATCAGAAAGTCCAGGATCCAGTTCGAATTACATTATGGGAGTGAAGTCTGAGAGACTCAGAAACAACTTCTTGTTGCTCTTGGAAACAGCTTGAAGCCTTGCATGAAGAATCGTTATCTCAGGACCAATCCCATCTCCTCGAGAGTTTTAGTCGTATGTGGTCTTTTCATTTAAGGCTAATGCGTCTTTCTGAAGACATGGGCATGTCATTTGTTGACAATTTTGATTGTTTTTGGAAAAAGCAAAGATACTTTGTCAATGATGGAATTCATCTGGATGAAAATGGCGTCCTCCTGCTATCATCCAACATTGAAAAGGTACTTAAACAATCAAAAGGATATAGGGCTAGTCCCAGTATTGCTATAGCAAGTACTGTATCAGACTACCGTTTAACCACATGTTTTCATAAATGTAGGGGTAATGTACTTAATATTGTCCTCGTTCACTTGGTTCACACTGGCGATTATACTTGTGTAATCACCTCAAGTATCCCGGTCGATATCAACAATCCACATGTTTTTAAAAAGGAAGGGACTTGGGTTTTTACATTTGAATATACTGTAGGTAGTATATTCTAAAATGTGGATTTTATTAAGATTTTAGTTTCTCAGGCAAGTCCTGATTTCTTTGTTTTGTCTGAAACTTGGTTATCAAGGAATTCTAATGATGCAGATATTGCACTGGATGGGTACAATGTTTTTAGAGCTGACACAGGATGAGTAGAAGGGGAGGAGTGGCTATCTATGTTGACAATGACCTCTCCATTGCAGGTAGCCTAGTGGTTAGAGCTTTGGACTTGAAACATAATATACATGGAGCCGAGTTGGCGTTAGAAAAAAAATTACTTCCATTGCCGATAAACACGCTCCATACACTAAGGTTAGAGTAAAGAATAGATCAAGCCCATGGTTTAATTCAGACGTTTCTGATGCTATTCGTAAAAGAGATGTAGCATGGGCTAAGGCTAGAGAAACGTCTAGCTCTGACTGGCTGACTTTTAGACAGCTGAGAAACCTGTGCTTCAGACTTTAGAAGAACAAAATCGGATTACTATGTGACTAGTTTAACTACTTACGGAGTGGTGGGGCACTAGTGCCCACTCCCGACACTACCCGGTGAAATGCAAGGCGCCAAATTCAAAATCCAAAAGTTGAATTATTAAACATTCATCAATATACAAGTGTTGCATAGTCATCAAAAGCTACTATAACATTATCAAACACTGTCTAGAGACTGTTGACATCCAGTGGAAGCAATAGGTACTGCAATCTTCCTCCCATATATGTCTGTTTTCAATAGGGAGGGGTTCAAAATTAGGCAATGTGTCAAAAACACTTTTTCCAGGACAGAAATTCCTCGGGTTTTTGCCTGTTATATCAGTTCTGTTATACTCACAGACAATATTTTAACACTCTTAGAAACTTCAGTGTTTCCTATCCAATAGTACTAATTATGTGCATATCCTATTTTCTGGGCCTGAGTGGGAGGCATTTTACTTTGGGCACGCCAGACTCTCCAAAACCGTCACCTCGGGAGCCGCTCCCTAAGAAGTTAAATGACTGTTATGGGAATCCAGACAAATTCTGGAAAGTAGTTAAAACATTATATAACAAAATCCACACTCCCAAATCAGATAGGGTTGGATACTAGACTCATTACTGATAAGAACGCCATTGCTAATACCTTCAACAATCACTTCATTGCAGCAGGCAATCTTTTTTAGAAAATGTTGACCACAAATGAAGGAAGAAAAGATACATATGAAGGGATTATGCATGAGTATGCTGATGCTGATGGTCAGGGTTTCTCATTAGGCTTATTCACAGAGGAGAAATGTATTGATGCTAGCCATAGACACTAAGAAAGCAATAGGGGCTGACAAACTTGACCCAGTGTTGCTGGCTCCAGCTGCACCACTTATCTCTGGTGCTCTTACTCATATCACGTTGACCTCTGGTGTCTTACCTATGATTTGGAAAACTGCCTATGTGCTGCCTCTGCACAAAGGTGGGGATACTGGTGACCTTGATAATTATCGACCAATCTCTAAGCTGTCTTGTCTTGCAAAAATGTTAGAGTCAGTGGTAAATGTACAGCTGCGCTCTTTCTTGTCCGTCAACTGCATACTGAACACATTTCAGTCCAATTTTAGACCGGGGCACAGTACTTTCACAGCCACCACACTCGTTGTAAATGATATTGTAAGAGCCTTGGATACGAAGTTGAACTGTGTTGCTTTGTTTGTTGACCTGTCAAAGGCTTTCGATACAGTTGATCATTCTCTTCTGCTGAAGAGACTGACCTCATTGGGGTTGGCTTCAGATACATGTTTGTGGTTTCAGAATTATCTCAGCGATAGATCTCAGGCTATTATTGCAGATGGGGTAAAATCAGATTTTGTCACTGTTCACAAAGGTGTCCCACAAGGTTAGATTTTAGGTCCTTTATTATTCACTATATACATAAATGATATCTGTAACTCATTTTTATGCTAATGAAGCAGTACTATATGCCACACCTCATCATTCGCTCAAGCATTTACATTCCTACAGTTTGACTTTCAATTGCTTCAATATGCACTTGTAGATCTTAGGCTGGTGCTAAATTCAAGTAAAACTAAGTATTTGGTATTTTCACGATCCAAAAGTAAACAATTGGAAAATCTGAACATTGCTACCCATGATGGCTGTCTTTTAAAACGCACATAACTGAGCTGGTAAAGAAGCTGAGCACAGAAAGGAAATTGTACAGGCCACTTTTATGTCAGTGCTTGATTATGGTGATTTTTTTATATATGCATGGATCAGCATCAGTACTGAAGAAATTGGATGCAGTGTATCATATAGCGTTGCGCTTTGTTTCTAGTGCAAACTTTTGCACACATCATTGCCTTTTGCACAATTCGGTTGGCTTGGACTCCCTGACTTACATAAACTTCCTAATTATCTTAAATCCAGTGGTCAAACAGTATTTATCAGACTCAGTCACAGGATATGCTAGTGCTAGAGATACCCCGGATTCACTCTGATTTAGGCAAAACAGCATTTGAATATCACGCTCCACACACATGGAACGAATTTCAGAGAGAACTCCAGTTAGACGTTTTGGTGCCTGTAAAGACAGTTCAAATGCACATTACATGAACTTTTTATTATAAACTGTGATAGCTTTTTTTTAAGGCACCTCAGGGTTTTTTGCTATATTGATTCTCTTCTCTGAACATGTTTACGCTCTCCCTCCCCCTCATTTGTTGTCCCGCATGTGCTTCCTGTGGTTTCTGCCCCATTCGACATGGATGGGACCTTTGTCCGAGGTCCTTAGATGAAAGGTCCATGGTGAAGCTACAAACCACAGGGAACAAAATGATTATTTTTCCTGCGTTCACACATTGGAGCAATCTCTCAGACAGCTGTTCCCCTCCCGGGTGTCTCCACTAGCTCTCTCTCGATTCCACCCTCCTCTACATATTTTGGGACTGATTTACGGAAATATTAGAAATGAAAGTGGACTAGGGCTGTGGTGGTCATGATATTTTCCACCCGGTTATTGTCATGCAAGAGACTACCGGTCTCACGGTGAATGACAATTAACATAAACACATATAGCATCGCCAGGCCTCCACGCATCTGCATACAAGCCGCTGATGCGCCCCTTTGGAACATCTACATTTAAAAAAGTTGAATAAAACAATTTAATATACACCATCACAATGAATCCATTATTTATTTTAGGCAGGTCTTAAGAAACATTATAATATGAAGAACATTTATTTCAGAAGAACAGAACATGAGTTGGCCTACTGTATGTTATCTGGCTATGCGCTATGCCATAGGCTGTAGGCTTATTCATTTAACAGACGAGTAATGCTTAAAAGTCCTGTGCCATTATTTTACATTATAGGATTTTATTGTAAGAAGAATATAATTCAACATAGCTGAATAAAATAGAAAGGATATATTTCCCATTCTGGAGCGAGTGCGCATAGGAAGTGAGCGTAAAAGTGATAATTTGAAACAGGTCCTATATGCTAGCTTTAGAGTTATTTGGCAACTTCAGTATTGAATGATACAAACCTTAGAATGTCTTACAAATCAAAACATATATGGGCTGCATGTGATTATAGGCTATTGATGATTTGAGAAAGTTGTTTTATAGTGGAGCATGTGCTTTATATGAGCAATCATCAAAACTCTGCTTTCACATGGGATTACATATAGAAATGTCTGGCCTTAAAAGAACACTTATTTCACTCCACGCATCAACCACTGTTTGAAGAGCATGCAGCCAAACTCTGTATGCCATGGGCTCTCCATCCCTGCTCCTGCAGCTACCCAGTGCTTAATTTGGGTAACCAAGTGAAATCTGTTTGGAACATCAATAGTAACATGTTTTCACAATGAAACATATTAAACTGTTAACAGCCCCTCTTTCTGAACGAGCGAGAGGAGGAGATGGAAACACATGGTGGTGAGATATTCCGTAGCGAAAGGTAATGTGTAAGCCTATTCATTATGAACATTTAAAAAATGCTCTATTACTAGGCTATTCAAAATCAAATAACAATTCACTATAATTGTAAGATAACTCTGCAAGCCGACCTGCACAATCAATGAACCAACAGTCTAGGCCTCTCCCAGAGTTAGAACATTTAGAGAATAGCATAGGGTCCATCCAGTATGCATAATAATACAGTCCACACTCAAAGAAATATAGGCCAGACCAATTATGCACCAAAGCCATCTTAAATCATTTTCTAAATGTTTTTCTGCGGTGCGTACTATGCAGTAGGCTATGTATTGTTGAACGGCACAATCATTATTTCAATTCAGTGTTTTTTGGGGGTTCACATATATATGCGTATATGTATGGGTGTTTTGCATTAATCATAACCCTAGAAAGTGCTGTACCTTTTGTTGTGTTAGGCGTTGAAACAACATCACAACGACCATGTTTTCCACTCAGTTTCAGCCTGTTGTTGAACTTTTTTCTTTAAATTGATCTATCACAGTGAGGTGAGTTTTAAAAGCATGATACTGTTTTGATGATGTGCTTAATGTGATTTGAATGGATGTCAGTGGTTAGAGAGACAACGGAGCCCTGAGTGCCAGGTGGTCGTTAGTGAGTTGGGTACTACCAACGCATGTCCAGCGTGCATACGAGGAGATTACCGTGACTCAACAGTCACTTGGAATTTGACTGTGGTCATGACTCATGACTGCTGGTGTGGCGGTAAAATGGTCACCGCAACAGCCCTAGGGTGGACACAACTAATCACCAACACAATTTAGACCTTCAGCTGTTGGGATTTGTCACCTAGTTCAGATAACTCGATTCTCCAGTAATGGAGGTCTCCTATCTGACCACCAGGAGGATCTCTTGATTGGTTCCCACCCTGGCCAGGAGGGATGACTTTACAGTCCCTCTCCAGAGCAAACGTCAATGTAAGGGTTGTCTTCGGGGAATGTAGGAAAACTGGGATGTAAATCAAAGCTGTGTATATTTACTGGAACGTTAACTCTGTGGGTTTGGGACTAAGGGCAGAAGGCATTCCAATTACTGGCCAATTACTGCCTCGCTCAGAAGGGTGTTGAAAGTCTCTTTAGCTGGGAGAGCCAGATGTGGAGACTCAAGACTCCACATCTGGGAGACAACTCTGAAGTTAGCTGGAAGGAGAGGGAAGTGGAGAAGTGGAGAGAGATGGGAAGATGGCAATTGTCCTATAGGAATTACTTCTGTTCCCTACCAGCCTTGTGTTAATTGTGGTAATGTGTACACCTTTTGGTGGAGAAAATAGTTACACACAGTTCACAATGTTCTTGGTAAAGTATTTCAATGAAGCCCATAGAGAGAAACCATTCTTTTGTTTGCCAATATACTTTTTCAACTGTCAAATTAAATACAATGTATTGTGTGTTGAATGATTTATGTTTAATTACATTTAAAAGAGGTAGAACACTCTCAATGGGATGTGTATATGTTCTCCCTCTGCACCCCAATAGCTCAACCACAATAATCTGGAATCTGCAAAGACATGAATCATATCCTTATGGTTTATTTCTGTAGGACCCATTGTTCAACATTTGCACCTTACACAATGTAACCAGTAAACACCTTTGGCGAACAGCTGATGATATTTCATTCCTATATTGAACCACAAACTATTAGTTGGCTCATACACTACATATTCAATTACAGAGGTTCACTTTAAGTTCAGAGCTGTATTGAAGTATCTCATAAACAACTTAAACCAGAGAATGGTCTGTGTTTTTTTAAACAGATTGTTGAAACAACAAATTCTCTTGAGAAAAGACTATACTTTGCCAAACAAAATAGGAAAATTAAGAATGTATGTGCCTAGAAACCCTTGATGTGCTTCCGTACAACCTAAATGTATAATTTAAACCTTTCCTATTGTCAATTGTTTGATTGATACGTGTATAGGTTAACTGATGTAAAACTGATGTAAAGAATATTAACTTCGATAGATTCAACACCAGTGAATACCAAATACATCTGACCTAATCCAGGGTTATAATACATGCAGCAAGAACATATTCACTAACAAATTCACTAACTATGACTACATTAAATTATACCTCAACCTGTCCAACAGCCCGTTTGATTTAGTTAATGTATACTCGGTTCCTATGCAGGGGTGTTTAACATACGGCACGGGGGCTGAATCTCGCCCACGAGGGGGTCCAATCCAGCCTGCGGGTGGTTTGAGTAAAACATTTATAAAATAAATAAAAATATTTGTTTTTTGGGGGGAGACGGATGAACTCAATATGCTTTAACTACTTAGGGAGTAGCGGCGCGCTAGCTCTCGACACTACCCGGTGAAATGTAAGGCGCCAAATTAAAAATCCAAAAGTTGAATTATTAAACATTCATCAATATACAAGTGTTGCATAGTCATCAAAAGCTCTGCTTCTTGGCAATATCACAGCATTGTCAGATTTCAAAAAGGCTTTACGGCGAAAGCACAACATTTGATTGTTTGAGGATAGCACCTCATATATTTTCCACATTAGCATAAATTAATATCCAGCGCGGGTCACACAAAACCCATATAAGAGCTAAAGAATATCACTTACCTTTCGAAGAACTTCTGCTGAGGGCTTCCCAAGTGTCCAACGAAGACATCCAATGGTGCTAGACCTTCCAGACTCTGTATAAAGACTGTTGACATCTAGTGGAAGCCAACGGTACTGCAGTCTCAGTCCTAGTTAAAATAGAAATGAATAGGCAGCCTGGAGAAGAAGGTCATGTACAAAAAAACTGCAAATCCGGATGGATTTATTTTAACACATACATTATTTTAACACTTGTAGAAACTAAACTTCAGAGTGTTTCCTATCCAATAGTACTAATTATGTGCATATCCTATTTTTTGGGCCTGAGTGGCAGGCATTTTACTTTTAGTCCTTTTAACTTCTTAGAGAGCGGCAGCAGAGGTGACGGTTTTGGAGAGTCTGGCCTGCCCAAAGTAAAATGCCTGCCACTCAGGCCCAGAAAATAGGATATGCACATAATTAGTACTATTGGATAGGAAACACTGAAGTTTCTAAAAGTGTTAACATAATGTCTGTGAGTATAACAGAACGGATATAGCAGGCGAAAACCCGAGGAATTTCTGTCCTGGAAAAAGTGTTTTTGACACATTGCCTCATTTTGAACCCCTCCCTATTGAAAACAGCCATTTCTGGGAGTAAGATTGCAGTACCTATTGCTTCCACTGGATGTCAACAGTCTCTAGACAGTGTTTGGTGATGTTATAGTTGCTCTGGATGGTAATAGAAGAAGAATTTCGAAGTGGTCATCGGATGGAAACAGAAGAGGATGCGCGTTGTGGTTGTAAGAACTATTAAACTGTGAGTTGATAGGGTACACAAATACAATTAATGACAAAGCTCCCAGTCAGAGGGAGACAGCTGACTGGGCTGCGGACAGGAGATAACCCGTGGCTGTCTGGCTGTCAATGTGATAATGAATGCCACCTGTTGGGCTGGGGCACTCATTACACCCTGGGCTGTAAATCAATGATCAGGAGAGAGGCATAACTCGGCATGCAGGCTTGGCATGTAGCTAGCACATATATCTACACCTGGCACTCACTGGCCATGCTTAAGTACTGAGGGCCAGAGACAGACTGGAATAGTAGGAGTGATGAGGCCAAGGTTAGAACAACCTCCGCTTCACTGAGAGAGGGAATGACAGAAGGCAAAAAAGAGAGAGATGCAGAAAATGACAGGTTGCTGGTTGCTATGTCTTTAGTCTTGCCAAATGTGAATCCTGGGATAGTGGTTTTGCTTTCCAGCTTTTGCAGTGTAATTTCAATATCGCCCCAGCTCAACTTAACTTCAGCTAGTTCATTGACCAATTTACTTTAGACTATATGATGCTATCATAATGAATCCTTTACTCAACCTGCTTCATATGACCACCATGAACAAAATTTGTCACAGAGATGCTGAAACTGTCTCCAGTGCCACAGTCATTTCCTGAAGGACATCTGTTTGTTTACCAGCTCAGTTGAGGAACTCTAAGTGATACATGTCTGCAGTTGAAAGATGAGGACAAAGTAGGGGGTTAGAGGGTACAACACAGTGGGCAGTGGATGTGATCCGGGTGTGGGTGACAAGGTCATAGGTCTGTCAAATGACCATGGGGAACACAACATCCTCGGCTCTCCTGGCTTTGAAATGGGATGCAGGCCGCCGGCATTTGCATGCTGGGCCTTCTGTCCATATGCCACAGCCTTCAATCAGACACAGTTGTCGCGTCAGTTGCTTCCGTGGAACAGGTTATTTTTAAGGAGGAGGAGGGGAGATGTGTGGGTGTACAGCAGGGATCATCCACTAGATTCTGCCCTGGGATAATTTTTTCTTGAGCGTATGGTCAGAGGGCTGGAACATAATTACAAACAATTTGTAGAGTGCAAATTGACCGCAATAAACCCAAACATATATAATATTTGACTAAAACATAATAATTTTAAACCTTGCTTACGTTTGTATACGGTCAAAAATATCTCTGTATTTAATGCGTGGGTATACTTCTAGATTTCCTACATTTAAATCACTAGGATCTGATTTGCTGTTGTTTTTTTTACATTATTTTATGGTCCAACAATAAATAAATAAAAATATATAGAAAACTATAGAAAACCTGGGGGGGTATAAGTGTGTGTGTGTTCTGCAGTTTGTTAGGCATGCTAAAGCTCCCGTATACCCTCAAATGTGCATTTGGATACCATTTACCCAACAAGCCAAAATATAAATGGCATTCTCCTGAAGTTCACCCATATTGATTTCAATAGGGCCTTCAGTTTGTCAAACCATTCACACTGGTGAATGGTGTACCAGTTGGATTACCAGACAGAAAAACTAGAAATGCACAGATAGTGGGACATTGACCCAACATATCTTTTGTATTTTATTTGTATTTATTATGGATCCCCATTAGCTGCTGCCAAAGCAGCAGCTACTCCAGCAAAATTAAGGCAGTTTATACCATTTTAAAACATTACAATACATTCACAGGTTTTACAACACACTGTGTGCCCTCAGGCTCCTACTCCACCACAACCACATATATACAGTACTAAATCCACGTGTATGTATAGTGCGTATGTTATCGTATGTGTGTGTGTGTGTGTGTGTGTGTGTGTGTGTGTGCCAATGTTTGTGTTGCTTCACAGTCCCCGCTGTTCCATAAGGTGTGTTTTTAATCTGTTTTTTTAATCTAATTGTACTGCTTGCGTCAGTTACATGATGTGGAATAGAGTTCCATGTAGTCATTTCTCAATGTAGTACTGTGTGCCTCCCATAGAGACATGCATGTTATTAATATTAGCTCTCTGTGTACATCCAAGGGCCAGCCGTGCTGCCCTGTTCTGAGCCAATTGCAATTTTCCTAAGTCCTGCCTTTTTAAAAAACAGTTGATATAGCTGACCATATCTACCTGGCAAATTACATAGTTTATGTAGCAGCATATACAGGTCGGGAAAAAAGTATTTGATCCCCTGCTGATTTTGTACATTTGCCCACTGACAAAGAAATGATCAGTCTATAATTTTAATGGTAGGTTTATTTGAACAGTGAGAGACAGAATAACAACAAAAAAATCCAGAAAAAACGCATTAATGAGGGAAATAAGTATTTGACCCCCTCTCAATCAGAAAGATTTCTAGCTCCCAGGTGTCTTTTATACAGGTAACGAGCTGAGATTAAGGAGCACACTCTTAAAGGGAGTGCTCCTAATCTCAGTTTGTTACCTGTATCTATTGCAGTACCTGAAATGTCAACAAGTTATCTCGGGCGCGACTCTGGTACTGCAATCCAGGAGCTGGATTGCCTTGAAGTCAATGGGGAGAGTGTCAAACAGAGCAAAGGTCACCAATTTTTTTTTTAAAGAAATAAAATCTTTGTCCCCATGTTCAGTTGCAAACCGTAGTCTGGCTTTTTTATGGCAGTTTTGGAGCAGTGGCTTCTTCCTTGCTGAGCGGCCTTTCAGGTTATGTCGATATAGGACTAGTTTTACTGTGGACATAGATACTTTTGTACCTGTTTCCTCCAGCATCTTCACAAGGTCCTTTGCTGTTGTTCTGGGACTGATTTGCAGTGAATTATAAGTGAAATAATCTCTGTAAACAATTGTTGGAAAAATTACTTGTGTCATGCACAAAGTAGATGTCCTAACCGACTTGCCAAAACTATAGTTTGTTAAAATGAAATTTGTGAAGTGGTTGAAAAAACGAATTTTAATGACTCCAACCTAAGTCAAATCAAATCAAATGTAATGTTATTTGTCACATACACATACCTGGCTAGCAGGTGTTAATGCGAGTGTAGCGAAATGCTTGTGCTTCTAGTTCCGACCATGCAGTAGTATCTAACAAGTAATCTAACAAATTCATAACAACTACCTTATACACACAAGAGTAAAGGAATGAATACGAGTATGTACATATAAATATATGGATGAGCGATGGCTGACCGGGCGCAGGCAAGATGCAGTGGATGGTATAGAGTACAGTATATACATATGAGATGAGTAATGTAGGATATGTAAACATTATATAAATGACATTGTTTAAAGTTGCTAGTGATACATTTGTTACATCCAATTCCTATTATTTAAAGTGGCTAGAGATTTAAGTCAGTATGTTGGCAGCAGCCACTCAATGTTAGTGGGGGCTGTTTAACAGTCTGATGGCCTTGAGATAGAAGCTGTTTTTCAGTCTCTATGTCCCAGCTTTGATGCACCTGTACTGACCTCGCCTTCTGGATGATAACGGGGTGAACAGGCAGTGGCTCGGGTGGTTGTTGTCCTTGATGATCTTTTTGGCCTTCCTGTGGCCTTCTTCACCATGCTGTCTGTGTGGGTGGACCATTTCAGTTTGTCTGTGATGTGTACCCTGAGGAACTTAAAACTTTCCACCTTCTCCACTACTGTCCCATCGATATGGATAGGGGGGTGCTCCCTCTCCTGTTTCCTGAAGTCCACGATAATCTCCTTTGTTTTGTTGACGTTGAGTGAGAGGTTATTTTCCTGACACCACACTCCGAGGGCCCGTTGTTGGTAATCAAGCCTACCGCTGTAGTGTCGTCAGCTAACTTGATGATTGAGTTGGATGCGTGCTTGGCCACGCAGTCATGGTGTATGTAAACTTCCGACTTCAACTGTGTATATATATTTTACATTGTTTGCAAGCTGATATGTGACACGTATTAAAGCCAAAATAACATGCAAGCCCCCCAAAAATAAAAATATTGATATATATTAAGGGTGAAATGGTTCACAAAACTCACGGTTCGGTACGATACGGTACAGTGATGTCATGGTTTGGTACGGTTTTCATTTGTATTTAGATTTTCCATTTATTATACTAGTAAACATGGGTAGCTTGAATTCCCAGGAGCATATGGAATCAAAGGGACAACAAAAAACAGCAGTGCCTGCCTTATAACATGAAATAAAATAGTCATTTAAAATGTAACTTCAACAGGAGTGCATATTCCAGCAGCATATATCAAAATGAAGTCACATAATTGCAGCCTTAAACAAAATAGGACCACTTGAGACTGGTTACTTGAAAAAAATATTTAAAAAATTATCAGATTTTCACGTTTTTCTTTAAGAAGAATAGTCTATCCACATTATCTGCAGCGAGCCCGAGTGACGCCCACTGACTCCAACACTGTGCTGGCACACATTAACTTAGCTGTCACTTCATGTTGTCCAGATCCTCCGTTTTCCCATGATACCCTTATTGGATCGTTGGAGGGTGACTGTTTGGTGGGTGTTCCGTGCTGGTCATTGCCACTCTGTTCACAGGCAGTCATGTCTTAGTGTCAGTGGTACCCCTGTCCTGCCCATTACAAACATGCAGACGGTAGTTATGCCTGACAGCTCGAAGGAGGAGGAACTCAAACATTGTCTTCCCTGGTCTTCGTCAGGGAAGGCAGGAGCACTTGGGATAGGTAGCAGCCAGACAACATTCAGCTGGCAGTGCCCTCTCCATTTAATCATATCCTTCTCTACCAGCCCCAACACTTTTTTAAATTCATGTTTTGTTTTGTAAATCAAAATCTGGTTTGACTAGCATGACACATCAACCACCTGAGCCAGGGTGAGAGGCATCACCTTATCTTCCTTATCCTACCTCATTTGCACTCTTTGTGTATAGATTCGTTTTTTTCTACTGTATTATTGACTGTATGTTTGTTTTACTCCATGTGTAACTCTGTGTTGTTGTATGTGTCGATCGCTTCCTCTGGATGTCAACAGTCTCGAGACACTGTTCAGATTTCTTTTAGGTGCTATTAGAGCAGAGAAGAAGAGATATCAGGAAGTGTCCCCTCAGATGTCAATAGAAGAGGACGCGCGCTCTCGCCAAGGCGCGCTCTGTGTTTTTTTCCGTTCTTATAGCCCAGTTTATATTCCGGTTCGTTTTTTTCTACTGTATTATTGACTGTATGTTTGTTTTACTCCATGTGTAACTCTGTGTTGTTGTATGTGTCAAACTGCTTTGCTTTATCTTGGCCAGGTCGCAGTTGTAAATGAGAACTTGTTCTCAACTTGCCTACCTGGTTAAATAAAGGTGAAATAAATAAAATAAATAAAAAAATCATCTCATTCTGAAGAAGTAATTCAATAATTTAACTCGTAGTGTTGCAGCATACATTGTGGTTGCTACCTTGCAGTTATTGAGCTTAAGAGGATCAGTATTATTTATAATATAATAATGTAATGTGGGGAGCGAAGGATCGTCCTGCAATTAATGGGAAGCGATTAAATAGCCTTTGAATTCTTAGATTTTGAATGTTTTTTGGTTTTTTTTGCAGACCTGCCCAGCCTCATTAGCAGGAACACAGTTAGCCGGGCAGAGGTAGTCATGCAGACAGGAAAATGTCGGAGCTGCCGGGCCTTGTCACTTCACATTAATCCATCCTGTAGAAGAAAAAAAACATTGGCAGCGACATTCCCAGCAATGGAATGCACAGACAGATGTGAGAAGGGAATGTGGATGATGGTCCCTGATTCTTTTCACCCTCTCTGATGTTGTGCACTTGTGTTCCAACAGTGTCCTCCCTTGATAAGAGGCCCTTGGCTCTGTGGAGGTCAGGGACATGACTGGGTGGTTTGCGATGGCTTCCGACACAGAGGATGGGCCACAGGGGCAAGCTTTGACTCTGCCCTCTGTGGCATAAAGGGCAGTTGAAATACTTGTGACTATCAATATCTTTCACATCAGTCCAGCAGTCACTCCCCAGTCTTGATCCTAAAGTTATCAGTATGTTTGTCATCATAGCATTGTGATACATTGTATTTTTTATCCCTTTATTATATTGTATTACACTTGAAATTGCTCAACAATTATTAGTCACTATTCTGTTGAGTTTTTTTGTAAAATATGTTCTACTGGTGTATAGGTCTATTTCTATGGCCAGGAGTATAGCAATGTGTGTGTGGTGTTCCACAATTATACCAATCAAAATGTATTTGATCTGTAACCCATTGAAACCAAGGTCTCATTCGCAAGGGAGCCCTGCATCTTATAATTACACACAATGTACACATAGGAAATTACACCGTAAAATATAACAAAATAGCTGGCTGCACCTGAAGTCCATGGTCATCATTAGTG
Organism: Brachymystax lenok tsinlingensis; assembly: GCA_030435695.1. Classification (NCBI taxonomy): domain Eukaryota; kingdom Metazoa; phylum Chordata; class Actinopteri; order Salmoniformes; family Salmonidae; genus Brachymystax; species Brachymystax lenok. Next base: position 34,136,031 of record CM059811.1, on the reverse strand, counting down.
TCAGTGTGTTTTATGGAGGCTTGCTGTTTTATCTTCAACACACAAGCCTTGGAGAAAAATTTACTCCTCCCACCTACTCTCTGGTAAACATGATCTTATCGCAGCTCAACAAGAACAGATACACATTTCTATTTCAGGCCCTGCACACGAGTAGTGTTTTGTTTCTGTCACTATTAGCTTCACAAAAGAAAAAGCCCATCTCCTACCGCCTCTGGGTCTCCACCATAAATTCACTCCTTCAAACTCCAATCCTCCAAAATGGAAATGGTAAACACAAGAGTGGAGGGTTTATTTTTCACTGTCAGCAGAATAGGCACTTCCAGAAGAAAGTACATGCATTTTTAAAGTCTTTCTGGCACAACAGTAGAGACTGGTGCTCAAGGAGGGATAATTGTTTTGCATGCGTTTATTTCTCAGCATGCCTCAACAGTAATTGGAAGTTACACCTTGGTGAACTTCATTGATTACAATCTGAGTAAATAGGAAGGTCATCCATTAAAGTGAGAATGTTGCTTGCCACCTGCAGCTCATGTTCAGACACATTTTCTTCAAGATGAAACGGCAATTAGGAAAGGAGTGCAGAGAGTATAAACGTTGTGGATATTTGAGCAATGAGACATTCCAATAATTATATTAATTGCACTGCATGCATGGTGAGAAACTTGTTTTCGAATACAGTGAGTCCCGTAATTTGTTTTCTAATTCTACGATGTAATGAACCGTGACGGGTATGCATCCAATGATTTTTTTGTTTTTAATCAGACATGAGGCCCTCCTCATGGGAGCGGCCATGGTTAACATTGCATGCATACGTTTGTGTATTATAAGATATGTAGTGGCTGGAGTTTTTGTTTACCAAAGCGAAGGTGTGTTTATTTGAGCAGTCTCTCTCTAATTGCCATCTCCTCATCTTTCTCTTTGGAATTAATTTTGTAGCATACATGTTTATAATGTGCAGTCAAGGAGTAGATAGAGAGTGGAGGGTATGAAGCAGATATAATTCCCGGAGCCTGCAGCTCATTTGGGATTCGTATAGATGGGGGAGTGTGTAACAGGGGTTGCTGTTTCGATTGGGTGCCATCACATCTCATTCTCCTCTTACAGTCGGAAGTTTACTTACACCTTAGCCAAATGTATTTCATCTCAGTTTTTCACAATTCCTGACATTTAATCCTAGTAACAATTCCCTGTCTTAGGTCAGTTAGGATCACCACTTTATTTTAAGAATGTGACATGTCAGAATAATAGTAGAGAGAATGATTTATTTCAACTTTTATTTCTTTCATCACATTCCCAGTGGGTCAAGAAGTTTACATACACTCAATTAGCATTTGGTAGCATTGCCTTTAAATTGTTTAACTTGGGTCAAACGTTTCGGGTAGCCTTCCACAAGCTTCCCAGTTGGGTGAATTTTGGCCCATTCCTCCTGACAGAGCTGGTGTAACTAAGTCAAGTTTGTAGGCCTCCTTGCTCGCACACGCCTTTTCAGTTCTGCCAATAGATTTTCTATAGGATTGAGGTCAGGGCTTTGTGATGGTCACTCCAATACCTTGACTTTGTTGTCCTTAACTTCTTAGGGAGCAGCGCATGAGGTGACCGTTTTGGAGAGCCTGGCATGCCCAAAGTAAAATGCCCCCATTCAGGCCCAGAAAATAGGATATGCACATATTTAGTACTATTGGATAGGAAACACTCTGAATTTTCTAAAAGTGTTAACCATTTGTCTGTGAGTAAAACAGAACGAATATGGCAGGCGAAACCCCCGAGGAATTTCTGTCCTGGAAAAAGTGGTTTTGACACATTGCTCATTTGGAACCCCTCCCTTATGAAAATGCCCATATAAGGCATGCATATGCATGCAGTACCGATCGCTTCCTCTGGATGTCAACAGTCTCGAGACACTGTTCAGATTTCTTTTAGGTGCTATTAGAGCAGAGAAGAAGAGGTATCAGGAAGTGTCCCCTCAGATGTCAATAGAAGAGGACACGCGCTCTCGCCAAGGCGCGCTCTGTGTTTTTTTCCGTTCTTATAGCCCAGTTTATATTCCGGTTGAATTATTATAGCAAATATACATAAAAGTGTTCCTAAGGATACATTAAAAAGGATGTTTGATTGTTCTTGGACAAGTTTATAGGTATAAGTTGAACGAGTTCTCTTCACGTTTCAATGGACGAGTGGAGGCTGTAGTTTCTGATTATAACGCGCGAACCAAACGGAGATTTATGGATATAATACATTACTTTTTCTAACAAAAGAACCATGGATTGTCTTCTTTGGACACTTAGGAAGACCTCAGCAGAACTTCTTCAAAAGGTAATTGATTTGTTTTCGCTGTGAAATGTGTTTTGTGTGAACCGTGAAGGCTAATGAATTCATGGTAATGGGAAAAATAGTGAAGGTGCTACCCTCAAACAATCAAATGTGGTGCTTTCGCCGTAAAGCCTTTTTTGAAATCTGACATTGCTGTGATATTGCCAAGAAACAGAGCTTTTGATGAGTATGAAACACTTGTATATTGGTGCATGTTTAATAATTAAACTTTTGGATTTTGAAATTGGCGCCTTGCATTTCGCCTTGCAAGTTAAGCCATTTTGCCATAACTTTGGAAGTATGCTTGGGGACATTATCCATTTGGAAGACCCATTTGCGACCAAGCTTTAACTTCCTGACTGATGTCTTGAGATGTTACTTCAATATATCCACATCATTTTCTTTCCTCATGATGCCATCTATTTTGTGAAGTGCACCAGTCCCTCCTGCAGCAAAGCAGCCCCACAAACATGATACTGCCACCCCCGTGCTTCACGTTTGGGAGGGTGTTCTTTGGCTTGCAAGCCTCCCCCTTTTTCCTCCAAACATAACGATTGTCATTATGGCCAAACAGTTATATTTTTTGTTTCATCAGACCAGAGGACATTTCTCAAAAAAGTACGATCTTTGTCCCCATGTGCAGTTGCAAACCGTAGCCTGGCTTTTAATGGCGGTTTTGGAGCAGTGGCTTCTTCCTTGCTGAGCGGCCTTTCAGGTTATGTCGATATAGGACTAGTTTTACTGTGGACATGGATACTTTTGTACACCAGTACTTTTGCTGTTGTTCTGGGATTGATTTGCACTTTTCACACCAAAGTACGTTCATCTCTAGGAGACAGAACGCGTCTCCTTCCTGAGCGGTATGACGGCTGCGTGGTCCCATGGTGTTTATACTTGCGTACTATTGTTTGTACAGATTAGGTATTTGTATTTATTAGGGATCTCCCTGGGGTCGAACAAAATTAAGGCATATGCAATTAAAAACATTACATTACAATTCACAACAGATTAATTGTGTGCCCTCAGGCCACTACTCTACTACCAGATATCTACTACCACATATCTACACATAAGACAAAATCCTTGTGTACGTGTGTGTATAGTGCATATGTAAATCATGTTTGTGAGGCAGGAGAGATTGACATGCATATTATTAATGTTAGCTCTCTGTGCACATTTAGGGGCCAGCCGTGCTGTGCTGTTCTGGGCCAATTTGTGGCACCTGACCACACGACTGGACAGTAGTCCAGGTGCGACAAAACTGGGGCCTGTAGAACCTGCCTTGTTGATAGTGTTGTTAAGAAATCAGAGCAGCGCTTTATTATGGACAGACTTCTCCCCATCTTATTTACTGTTGCATCAATTTCACAACAATACACACAAATCTAAAGTAAAGGAATGGAATTCAGAATATATAAATACTTGGGTGAGCAATGTCAGAGCGGCATAGACTAAGAAACAGTAGAGTAGGATAGAATACAGTAAATACATGTGTAATGATCATGCTCTTTAATCAGCTGATTGATATACCACACCTGTCAGGTGGATGGATTATCTTGACATAGGATAAATGCTCACTAACAGGGATGTAAACAAATTTGTGCACAACATTTTAGAGAAATAACCTTTTTGTGCTTATGGAAAAATTCAGGAATCTTTTATGTCAGCTCATGAAACATGGGGCTAAGACTTTACATGTTGCATTTATATTTTTGTTCAGAGATTGTGAGAAGCCATGTTTCTCTTTTTGCTAACTGTTACATTTTTCATTAAGCTTTTGGATGCACATTTTTTGACTTTTTTACTGGCTTTCTGAAAATGATCATAAGTGGGTTGGGGACTCAAATCTGTGCCCAACACATATGCTTTTATGCATCAGCAGTTTCATTTCAATAGGGTCAATGCTTACGCTTCAGTTATGTCAAGCACATTTTCCACATGCACTACTTGCCTGGATAGCCTACATTTTAGTCTGCTCAGCGTTTTGCTCACCTCTTTGAGGAAAACTTTATGCCCTGCTTTTTTATGGGTACCCACCGACAAGTTGAGTTCTGCTCAGAGTTCTGACACACTACACATCATTTGTACATAACATACTCCAAACAGCAACTTTGAAGAGCGTAGATAGCCTATATCAGCAAAATATCAGGCAATGGATGCAATGATTTTCTCTTCCATATCCCTGTGAATGCAGCAGGGACCCACACAAACACAGACAGATGCATACTGTAGGCTTACGCATACACATATCCTGGTCCATGCCTGGACAGAACTGGGAGCAGAGTGTTAAAATAATCGGTGTGGGCTGTCTGGAGGTCACCAAGGTGCCCAGCGGCTTTAGAGTTACTTACCCAAAAGGGCTTCACGCTCTGATTGGCATCAGGTTAACAATGGCCCACTCATTGGGTAATTGTGGGAAGTGTAACCCATAACTACTGAAAGGTCAAAGATCGTTGTTCAGGAATGTGCTGATGGGCATGTAAATAGACAAAGAAGCAGAGTAGTTGTCAAACGATGACCCAAGCCATGAGGGCTTTCTGCTCTCTTTCTATTTTTGTTATCACACAGGGTGGGTGAATCTCACTAAAAAATCAATTAAGCTAGCTGGATATCGGCTAAATTTGAACTCAAATATGTTGATATTGTCTATGGTCTTTGCCTATGTCTATGGTCTTTTCTGGGCAAACACTAGTTGAATCAATGTTGTTTCCACGTAATTTCAATGAAATTATGTTGAACCAATGTGGGATAGACGTTGAATTGACGTCTGTGCCCAGTGGGCTTGTTTGGTCCCAGTACACTTTTGGACCAGTTATCCATGTTTCTGTCCATGCCATTCACTGATCCTGAAAACGGTTGATTTAATGATCTGAAAACTGCACAAACTGTTGTTTACATAGTATGACTCTTGTATTGCAGCATAGGCAGTCATGTCCTATGTTAGTGGCCACACTGTGCTAATAAGATATAATTCTAATTGTCTAATTTGTCATTTTTTTATGTATTGTTAGTATTAACAGCTATTTGTGTTTTAAAATACATTTTTCCATACTATTATTCAATGCAATGCTGTCAATGTTGCCTTGCTGTTTTCCATTATTACTGTGTGGACCAGTTTCTCCCGGTCCTGATCCTGAGGGCCGAGGGGGTGCCCGCTAGCGCACTCCTGAGGGACCGCTAGTGCACTCAACTCAACTCAAGTCATTATTTATTTAATCTTTATTTTGACAGGGAGTCAATGCTGAGACCAAGGTCTCTTTTCCAGATGAGCCCTGTATAGCACCACAATACACATCAAAATACAATAAATGCATGAAACTACACATTCATACACATTAAAATACACGTTGTCATACACAACAATGCACAAAAAGCAAAACACATGAATACACTGTGGATAATGGGGGGAAAATGGGAGACACCTGCTGGGGGGGTGGAGACAAGCACAAGACAGGTGAAACAGATCAGGGTGTGACAGATTGAAACATATTGACACATGAAAGGCCACGAAGCTCTCTGCCTGCCTTTTGGCTCCCGTTAGCTGGCAGTATAAGGTAGCAACACGCATGCGCAAGTCATGTCAATGCTTTGCATTGAGTTTGGAGTTTGAAGGGCGGGAGAAAGGCACACAGTGAGGCTGCCTTTCCGCTCGCTTACTTGCACATTTTGTACCAGATCACCACACATTTGGGGAGAAGTACTAGTTCAGAAATTGATTATATTATGCAGAAAAAACATGAAGATGACAAAATTATTATTAATAAAATGTATATATATATTTTTCATGACAGTTATTTTTTCATTCATTTTCACATTGCCTACCCTGACCGCACAACACTGCTTGAGGTCTCTTTAGCCAGAGTGAGATGTTCTTTTAGGACCCTGTTCTCATAAATTATCCATTCTTTTGAGGCAACAAGTTGTTTACAGTTTTGCGTATAACGGTGAACATATCACAGGTCTCACACTTCATGACTTTGCCGTCCATCTCCGGATCCAACTCCAAATCAGAGGTATCCGACACGCTTATACTCAGGTCAGAAACAGCGGTCCCGGCTACAAGAGCCAGCCGCGACGTTAGATGAGCTTTGCCGGTGACGTCCAGGTAACATAGCTAGTTGGAACTAGCCAGGGCTAGCCTGTTAATATTAGCTCCAGGAGACAGGTAAAATCCAAATAACACGGTGTGTTAAGAACAGCACTATAAGCGTTATCACACCGTTTTAAGGACTGGGGATGTTCTACTATGTTGAACTTGAAAATCTAGAAATATAGCATGCAATTATCCCTTTAAAGCATGTGGGGAATATACAATGCCATACCATGAAATGCATAGTCTCAGACTGAAATAGCGGTGCTAGTGTCAGAGATTGGCTACAACCAAAAGGTTTGATTTGGCTCGGTCAGTTGTGGCTTGACCAATAAAAATAAAAACATAGTTACAAAGTGAGGACCATTAGGACAATTCAAATTGCTTTATCAATGGCAAATATATTTCAAATGAGTAGACAACACTCACCAATAAGCCACCATCCTTAACAGCTCCCTCCTGTAGGCTTATAGTCAACATGCTGTTCTGCAGAATGAGTCATGTGTTCCAACTGGCCACCTTGCCACAGCATTCACCAGCGTCTTTTGCGTATCACAACCTATTACCTGCACATAAAGAGTGTAAGCCTTTTCTATTCACATAGTTTAAATCATTTTGGGATGGTGATTTTATGGTGTTGTGGGTGCCAAAGAAAATAAACCCCTTTTAATTTCAACCTGATGTGCAATGATGTATGGACATTTTATGTGCTACTGTTAGTTTTGCTGATGAGTGCATCTAAAACATGGGCTCATCGAAGGCTTGAGATGCCGATCAGAACCCAAGGGTGGATAGCACTTGGATGTGCACTGGAATGGCATGTGTTTTGCTTTTTAAAGTAGGTCTTAAATCCTCACAAAAATCCTATAAAATTTGGGTTGGGAAACGATATCTGATGAGCCAATCTGAATTTTCTGCAGAAAAAGTCCCACCTGTCTCTCAAAACGCATTCTCTGCGAAATGCTGCATGAGCCAAATCTTCAAACAGAGCAAGATCAGCCATCTCATATTTAGATTTTCCATTATCTCAGTCTTTTATAGTATTTAAACAATGGTTTCACGTTCACACATGCCTCTAATTTAACAAAGTACTGTACTTTATATGGATTATTATCGCCAAAATTCACTGATGTGGTCAAATTATATAGCATGTAAAGATATGTTGAATGAATTCACAATGGAAATACAATGACATTAAAAAAAAATTGTTTTATTGCTCTCACAATTGCAACATACAGTGGGGAAAAAAAGTATTTAGTCAGCCACCAATTGTGCAAGTTCTCTCACTTAAAAAGATGAGAGAGGCCTGTAATTTTCATCATAGGTACACTTCAACTATGACAGACAAAATGAGGAAAGAAAATCCAGAAAATCACATTGTAGGATTTTTTTATGAATTTATTTGCAAATTATGGTGGAAAATAAGTATTTGGTCAATAACAAAAGTTTATCTCAATACTTTGTTATATACCCTTTGTTGGCAATGACAGAGGTCAAACGTTTTCTGTAAGTCTTCACAAGGTTTTCACACACTGTTGCTGGTATTTTGGCCCATTCCTCCATGCAGATCTCCTCTAGAGCAGTGATGTTTTGGGGCTGTCGCTGGGCAACACGGACTTTCAACTCCCTCCAAAGATTTTCTATGGGGTTGATATCTGGAGACTGGCTAGGCCACTCCAGGACCTTGAAATGCTTCTTACGAAGCCACTCCTTCGCGTTCGGGCGGTGTGTTTGGGATCATTGTCATGCTGAAAGACCCAGCCAAGTTTCATCTTCAATGCCCTTGCTGATGGAAGGAGGTTTTCACTCAAAATCTCACGATACATGGCCCCATTCATTCTTTCCTTTACACGGATCAGTCGTCCTGGTCCCTTTGCAGAAAAACAGCCCCAAAGCATGATGTTTCCACCCCCATGCTTCACAGTAGGTATGGTGTTCTTTGGATGCAACTCAGCATTCTTTGTCCTCCAAACACGACGAGTTGAGTTTTTACCAAAAAGTTAAATTTTGGTTTCATTTGACATTCTCCCAATCCTCATCTGGATCATCCAAATGCTCTCTAGCTAACTTTAGACGGGCCTGAACATGTACTGGCTTAAGCAGGGGGACACGTCTGGCACTGCAAGATTTGAGTCCCTGGCGGCGTAGTGTGTTACTGATGGTAGGCTTTGTTACTTTGGTCCCAGCTCTCTGCAGGTCATTCACTAGGTCCCCCCGTGTGGTTCTGGGATTTTTGCTCACCGTTCTTGTGATCCTTTTGACCCCACGGGGTGAGATCTTGCGTGGAGCCCCAGATCGATGAAGATTATCAGTGGTCTTGTATGTCTTCCATTTCCTAATAATTGCTCCCACAGTTGATTTCTTCAAACCAAGCTGCTTACCTATTGCAGATTCAGTCTTCCCAACCTGGTGCAGGTCTACAATTTTGTTTCTGGTGTCCTTTGACAGCTCTTTGGTCTTAGCCATAGTGGAGTTTGGAGTGTGACTGTTTGAGGTTGTGGACAGGTGTCTTTTATACTGATAACAAGTTCAAACAGGTGCCATTAATACAGGTAACGAGTGGAGGACAGAGGAGCCTCTTAAAGAAGAAGTTACAGGTCTGTGAGAGCCAGAAATCTTGCTTGTTTGTATGTGACCAAATACTTATTTTCCACCATAATTTGCAAATAAATTCATAAAAAATCCTACAATGTGATTTTCTGGATTTATTTTCCTCATTTTGTCTGTCATAGTTGAAGTGTACCTATGATGAAAATTACAGGCCTCTCTCATCTTTTTAAGTGAGAGAACTTGCACAATTGGTGGCTGACTAAATACTTTTTTTCCCCACTGTATATTTTCCCCATTCTACACTTGACAAGCATTTTCTTTATTCCAACACTTGGCACTGTGTGTACGCATGGTCATGGCTGTGCGTAAATTTACCCACACGATAAACCAAAAGTTCATATTGATTAATCGCACACTTTGCGTGGAAATGATCCCATGCATGGTTTATGCACATATTTGTGCCTACGCATGATTGTTAAATGAGGCCCCTGGAATTTTGCATACCCTAATCATGTAGCCTACTAGAATGCGTATTTCACCTGTGAAGCGTTCCTCATGTATAGAGTCATGTAAGGCCATTGAGTGACAGAAGCTCATTGTAGATTTTAGTTTATTCAACCGGTCAAATGTTTTGACTCAGGAATTTAAATAAGAGGGAATCTGACACCAGCCATTTGAAATTAGTGTACATAGTTTTTGTTCCTTTCATTAGGGGAACCTCTTACTCTTAGCTCAAAATGTACAGGTCCAAGGGCCAAGATTTGGAACAGGAAGGAATGGTTTTCCATTCTGGGATTCTCAGATCAATGGAACTGAATGGTGGATGATGGTGCAGGTTGTGGGAGTCAGTGGTTTGGGGAGAAAACATTGGAACTATCACGTTTTAGGGAAGACCCAGATGCAGACAGTGTCGAAGTAACAAAAGTTTATTACTAGAAAGAGCTAGCCAAAACGACAGCTCAAGGGCAGGCAGAGGTCAGTAATCCAGATCAGAGTCAAAAGACACAGAACGGCAGGCAGGCTCAGTGCAGGCAGAATGGTCAAAACTGGGAAAACTAGAAAACAGGAACTATAGAAAAAGACAGGCGCAAGGGGAAAACCACTGGTAGGCTTGACGGCCAAAACGAACTGGCAACAGACAAACAGAGGACACAGTATAAATACACTGGGGATAATGGGGACGACACCTCGAGGGGGGTGGAGACAAGCACAAAGACAGGTGAAACAGATCAGGGTGTGACAGGAACAGGTCTCAAGGAATTAAGTGAAAAGGAGCACGGTGATGTAATTGGCAAATAATTTATTTTTATTTAGTTTGGCTCCTTGAATGGAAATGGTCAATAATGAGCTGCTCTGTAGGGCCTACCCTGATTCGCACTCTCTCACTGCATCCCTCTCTTTCTTCATCAGTTTCTCGCTCTCTCACTCACTCTCTCTCACTCTCCTTCTCTCTTCCTCACTTTCTTTCTCCCCGTATAGTCTTCTTCACAGTCCCTATCTCTATCTTCCCCACAGCAGAAAGTCCCTAATCAGCCTCTCTTGCTAATCAGCATTACCACCAGAGAGGAAGAGGTGAAGCGAAAGTTTACTCTGCCCAAAATCTGTACACTTTTTATGGAGGTCAATGAGAGTGTGGAATTTGGTCAACCAAAAATGTAATTGCTAATTTCTAAGTTTCATAATGGTTAGGTTGTTACAAATGCACTGATATAAGTGGACGCACGTTGGCATTTCGGCAAATTAGAAGAAGAGAATCTGGGAGTTTTGCCTATTGTTCGCACGCGTATCTGCCCTCTCATTGATTAGAATGGTCCCACCTGATCTCGCTTCCTCCCACCTGCCTTTCCTCTTTGAGAACATGTATTTCCATTGTTAGAGTGGTCACCTTACTATTTTGTCAATATAATAGAACATCTGTGTTACCACTGACCGGCTTGTTTACCCATCTGCTGGAGCAGACGTGGCGGTAATGCTTTTTTTTACCACTCAGACTTTGGGCTGGATAAAATCCGTATCGTCAAAGGAAGATCCGTGTTAAAATGTAGAGGTCATTTCCGGTTGAGCTGACATATGCAGCATTTACCATAAATGCAGTCTCTGCGACCCTGGGAACATGACTTTATAGTGGATCTTCAGTGCTACAGATTGAATAGAGCCCTTTGTACCTCCCTCTCGCATCCCCATCCCCCTTTGTTGTGGCCCAAGCACGCATGGGCTGCTTAAGCTTTTTTATCACATACAATAAACAAACAGACAATAGAGTACCACAGTGTTAGTCATAATACCCATAACACCTAGCGGTCAAACAGGGAAATGTTTCCAATTGTTTTTACAACATTCATTTTTCCCATTGGCGATTTTAGAAACAAATAAGGGAAGTGTTTCGTGTAGGCTTATCCTGGTGTGACATTTTGATAACCGTGTAAATCTCTCTAGGATAAGGGGACTTTTATCAATATATTTGCCTGTATTTACACCCCCCAAAATGAAATGCTAATTATCTGCTAACATGGCTATCATAAAGAACTACAAATGCCATGATGATCTGGACGAGACTGCCGATTATAGGCAAAAGTAAGAATCTCTTGATTAACTATCTAATGTTGGCTACACGTAGTAATGAATACATTGGCTACATTTCTTTAAATGGACAATTCTGGGAACTGTCTAGTGGCACAATACCTCTTAGCAAATGTGTCAGCTAGAGATTACGTATTTGTAATCTCCCGTAAATTCAATTTGTGTCAGTCAAGGTAGTCCACCATTGAACAAGAGACGCTTGCTTTATTGCTAGCCTGTTTTTTTAGGTATATGTGGGCTCCAGTGCCTTGCATGTACTGGTCTTCACAGACCATAATCCTTTAGTGTTTCTAAAGCAAATGCACAATCAGAACTGCCACCTTATGTGGTGGGCTCTGATTGTACAGGGATACAATATACAAATTCACTTTGTGAAGGGTTCGTTGAACGTGATCGCTGATGCTCTATCACAGGTTTAGTAACTGGGGATGTGTGTTGGTTTTCGTTATTGCAAACTGAGAGTTTGCAGGTTTTGGGGTGGGCGTGTTACATTCCCCAATTTATGTGTTGTTGTAGGTTTGTATGTGTTTGTGCATGTGTGTATTTCAGGAAATGGAATTCCTCAAGCAGCTGATTGGTCGGCCCCATCACTGATTGGAGCTCTGACCCCGCCCTCTCGTCTAGGGAAACAGCTGGCTCATCAATTACCGACTCTCCAGCTTTATAAAAGCCAGTGTTCCTTTGTCAGGAGAGAGCTTCTTTGTATGTCCTGTGTTGGTCTGTATAAGTTGTTGAAAGTATTTTGTAGCCGCTCCTGCATTTTTATTTTTGGGGGGCTTGCATGTTATTTTGGCTTTAATACGTGTCACATATCAGTTAGCAAACAATGCAAAATATATATATACAGTTGAAGTCGGAAGCTTACATAAACTTAGGTTGGAGTCATTAAAACAAATTTTTCAACCACTCCACAAATGTCTTGTGAACAAACTATAGTTTTGGCAAGTCTGTTAGGACATCTACTTTGTAATTAATTTGTAAGTAATTTTCCCAACAATTGTTTACAGACAGATTATTTCACTTGTAATTCACTGTATCACAATTCCAGTGGGTCAGAAGTTTACATACACTAAGTTGACGGAGCCTTTAAACAGCTTGGAAAATTCCAGAAAATTATGTCATAGCTTTAGAAGCTTCAGATAGGCTAATTGACAAACTCAGTGCCTCTTTGCTTGACATCATGGGAAAATCAAAAGAAATCAGCCAACCTCAGAAAAACAATTGTAGACCTCCACAAGTCTGGTTCATCCTTGGGAGCAATTTCCAAACACCTGAAGGTACCACGTTCATCTGTACAAACAATAGTATGCAAGTATAAACACCATGGGACCGCGCAGCCGTCATACCGCTCAGGAAGGAGACGCGTTCTGTCTCCTAGAGATGAACGTACTTTGGTGCGAAAAGTGAAAACAATCCCAGAACAGAGCAAGAGGACCTGAAGATGCTGGAGGAAACAGGTACAAAAGTATCTATATCTACAGTAAAACGAGTCCTATATCGACATAACCTGAAAAGCCACTCAGCAAGGAAGAAGCCACTGCTTCAAAACCGCCATAAAAAAGCCAGACTACGGTTTGCAACTGCACATGGGGACAAAGATCGTACTTTTTGGAGAAATTTCCTCTGGTCTGATGAAACAAAAATAGAACTGTTTGGCCATAATGACCATCGTTATGTTTGGAGGGAAAAGGGGGAGGCTTGCAAGCCGAAGAACACCATCCCAAACGTGAAGCACGGTGGTGGCAGCATCATGTTGTGGGGGTGCTTTGCTGCAGGAAGGACTGGTGCACTTCACAAAATAGATGGTATCATGAGGGAGAAAAATGATGTGGATATATTGAAGCAACATCTCAAGACATCAGTCAGGAAGTTAAAGCTTGGTCGCAAATGGGTCTTCCAAATGGACAATGACCCCAAGCATACTTCCAAAGTTGGGGCAAAATGGCTTAAGAACAACAAAGTCAAGGTATTGGAGTGGCCATCACAAAGCCCTGACCTCAATCCCATATAAAGTTTGTGGGAAGAACTGAAAAAGCGTGTGCAAGCAAGGATGCCTACAAACCTGACTCAGTTACACCAGCTCTGTTGGAAACTTCCAACTTTAACTGTATGTGTATGCCATAGGACTTAGTGTTTTTGGTTTATAGAAATTATTCACAAAGTATTGGTGAACTATTCTGTTTCATTTCTTCTGAGGGGGGAAGGGGAACACACCTTGGGAGTGTTTAGGCAAGAGGCCTGCGTGCATACATAACCTGTAGAATTGAATTTGTCTATGCACACTAGGTAAGGCATGGGAGGACCGCCCCCTGTATTTTGGTTAGCTCGCCAGTTGGTGCTAAAGGTTAGGTAAGCTGTGGGAAGGCAGGTAAGGTAGGAGAGGGGACTAACTTTTACTTTCTTTGCTTTGGTTCCGTCCAGGCCCCTTTTCCCCACCTTACTGTGATTAAGGATGAATAAATTCCCTGTAAATAGTATTTTTCTCTGCCTCTGTTGTCTTTCCCCACACCTACAATCACATACTTTTTCACTCCATGGGGAGTTGAAAGCAGGGTGTTGTGTTCGCTCCTCCAAGAGGCGTACTTAACAATTTGTATTTGTATTTATTATGGATCACTATTAGCCAAGGCTGCAGAAGGTAGTTATACAATTTTAAAAACATTACAATACATTCATAACAGATTTCACAACACTCTAAGTGTGTGCCCTCAGGCCCCTACTCCACTACCACATATCTACAACACAAAATCCTGTGTGTGTGTATAGTGCGTATGTTATCGTGTGTGTATGCATGTGTCTGCGCCTATGTTTGTGTTGCTTCAGAGTCCCCGCTGTTCCACAAGGTGTATTTTTATCTATTTTTTAAATCTGATTCTACTGCTTGCATCAGTTACCTGATGTGGAATAGAGTTCCATGTAGTCATGGCTCTATGTAGTACTGTGACCCTCCCATAGTCTGTTCTGGACTTGGGGACTGTGAAGAGACCTCTGGTGGCATGTCTTGTGGGGTATGCATGGGTGTCTGAGCTGTGTGCTAGTCATTTAGACAGACAGCTCTGTGCTTTCAACGTGTCAATACCTCTCACAAATACAAGTCGTGATGAAGTCAATCTCTCCTCCACTTTGAGCCGGCCGTGCTGCCCTGTTCTGAGCCAATTGCAATTTTCCTAAGTCCCTCTTTGTGGCCCCTGACCACACGACTGAACAGTAGTCCAGGCACGACAAAACTAGAGCCTGTAGGACCTTGTTGATAGTGCTGTTTTGAAGGCAGAGCAGAGCTTAATTATGGACAGACTTCTCCCCATCTTATCTACTGTTCAATATGTTTGACCATGACAGTTTACAATCAATGGTTACTCCAGTTTAGTCACCTCAACTTGCTCAATTTCCACATGATTAATTACAAGATTTAGTTGAGGTTTAGGGATGATTTGTCCCAAATACAATGATTTTAGTTTTTAAAATATTTAGGACTAACTTATTCCTTGCTACCCATTCTGAAACTAACTGCAGCTCTTTGTTAAGTGTGGCAATAATTTCAGTCGCTGTAGTAGCGACCATATCAATACATGTGTATGTGACAAATAAAATGTGATTTGATTTGTATAGTGTTGAGTCATTCGCATACATAGACACACTGGCTTTTAAATTTCCACGTGCAGGAGCTTGCAGAGGTTTTGCGTGATGTCTTCTTTGATGCTAATTAGTGTTTTTGAATCTGAGAGTAAATAGAGCCGAATGTTTTGATAAAAGTCACCTTGTCCGAGAGAGATTTACATGGTTATCAAAATGTCACGCCAGGATAAGCCTACACAAAACACAGCCCTTCATTTAAGTGTTTCTAAAATCCCCTATGGGAAAAATGAATGGTGGAAAAACGTTTGGAATCGTTTCCGTGTTTAACCTCTAGGTTTGATGGGTAGTATGACACCTCCACTGTGGGTCTCTATTAGCCCTGGTGGACCGTTTACATAGCCATGGTAATGCCCGGCTTCAGTCGGAGATTACTAGGCTTTTTATGTCTCCTCTTTTTTTTTGTCTCATTTGTGAAATGTTGTAAAGGCCCAGTGCAGTCAAAAAATAGTTCCCCCCCCCTGTGTTTTATATCTATTTCCACACTGTGGTTGGAATAATACTGTGAAATTGTGAAAATGATAATGGCCTTTTAGTGAAAGACCTGTTTGAAATGACTGCCTGTAATGTCAGCCTGTTTTGGTGGGATGGGAGTGTGTTTTGGCCTGCCTGGTGACATCACCAGCTGGTAAATGAGTTAATAGACCAATAAGAAAGAGATTTCCAAACCTCCCTGCTAATAACAGTTTGAAGTGTTCACCTCTCCACTAAGACCACACCCAGACAGTCCTAGCTACATTCTTGCTTGAGACTAAGAATATATTTTAATTGAAAACAATTACAGTAAAGTTCTTAATTACCCAGAAATTATTTGATATTGAGATACAAATGGCTGCATTGGACTTTGAATAAACTTCCCTTTCACTGCATATTTAGAACATATCTCATACAAAAAAAATGCATGTGCATGGCTTTAAACAAAGACAAATATGTACCTTTCTGTACCAAGACTCCAATAATTATTCTACAAGAGACAGGCCATTTCATTTTATTTTGCTGTATAAGTCTTCTGGATGGGAAACTGAGATTCTTGTGTCAATGTGAGAAGACGTCTTTGATGGTTTTCTGCAACTAGGTCTGGATTCAGTCAAACCTGTCACAGTTAAGTTTATGCAGATATATATATTTTGTAATATTATTGCCTGCACTCACACACATCGTATTCAGAAAACTGTATTTACCTGTGAGAGTTGTCCACCAACTATGTTTACAGTATCTTAAACCGCTCTTTATTGACCACATGTAGAAAGTGTGTTTATACCTTCAGAAGTACTGCAATGTGGGTTGGGATTGAATAGAGAACCAAGGCAGATAACGCTTCATTCCTACAATCAAACAGTTCAAACATACTATACATTTAATGTCCTATTATCAATCAGGCTATTCTACTTGTGGCACTTTAACTACTGAATGGTAAAGCATAGCGTTTGTTGGTGTCCCTTACATTTTTCTCTCTCTGTCCCCCTAATCATCATTATGACCTGCTAACTTCAGATTTAGACCCATTTACTTTTGTTCCACTCATACAACCTAACATCATTTTCCCACTTACCTTGGCTGTAGTTGATTCCCCGAGACAGATTTTGGATATTTAGTTCCCTGACGTAGACAACAATAGCTGTATTCTGTTGAGTCAGCATTGCCATAGGTCACCATTCATGCCCAACTACGGTCAACTGCCTCCTTTGTCTTGAACTTGGTCTTCTCCTTGTCATGCACTAAATGAGGTGTATTACCTTAAACTGTACATAATCAAATACCCCATCATTCTAACTGTGAAAGATGAACACAGCTCAGTCATACCCAACTTGAGAAGTAACAGAGTTGAATACCATCTTTTGTATTGGGACGGATTGGTGCATGGTGGGATGTAAGGTTATTACTGAGCTTAGAGAAGATCATGCTTTAGCTGCGAGAGATGCCAGGACAAAATACAGCAATTACTTGGAGAGTTGAATGTCAAGGTTTTGGGATGTACACAACAAGGAAGTTGGACTCTAATTTCTCCTAGATGAAACTGTCTTAGTCATCATGCAAACTTCAACTACTGTAAATGTATGAAAAGTAACTCCCACTGCTTACCTGCTAGGAAACATTCCTAACTGCAACTTTAAAGTAATTAGTACACTAATCATGCCTTTGACAATTTCCATTTACATTCTGCGTCGTGAACATGGTTGTGTTAACAAAGTTGGGAGACGAGGGTCAGGAGAGTAAGGATGAATACATTTTTAAGGAAAGTGCTTTAATCGCAGAGCACTTTACTCCCTATTTAATTGTTCCCATTTATAATTAACTAACTCGTTCCCATTCAAGCAATTCCATTAAGGTATGTCTTGGTTGAGGAACCATGGCTGTGATTTGCATTTGATGGGGAAGCAGCTTCTCTAGAGGTCAGACAGGGATGGACTCTTGTTTTACGCTGGTAGTCGGCAAAGTTTCAGCATGTCATGGCTTGGTGAGAAAGGGGGAGACTATATTTCTCTCTCTCTCTTGCTATATTTCTTTCTTTCTCTCGATCCCCCAAAAATATCTAGAATCTGCTTCTGAAAGCTTTGAGAAGTCTAAACCCCACTTGCTTATCTCTAGAGACCCTCAGTAAATTACACAATTTCAATGATTTAATAATCTCTAACCAACTATAAATTGTAAAAATTCATATTGAAAGCATTTAATGACACAACTAAAAGTACCATTTATATTGTGTACTTTTTTGACGGCCCTAACTTGCCCCAGAGATAGGCTATCCAATGTCAAACCAACTTTGCCACAGTCGCACACCAGCCGGCTGGAGCTAATTGGGGAAACATGTTGGCTAGCATTAGCTAGCCTAGGCAACTTCAAGACATAAGACGTGGTTAGACTGTTTCAAGTTCTCTAGAAGGGTGAATGACTGTGTACTGTTTTGGCAGTGAATGTACAAATGCACACACACACCCAAATCACATTTGAACAGGACTGATCTGACCTAGCCATGTGGTCCCCTGTGTGCTTCCTCCTCACTCTGTACTGTGAGTATGCGCTGACCAACTAGCAAGTGTCTTCACTGACATTTTCAACCTCTCCCTGTCCGAGTCTGTAATACTAACATGTTTTAAGCAGACCACCACAGTGCCTGTGCCCAAGAACACTAAGATAACCTGCCTAAATGACTACCAACCCGTAGCACTCACATCTGTAGCCATGAAGTGCTTTGAAAGGCTGGTCATGGCTCACATCAACACCATCATCCCAGAAATCCTAGACCCACTCCAATTTGCATACCGCCCCAACAGATCCACAGATGATGCAGTCTCTATTGCACTCCACACTGCCGTTTCCCACCTGGACAAAGGAACACCTATGTGAGAATGCTATTCATTGACTACAGCTCAGTGTTCAACACCATAGTGCCCTCAAAGCTCATCACTAAGCTAAGGACCCTGGGACTAAACACTTCCCTCTGCAACTGGATCCTGGACTTCCTGACGGGCCGCCCCCAGGTGGTAAGGGTTGGTAACAACACATCCGCCACGCTGATCCTCAACACGGGGGCCCCTGAGGGGTGCATGCTCAGTCCCCTCCTGTAATCCCTGTTCACTCATGAATGCATGGCCAGGCACGACTCTAACACCATCATTAAGTTTGCCGATGACACAACAGTGGTAGGCCTGATGACCGACAACGGCAAGACAGCCTATAGGGAGGAGGTCAGAGACCTTGTGGACTACAGGAAAAAGAGGACCGAGCACGCCCCACATTCTTATCGAAGGGGCTGTAGTGGAACAGGTTGAGAGCTTTAAGTTCCTTGGTGTCCACATCACGAACAAACTAACACAGTCCAAGCACACCAAGACAGTCGTGAAGAGGGCACAACAAAACTATTCCCCCTCAGGAGACTGAAAAGATTTGGCATGGGTCGTAAGATCTTCAAAACGTTATACAGCTGCACCATAGAGGGCATCCTGACTTGTTTTAGAGAAATGTAATCATTGAATATTGTAAGAGCATTCATTGTCTGCTTATTTACCCCCTTTATTTATCCTATGGTTCTGACTTGGTGTACAGAGAGAATACTGTAAGAACAGCCCATGCTCTGAATTCTGTCGCTGTACAATTCAGAAGTGCTGAACAAATAGCTATATTGACTATGTCCGTCCTAGCTCGCTCATTAATGTCTTAATCTAAATTATGGAGTGCCTCTTATCTGCTCGACGTCTCCTTATGCCATAGTTTGTACATCTCAATTGTCAGTAGAAACCACACAAGCAAGTCAGCCATACCCATTATCAGCAACCATTAATCCTGTGTTCCAATGGCATTGGAACACAGGATTGATGGTTGCTGATAATGGGTATGGCTGATTTACTTGTGTTAGCTAATCCAAGTTTATCATTTTAAAAGGCTAATTGATCATTAGAAAACCCTTTTGCAATTATGTTATCACAGCTGAAAACTGATGTCCGATTGAAGAAGCAATAAAACTGGCCTTCTTTAGACTAGTTGAGTATCTGGAGCATCAGCATTTGTCGGTTCGATTTCAGGCTCAAAATGGCCAGAAACAAAGAACTTTCTTCTGAAACTCGTCAGTATATTTTTGGCCTGAGAAGTTAAGGTTATTCCATGCGAGAAATTGCCAAGAAACTGAAGCTCTCGTACAACACTGTGTACTACTCCCTTCACAGAACAGCGCAAACTGTCTCTAACCAGAATAGAAAGAGGAGTGGGAGGCCCCGGTGCACAACTGAGAAAGAGGACAAGTACGTTAGTGTCTAGTTTGAGAAACAGACGCCTCACAAGTCCTCAACTGGCAGCTTCATTAAATAGAACCGCAAAACAGTTCCTGTCCAGTGTCTGTGTTCTTTTGCCCATCTTAATCTTTTATTTTTATTGGCCAGCCTGAGATATGGCTTTTTCTTTGCAACTCTGCCTAGAAGGCCAGCATCCCAGAGCATTTTTTCTCTGACGTTTTATAGAGTGGTTCTTGAGAAAAGGGCTGAATGTCAGAATAGGTGTTGAGTGGATTGTGGTTATGGCACAGTCATAGTGAAACAAAAACAAAAGTGGGGCAGTCGCTGTGCATGACAAGTGTTGGGAGAAAAGCTAAATGCGACGTTCCACCGTTAAATGGCTGATACAGAACAGAGACAGTCGTTGGGGATGGTGTGGTGTGGAGTTGGGTCCAAAGCATCTTCACATGCGGTCTCCGAATAACTTAACTCCTCTTTAAGGGAACAGCCGAGCATTGCTGTTGCCTTTCATCTCCCACCCACAAATGCGAGGCAGTGACAAGTTCTCATGGAACATATGCAGTAATAAACAGAGTAACATGGCAATTGTAATGTGAACAGTATGCTGCCACTTGAAACAAGTAATCAGTGCCCTGTTAGCAGAAATAAAACCCACTCTTGCCAGTAAAAATGTCCACTTTCAATTTGTTGAATCTTTACTGTGCATACACTAGACTGTTCTCCCTGCTACCACACGGCAAGCGGTACCGGAGTGCTAGGTCTAGGTCCAAAAGGCTTTTTAAAGCTTCAACCCAAGCCATAAGACTCCTGAACAGCTAATCAAATGGCTACCCAGACTATTTGCATTGCCCTCCCTTTTACGCTGCTGCTACTCTCTGTTTATTATCTATGCATAGTCACTTTAACTCTACCTACATGTACGTATTACCTCAATTACCTTGACTAACCGGTGCCCCACCTTGACTCTGCCCCACCCCCTGTATATAGCCTCATTATTGTTATTTTACTGTCGTTCTTTAATTATTTGTTACTTTTATTTTTATCTATCTAACACTTATTTTTCTTAACTGCATTGTTGGTTAAGGGTTTGTAAGTAAGCATATCACTAAGGTCTACACCTGTTGTATTCGGTGCATATGACAAAATATTTGATTTGATTTACTTTCTTCTGAACTTTTGCTTTGTCACATACAACACAAACCCTAAAAGCGCCAATATATTTATATATGTAAGCGCCAACTTGGGTAATGTTTGACCACAAATTGGTAATGATTGCAAATTGATTTTTTTACACAAGGTTAATAAAAGAAAAGTGTTACATACAAAAACATAGATTATTTTCACACCAAGTTTGGCAATAAATGTGTGATTTTCTTATAGAGAATATATGCTTATTTTGTGGAACTAAAACCATTACATTGTTTTACAGAAGTGTTACTGGTTAACCTGGTTAACCTTTTTGTAAAACATTTTAGTGGTTTAAATTCTCCAAAATAAGCATATTGTGTTCTGTTTTTTTGATACTCAGAAGCTGAGAAATTGGCTAATCTGACATACCGGTAATCAGGTGCTGCCGAAATGGGCGACGGTGCCATATCAGACTTTAACCTCTACGGGATTAGTGTCCCGCCGCGGGACGGTTGAGATAACGTAGGCTAATGTGATTAGCATAAGGTTGTAAGTAACAAGAACATTTCCCAGGACATAGACATGTCTGATATGGGCAGAAGGCTTACATTATTGTTAATCTAACTGCACTGTCCAATTTACAGTAGCTATTACAGTGAAAGAATACCATGCTATTGTTTGAGGAGAGTGCACAATTATGAACTTTAAAATGTATTAATAAACCAATTAGGCACATTTGGCCAGTCTTGATACAACATTTTGAATGGTTCATTGGATCAGTCTAAAACTTTGCACATACACTGATGCCATCTAGTGGTCAAAATCTAAATTGTGCCTGTTCTGGAATAATTCATTATGGCCTTTCTCTTGCTTTTCAAAGATGATGGTAAACATTTTATTTTTTTGAACGCATATTTTTTTCTTTGTATTATCTTTTACCAGATCTAATGTGTTATATTCTCCTACATTCATTACACATTTCCACAAACTTCTCAGTATTTCCTTTCAAATGGTATCAATAATATGCATATCCTTGCTTCAGGTCTTGAGCTATAGGCAGTTAGATTTGGGTATGTCATTTTAGGCATTTTTTTTTTTTTAAAGGTCAGATCCTTAAGAGATTTTAAGCTCTAACTTTTGAGTGCTACGGGCTAACAACTCCATTCCAATTGCATCTGACACATAGATTTTGGTATAGAGACAGAGGCTAAATATGTATACATATTATAGTGGAAACATACGCTCAGTGGACAGTTTATTACACCCTTCTAGTACCGGGTCAGACCATCCTTTGCCACCAGAACAGCCTGAATTCTTCAGGACATAGAAACATTGCTCAATTGGTATCAAGGGACCTAACGTGTGCTAGGAAAACAATCTCCACACTATTACACCACTGCCACCAGACTGTACTGTTGACACCAGGCAGGATGGGGCCAAGGTTTTTCCACTCCTCAATTGTCCAGTGTTGGTTATCATGTGCCCATTGGAGCCGCTTCTTATTGTTTTTATCTCATAGGAGTGGAACCGGGGTGTGATCTTCTGCTGCAATAGCCCATCCATGACCGATGAGCTGTGCGTTCCAAGATGCCGTTTTTCACACCACTGTTGTACTGCCTGCCTCGTTATTTGCCTGTTTGTGAACTGCCTGTTGTTAGCTTGCATGATTATTGCCAATCCAGGCAAGTTTACCACCAGTTCAGTGTTTTTAAACTTCTTAATTGTTTCCCTAGTATTGGTATCTTTCCCTCAGGCACAGTGAAAAAGATGGTTTGGGAAGCAAAGAAAAATCCAAGGGCCAAACTTGGAGAATTACAGTACTTGGACGAATCTTTGGGTCCTCAAGTTTCCAAATCTACAATTAGACGGCACATCCATGCCTATAGTCTCTTTGGAAGGGTTGCCAGAATAAAATAACCTTATTGAGAACAACCAACAAATGTAAATGGCTGGGGCCTCATAACAGTTGTGTACATTTCAAACTAAATACTATATACTGTTGAAGTCAGAGGTTTACATACACTTTAGCCAAATACATTTAAACTCAGTTTTTTACAATTCCTGACATTTTATCCTAGTAAAAGTTCCCTGTCTTAGGTCAGTTAGGATCACCACTTTATTTTAAGAATGTGAAATGTCAGAATAACAGAAGATAGAATGATTTATTTCAGCTTTTATTTCTTTCATCACATTCTCAGTGGGTCTAAAGTGTACATACACTCAATTAGTATTTGGTAGCATTGCCTTTAAATTGTTTAACTTGGGTAAAATGTTTCGGGTAGCCTTCCACAAGCTTCCCACAATAAGTTGGGTGAATTTTGGCCCATTCCTCCTGACAGAGCGGATGTAACTGAGTCAGGTTTGTAGGCCTCCTTGCTCGCACATGCTTTTTCAGTTCTGCCAACAAATTCTCTATAGGATTGAGGTCAGGGCTTTGTGATGGCCACTCCAATACCTTGACTTGGTTTTCCTTAAGCCATTTTGCCATTTTTTAAGTATACTTGGGGTCATTGTCCATTTGGAAGACCCATTTGCAACCAAACTTTAACTTCCTGACTGATGTCTTGTAATGCAACTCCATGATGCCGGTAAGGCAGAGGCAGGAGCAGGACAACAAAATTAGTTTTCATAAAGTTTACTCAAATATAACATACGAGTGTTGAAAACAAACACTCGAAAACACGGAATCAAAAACAACAAACAGTCACACACAAAACATGGGGGAAACAGAGGGTTAAATTAGGAACATGTAATCATGGGAATGTAAACCAGGTGTGTGAAAAAGGCAGACAAAACCAACATAAAATGAATAATGGATCGGTGGCGGCTAGAAGACCGGTGACGTCGACCGCCGAAAGCAGCCCGAACAAGGAGAGGGACCAACTTCGGCTGAAGTCGTGACATGTCTTCAAATGTTGCTTCAATATATCAACAGGATTTTCCTCCCTCTTGATGCCATCTATTTTGTGAAGTGCACTAGTCCCTCCTGCAGCAAAGCACCTCAGAACATGATGCTGCCACCCTCGTCCTTCACGGTTGGGATGGTGTCCTTCGGCTTGCAAGCCTCCCCCTTTTTCCTCCAAACATAACGATGGTCATTATGGCCAAACAGTTCTATTTTTGTTTCATCAGACCAGAAGACATTTATCCAAAAAGTACGATCTTTGTCCCCATATGCAGTTGCAAACTGTAGTCTGGCTTTTTTATGGAGCAGTGGCTTCTTCCTTGCTGAGCGGCCTTTAAGGTTATGTCGATATAGGACTCGTTTTACTGTGGATGTAGATACTTTTGTACCTGTTTCATCCAGCATCTTCACAAGGTCCTTTGCTGTTTTTCTGGGATTGATTTTCACTTTTTGCACCAAAATATGTTAATCTCCAGGAGACAGAACGCGTCTCCTTCCTGAGTGGTATGACGGCTGTGGAGTCCCATGGTGTTTATACTTGCTTACTACAATTTTGTTTCTGAGGTCTTGGCTGATTTCTTTAGATTTTTCCATGATGTCAAGCAAAGAGGCACTGAGTTTGAAGGTAGGTCTTGAAATACATCCACAGGTATACCTCCAATTGACTCAACTGATGTCAGTTAGCCTATTAGAAGCTTATAAAGCCATTACATAATTTTCTGGAATTTTCCAAGCTGTTTAAAGGCACAGTCAACTTAGTGTATGTAGAATTGTGATACAGTGAATTATAATTGAAATATTCTGTCTGTTAACAATGGTTGGAAAAATTACAAACTATATTTTGTTAACAAGAAATTTGTGGAGTGATTGAAAAACAAGTTTTAATGACTCCAACCTAAGTGTATGTAAACTTCCGACTGTGTGCGCCATTACTGAACACATACCTCTAAATATATTGAGATTCATAAACTTTGTGGAGGCCATACTTACGCATGTTTCCCGTTAGAAATCAGACCCATCCTAAAACTGTGAGCACATGAACAAGCATTATAACGCCGCCTGCCATCATCGTGTACAAACAAAAGCAAAATGAGAATAGATGTTATCACGGCACTGGCTAGGAACTGAATTGTCACATTTTGTTTGCTTGGGTTGGCCTACAACAAAGGAGTGTCCTGGAAATAGCATCCAGGTTCCTCTCATAAGCCCTTTACCAAAACTATTCTCCTCCTCACCGTTGTTTTTGCTCTCTATTTATCTGTACAGCCTGCCTTCCAAATCTCTTATCTAAATGCCTTTCTAAATTAATCAGCTCGTCTTCCTGTGATTTATGGAGGGATGAAGAGATACAGAGGCTGAATCTTGTAATCCGTTTCATTATATGAGAACTGCAACGAGATGATTGTCCAGCCTGATTTGAAATGTATGAAAACGTGTCTTTGCCCCTCCGTGTGGGGCTTTCACGGTCCCCGTTCTGGAGATGGCCTGTCATGTGTCTGCCAAGTTCACCCTGTGCCAAAAAATGCCCCATCGCCCCCAAAAACGATGGAGTTTTCAAGCATATTAAAGAGCTGGATCAGAGCTGAGTAGGACTGCTCTATTGTTTTCAATTGTATACATTTTTTACTGTAAAACAAAAACTTAATTCAGCACTTTATGTAAAGTTAAAGGTGCTACACATAGGATTTTTTGTTGTTGAATTTTCGCATTGTAGTTTCTGAGAATGTGTATCTGCAGTATTAGTGGAATGACAGTGTTTCTCAGTATTACTTACCCGCCACTGTTGGGATTGGTTGTGATATTCACCTATTTATCCCTCTTGCCGAAGCGGCATCTGTTGTCAAAATGGGAAAGCTGTTTTGACTTTGTGGCTTTGTTATCTAGTGGAAATCACTCTGTCAATCTCCTAGTTGCTAAAATTCTACACTCTTCGCTCAATTTCAGTTTATGTGAGAACATTGCTATGAAATATATTTTCAATTACAATTTTTTTTAGTTTTTACAGCTGTTTGAAGCTGGTGGACCAAAACGGAAAGTAAAAGGCTTAAGTGCGAGTATCTGCCATGTTGGGATGCTGGGGAGGGGGAGATTTGTTTCGAATGCAGCCTAATGCTAGGTGAATTTCAGGATATTTTACAGCGATTTAGATGGCACAATGATTCCCTACACTATTCAGTGCTTGCTTTCTCACAAAGTGAAATTGTAGAATATTGTATTGTAATATTTGCAACCAGCCTATACAAAATATATTGCAGTCAGAGTGCAGTATAACTGCAGTACACTGAAGTATAACTGCAGTATGTTGCAAATACAGCATCCAAAATAAGTTTTTTTTTACTGCAGTGTAATTGCAGTTACAGTTACTGTATTTTTACTGCAGTTTCAAAAATGCTATCTTTTTCTCCGGCAGGAGAAATCATCATGTGAATATCAAAGCCAATCAAAAAACTGGCGATTAAGTAATACTGTAAAAGACTATCATTCCATTATTACTGCAGATATATAATGGACATTTTCTGAAATTACAATGCACAAATTCGAAATGATCCTGTGTAGCACCTTTAAGGTATGAAAAAAAAACGTCTGGGGCAGTTCGAATCAGATGTCAACACAGTTACCATACATGACATTAGATTGCATTACTGTGGCCTGGTAAGCAACAAATACCTGATTTAAAATGTATTCCTCAATGCGGATGAAAAATGGATTCGAAACAGCCCATCTACAGACTCAAGTTGTGCAACTGATGTACAACACATAGTAGAGCTTTGAGATAACTGTAAGGAAAGGTGTTATACAAATTAAATGTTTTATTATTGTTAACACTTTTGACACACCGATTGTGATAAAACTGTTTTTCTGCACAAAGACAATTACTCAAGTGCCAGAGACAGAGACAAAATAAGAAAAGGAGAGAGGAATATCAGCTGTTTTACCTGAGACTCCATGCGAATGACCAGTCCATCATTGACGATCTAATTTTGTTGAAGGGCAAATGTCGTCTGCATCAGTTTGTCTATTAATGGCAGGTTTCTCTCTGTCTTTGAAACTTTGTTGGGAAGCATGGCAGGAAGTTTACCTCAGCCCGTCTGGGTCTATTGATGTTTGTGTGGGGTGACTCTCTCTGTGGGTTGTTTCTCCTCCTCTTACCTTCATTCACAGAGACCTCAGGAACTGCTCTGCTCAACTTGGTCTGATAGTTCCCCATCTTGAACTTCAGACTAGTCATCTATGCATAGCATCCATACTGACTCCCCGCTTCTTTGAGACATTGGTGGTTCGGTAGCCTTGCCTATTTCTCCCACCACTTGGATAGGCCTTGAAGCTGTGTATTGCTTTAGCTATGTTCACAAGAACATCATGCTTCTGGGCTTTTGTTTATTTAGCTTCTTAGGGAGCTGCTCCCGAGGTGACGGTTTTGGAGAGTCTGTCGTGCCCAAAGTAAAATGCCTCCCACTCAGGCCCAGAAAATAGGATATGCACATAATTAGTACTATTGGATAGGAAACACTGAAGTTTCTAAAAGTGTTAACATAATGTCTGTGAGTATAACAGAACGTATATAGCAGGCGAAAACCCGAGGAATTTCTGTCCTGGAAAAAGTGTTTTTGACACATTGCCTCATTTTGAACCGCTCCCTATTGAAAACAGCCATGTCTGGGAGTAAGATTGCAGTACCTATTGCTTCCACTGGATGTCAACAGTCTCTAGACAGTGTTTGGTGATGGTAGATTGCTCTGGATGGTAATAGAAGAAGAATGTCGAACTAGTCATTGGATGTAAACAGAAGAGGAAGTGCGTTCACGGGCTCGCGCGCCGCGCTGTGGTTTTTTCCTTTCCTATCGTCCAGTTTATAATCCAGTTGAAATATTATAGTAAATATACATAAGTGTTCCTAAGGATACAGTATCAATGATGTTTGATTGTTCTTGGACAAGTGTATAGGTATAGGTTGAACGCGTTCTCTTCACGGTTCAATGGGCGAGTGGACGCTGTATTTTATGAACATAACGTGTGCCAACCAAACGGAGATTTATGGATATAATGAATGACTTTTTCTAACAAAATAACCATTGGATGTATTCGTTGGACACTTGGGAAGCCCTCAGCAGAACTTCTTCAAAAGGTTTTCGCTGTGTTTTGTGTGGTTTATGAATTTATGCTAATGTAAAAATATTGGAGGTGCTACCCTCAAACAATCAAATGTTGTGCTTTCGCCGTACAGCCTAGCGCCCCACCACTCCGTAAGTAGTTAAGAGTCTTTCCAGTTTTCTCATAGCAAGTATTTCCCTCTAAGCATGTGCTCAATATCATAAGAAAAGAGTGCACCAGAAAAACACTTCTCTAGGCGCTCTGGAGACTCTCTGGTGTGGGCCAGTATCTCTGTGTCTCCAGTTCCGGATGAGCTGGCATCACTTTCTGATCTGATTACCTTCAGGACAGCTTTCTCAGGAAGCTCCTCAATGTCCACTAGACAAACGGTAGTGTTTAACTACTTAGGGAGAAGCGGCGCGCTAGCGGCCGACACTACCCGGTGAAATGTAAGGGGCCAAATTCAAAATCCAAAAGTTGAATTATTAAACATTCATCAATATACAAGTGTTGCATAGTCATCAAAAGATCTGATTCTTGGCAATATCACAGCATTGTCATATTTCAAAAAGGCTTTACGGCGAAAGCACATTTGATTGAGGATAACACCTCCAATATTTATGCATTAAGCATAAATTCATATCCAGCGCGGGTCACACAAAACCCATATAAGAGCTAAAATAAATCACTTACTTTTCAAAGAACTTCTGCTGAGGGCTTCCCAAGTGTCCAACGAAGACATCCAATGGTTCTTTTGTTAGAAAAAGTAATTTATTATATCCATAAATCTCAGTTTGGTTGGCGCGTTATGTTCAGAAAATCCACTGTCGAGTCGCCCATTGAACCGTGAAGAGAACACGCTCAAATTATACCTATAAACTTTCTCCAAACAAATCAAAGATCATTTTTTATGTATCCATAGGTATCTTTTCATGAATATTAGCGATAATAATGCACTCGGACGATAACATAAACGATATAATAGGAAAATAAAGTGGGGTCCCTTGACTATTTCCTCTTCCTATCAGTTCTGCTCAGTGCTAAAGCTTCCAAACACTGTATAAAGACTGTTGACATCAAGTGGAAGCCATAGGTACTGCAGTCTAAGTCCTAGCTAACATTGAATCCTATAGGCAGCTTGGAGAAAAAAGTCATCTACAAAAAAAACTGCAAATCCGGATGGGTTTTCCTCGGGTTTTCTCCTGCTATATCAGTTCTGTTATACTCACAGACATTATCTTAACGGTTTAGAAACTTCAGAGTGTTTCCTATCCAATTGTAATTATGTGCATATCCTAGTTTCTGGGCCTGAGTGGCATTTATTTTACTTTGGGCACGCCAGACTCTCCAAAACCGACACCTCGGCTGCCGCTCCCTAAGAAGTAATTTAGCTCTGGTATCAAAGGAGGCAGCATAAAACTTACATTTTCACTCTATTGAATGAAAAATCTAAAAGTCAAACTAAAATGGTGTTCATTCCTTAAGTCACTTAGATTTATCTAAATAGACTCCCGTTATTATCTAAGTGAGTTTCAGAGAGTAATGAATTTTCCGCCCTATTACTAGCAAGTTATTGATTTCATGAACCTTATTTCTTAAGCTACATATGTTAACTTGGGCTATTTTCTGCACTTTTCTGGGATGCTTGATTGTTTCCATTGCTTTACTGAGAAGCTTAGTAGAATTAGACATGCTCATGTTATTTATATTAGTGCAGGATGAGTTGTACACAGTGGACTTCCTACTAGGGCACACCAAAACAGTATAACTCTGATTCATAGGCACATGATTACTGCATACAATAGCTGTATGATCAGCAGAGGCATTCAGGGCAGTTAGAGGGACATAAATTAGGCTACTTACATTGTGTCTTCCAATGCCCCTGGTATAATGTACATTTGCTGAAGCATTATGATGACTCAGCGACACAATGGTATGGATTAACTGAGCTGGACTTGAGTCATTGATAAGGCATTGTCTCAACACAGCCTTATAATGCTGTGAAAGGATCCAGGAACCCAAAATATTCAGGAACCCAAATTATTCAGGTGGATCCCAATTTTGATACCTTCCAAAAGGTATCAAAATTGTCAACAAAAGTTACACCCATTAAGCTACAATAATCACGTAGGCAGTTTTGAAGAGAAAGAATCCTGCTAAAGCATTCAATGCCAGGATTCAGAGACTGCTCAGGGTCAGATATGGGGTGGCAGGTAGCCTAGTGGTTAGAGCGTTGGACTTGTAACCGGAAGGTTGCAAGGTAAAATCCCCGAGATGACAAGGTAAAAATCTGTCTTTCTGGCCCTGAACAAGGCAGATTACCCACTAGGCTGTCATTGAAAGTAAGAATTTGTTCTTTACTGACTTGCCTAGTTAAATAAAGGAAAAATAAAAGATATGATGGGTATTTTATTAGTGTCTAGTAGAGAATCAATCAGCTCTTTAAAATCCTGTTTCAACTGTTCAGAGCTGCCCTTCAGAATGTCAATAAAACCCACATGGACTACAATAGAATCGATTTCCATGTCCTGGTGTAACATTCGGGAGCAGCTTAGTAATCTAATTTACTCAAGCTCCAGGATTGGACATTGTTTTTGCACAAGGAACAGTCACATTTTTTTATCATGGAGCTGCCGAAAATCACGGCTGGCGAGAAGGATGAGGAAATCCGCCCACTCCCACGCTTCACAGGATTTGGGGAAACTTTTAAGGACGGACAAGAGGCATGATAACTTGAGCCCCGTGCAGGCCTGGAGCAGGCCTCCGACAGATGGAGAAGCCCTGCTTGATCCAGAGCAGGGACAGAAGGTTGCAGACGCCTACTTTGAAATCGTAGGGGAAGGAGTAGGCACGTTGGCTGCAGACATAGGTACCCCCAGCGACGAAGGTGCGGGGAGATCAGGCTCCAGGGAGGCAAAATTATTTGTTGTTTGTATCTGCTCCGGGCTTCTCGTTGGGAGTGTAGCCTGCTTTGCGGGAGGCCACAGTCTTCGGCTTCCATGGCTCGTGACTTACGACCATCGTTGATTTGCATGCGCCTCTTGCTGTGCTCCTTCACTCCGCTATCAGATGGTGGAGGAGAGGCAGGAGATGGCTCTTCTGGCGAACAAACTCCGGGGAACAGCGGCCAGTCGGACAGTGACAAACGACAAGGTGGAGATGCATCCAACAAGCTTCCAGCCACCGGCGTTGAAAAGGTAAACATTCCACTGCGTTTTCCCCAGTTTCTTACATAGGCTGGCGTCCTGCTTGATCAAGGAAGCCACTTCAATCCTATAATCATCGTCAAGAAAACAATTTCCGCTTTGGAACTCTGAGTGATCCAGTTTGTCCCAGAACAATGCGTAGTAGATACAGCGCTGGAACCGTATATTTACTTCTCCAGACAAAGGGGGCTCCATTGAAAAACTCATAACTTAATTATCTTGATGGCTAGCATCTTAGATAGCTAGATATCTAAGGTTAGCAGCTCTGTTCAAGCAGGCTTCAACCTGTATGCGTGAAACGCTTTCGTCATATTGTGGTTGTCCATGCCCTGACGAATTGAGGCTGTTCTGAGGGCAAAACGGGGTGCAACTCAATATTAGGAAGGTGTTCCTAATGTTTTGTACACTCAGTGTATACATTTACTGTGAAATATTTAATCACCATTGGTGCATTGGTTTAATCACCAAAACTCAACATAATGATATCTTCTCAATTTAGTTATTTTAACAACTAGTTAATCCAATGGCAAGAAAATGCAAGATACATGTTTCAAAATTGCCCTTTGAATTTAATATGCCTATGTACTGTAAATTACAGCATTTGTGACCGACCTCTTTCGATTCGGTCTTATGTAGCAAAATTAGAAATTGTTTTTTTTTTTTTAATTTAAAGTAGAGACTCAGAGCTAGAACATTGTATATCATACACTGCAGTTGAGGAACAATGGGAAAGTAATTCTGCTTTGAAAGTTGATGAACTTCACCCAACTTTTGAGAAAAACATTTGTTTGGGTATTCCTACTGGAGAGCAATTCTTTATCTACACCCATTCAGCATCGTTCACACCCTCTTAAGCCTTAGCCCCACCCATCTCTTTAAGTATTCACAAGTTTATTTTTCACATACACAGGATACAGAAGGTGTAAACGGTACAGTGAAGTGGTTACTTGCATTGTAGCAATATCAAAAACAGAAAGTGTCCAGACTTTCTGACCAAATTAGAAACTTATATCTGAAAATATAGCTAGACCCTCACCCGTATACATGGTTGAACGCTTGACGCGCAGACTGGAACCATTTAAGTCCCTTCACTCTGGTTCACAC
This sequence comes from Brachymystax lenok tsinlingensis, assembly GCA_030435695.1. NCBI lineage: Eukaryota > Metazoa > Chordata > Actinopteri > Salmoniformes > Salmonidae > Brachymystax > Brachymystax lenok. Next base: position 34,103,703 of record CM059811.1, on the reverse strand, counting down.
TGACTGTGGTGTGTGCAGAAAGTTGGCCCATCACTTTTTTCAACTGATCTGTCGATAGCGCCTGTTAAATGCAGGGCATCAATGTTGTTGAGAAAAGTTGCAAACTTTTGTAGTTCTCGATGCCTAACGTTATATCTTTCAAAAACGGTATAAAAGACTGTCAACATACTGAACAGCTCACGTTATAGACAGAAGCATGCTACATGGCAGATTAATCCAAACTCATCTCCCGGCATGTCCAGCCATCCATTATCTCAGTCAATCATGGCTAGCGGGAAGGTTCCTAACTTTTTCCATGGCTAAACCAACCAGGCTCGTAATAAAAAAAAATCGTATTTATGTATGAAATACAAGTGTGTTATTAAGTCACATGAAAGTTCCAGAAGGCCTTTACGCCAAAAAACACATTTTGATAAAAAATGAATGTTTATGTTCAAATGCCGTAGTGACATGAAGTAGTGACATGCGACATACTCCTAGTTTCCTAAAACAAGTCACATTTGGTCATATGTTCTCATCAACATCGCAGTAAATGTCCTCATTGTTCATGCACCTCGGCAAAAACTGAAGGAGGGTGGTACTCTCATGGGGATGGCAATCATACAATGTATTGTATTTTACAGTGTAGTATTGTACTTGTGTATTGTAGTGGTCATGTACGTGGCTCAGTTCTTAAGCACGAGCAACCCCAGAGGTCGATTCCCACTGGAGTCACATACAAACATGTGTGGACTCACTGTTGTTAACGACTCAAATACCAGTGGGTCGCTAGCGGGATCATCCCGACACTACCAGCTAAAACCTGTAGCGCCAGATTTAAAATCCGAAAATTGAATTATTAAACATCCAGCTATATACAAGTGTTCCATACTCATCAAAAAGTTTCTAGGCAATATCACAGCGTTGTCAGATTTCAAAAAGGCTTTACGGCGAAAGCAGCACATTCATTTGTTTGAGGGTAGCACCTCACATATTTTCCAATAGCCATGTATCGATTAGCAATCATGGCACACACATAACACATTTCACAGCGAAAACAAAATAATTACCTGTTGAAGAACTTCTGCTGAGGTCTTCCTAAGTGTCCAACGAAGACAATCCATGGTTCTTTTGTTAGAAAAAGTAACGTCTTTTATCCATAAATCCTCCATTTGGTTCATGCAAACGACAGCCTCCATTACTCTTTTTGAAACGCCTTGGCGCCAACTCGTTCAAATGTTACCTATAAACTTGTCCAAAAACAATCAAACATAGTTTTAAATGTATCCTTAGGAACCCTTTTACGTATATGTACTATTATAAATCAGCCGGAATATAAACTGAACGCTAAAAGCGATAAATAAGGCACAGCGCCTTCTCATGCAGCGCACTCTGAAGAGTTTTCATAACGTGGTCTCTCGTTCCAAGCTGTTTATCAATGGCCGAAATTCCCCAAGATGGAGTAAAACACCGTCTCGTGGTTGATGACATCATAAGGAAGCGACGTGCACAGAGTTCACATGCCTATATATGGTCATTTTGGATAGGGAGGGGCTCAAAAATGAGCAATTTTTGAAAAAATGACTTTTTTCAGGACAGAGATTCCTCAGGGTTTTGCCTGCCAAATGCGTTATGATTGACCCACAGACAAATGGTTAACAGTTTTGGAAAATTCAGAGTGTTTCCTATCCAATGGTACTAAATATATGCATATCCCATTTTCTGGGCCTAAATGGGAGGCATTTTACTTTGGGCACGCCAGGCTCTCCAAAACAGTCAGTTTTTCTGCTGGAGCCGGTGAAGTTAATTTGGATGAAAGAGTCTGCTACTTAAATAGCATATATTACAGTATTACAGTACTGTATTGGCCAATACAATTTAAGTAAAGAAGTGTGACCCCCCACCCCATCAAAAACACCCCAGCAACTTCATTTTGGATACATGTTTACTGTATAGGGGATGGAGTTCTTTGTTGTTTCTTGGACTTTCTGGATTATTTGGGTATTGGTATTGTATTGATATTATATTACCACACTGTAGGAGCGAGAAACAGAAGCATTTCGCTGCAGCTATTGTAACATCTGCTAATCTGTGTATGTGACCAATTGATTTGATTTGTTATATACAGTCATCTCTGATCTTGTCAATATGATTTATTTTTATTTCTGTGAAATACAATCATAATAGTCATCATCATAGTAGTACGCTCAAATATACAGTACCAGTCAAACGTTTGGACACACCTACTGATTCAAGGGTTTTTCTTTATTTTTACGTTGTAGAATAATAGTGAAGACATCAAAACTATGAAATAACACATATGGAATCATGTTAAACAAATCTAAATATATTTTAGATTCTTCAAAGTAGCCACCCTTTGCCATGATGACAGCTTTGCATACACTTGGAATTCTCTCAACCAGCATCACATGGAATGCTTTGCCAACAGTCTTGAAGGAGTTCCCACATATGCTGAGCACTTACTTGTTGGCTGCTTTTCCTTCACTCTGCGGTCCAACTCATCCTAAACCATCTCAATTGGGTTGAAGTTGGGTGATTGTGGAGATAAGGTCATCTGATGCAGCACTCCATCACTCTCCTTCTTGGTCAAATATCCCTTACACAGCCTGGAGGTGTGTTGGGTCGTTGTCCTGTTGAAAAATAAATGATAGTCCCACTAAGCGCAAACCAGATGGGATGGCATATCGCTGCAGAATGCTGTGGTAGCCATGCTGGTTAAATGTGCCTTGAATTCTACATAAATCACAGACAGTGTCACCAGCAAAGCACCCCCACACCATCACACCTCTTCCTCCATGCTTCACGGTGGGAACCACACATGTGGAGATCATCCATTCACCTACTCTGCGTCTCACAAAGACACGGCAGTAGGAACCAAAAATCTCAAATTTGTACTCATCAGACCAAAGGACAGATTTCCAACGGGTTAATGTCCATTGCTCGTGTTTCTTGGCCCAAGCAAGTCTCTTATTATTATTGGTGTCCTTTAGTAGTGGTTTCTTTGCAGCAATTTGACTCCTCTGAACAGTTGATGTTGAGATGTTCTGTTCAAGTCTGTGAAGCATTTGTTTGGACTGCAATCTGAGGTGCAGTTAACTCTAATTAACTTATCCTCTGCAGCAGAGGTAACTATGGGTCTCCCTTGCCTGTGGCGGTCCTCATGAGAGCCAGTTTCATCATAGAGCTTGATGGTTCTTGAAATGTTTTGCATTGACTGACCATGTCTTAAAGTAATGATCGACTGTCGTTTTTCTTTGCTAATTTGAGCTGTTCTTGCTATAATATGGACTTGGTCTTTTACCAAATAGGGCTATATTCTGTATACCACCCATACCTTGTCACAACACAACCAATTGGCTCAAAAGCATTAAGAAGGAAAGAACTTCCACAAATGAATGTTTACAAGGCACACCTGTTAATTAAAATGCATTCCAGGTGACTACCTTGTGAAGCCGGTTGAGAGAATGCCAAAGTGTGCAAAGCTGTCAAGGCAAAGGATGGCTACTTTGAAGAATCTAAAATATAAAATACATTTTTTTTTTACTTTTTTGATTACTACATTATTCCATATGTTTTATTTCATAGTATTGATCTCTTCACTATTATTCTACAATGTAGAAAAATAGTAAAAATAAAGAAAAACCCTTGAATGAGTAGGTGTGTTGTAATTGTCAATAGAAAATGTGCTTAGACTTTAAAAAACTGCCTTTTTGATCAGTTTTTAGTTTTTTTACTAAGAATTGTGAAAATGTACCACATACTTGGGAAATATGCACCAAGGTGATTGAAAAACACTATTAAGCAAGCATTAAAAATCTTCCCTCAACTGATTTTCATCGCAAACCCATAAGATTTCCAATGTTTATTTACTTAGCTAAGAAAAATCATCACAACTTAAACAATATCAAGAAATACATCAGAAGGAAAAAAAAGCTGTACAACGCCATATTAGTGTTTAATTTGAAACAAAGTGGTTGGTGTGAATTTTTATGTCTGTTTATGAAACTCCCCCAACTGAATGTTGGTTTCATAGCCTCTTTGACCATTGTAAAAACAAATGGGTGTACATTAAACACGTTTTTTGATGCTATGACTCAGCTCCAGTGGAAGGCCCTAAACCGTGTGATTGCTCGGTCAACAAATATTCCTCATTTCGGGGAATTAATGGCTCGCAAAAGTATCTGAAGGTCTATTGGTTTTATGAGTTTGGAGAGGAAAGATAGACAAAGGTTATGAAAACAGGGCCTTGTTCATTACAGAATGTTGCACTGCACTAGCCAAGTCTTTCCAGTGAGAAATGCTCACTGCCGCTGAGTAGATATATATATCTTTTTTACATGTGTTTATTTCGGTTTATCTGATATGTTTCTCTCCGTGAGAGTAAACTGTGGGCCACAGAGCTTGGGTTACAGTATTGATGTTCCATTGAGGTGAACTCTTGGGGTTCAAAGCAAGTGGGGCGGGGCGGGGGGCGGGGGGGGGCTTGTTACACATCTCCTGTGGAGGGGTGTTCTGACTAGGAAAATAAACGGGAAGCTGGCCGAATGTCAACATGTCCCAACCGACGATGAAGCGATGACACATTATTTTTGTTTCCACTCAGGAGCACCAGAGAGACACTAAGGCCATTCAGCATTCACATGAAACTCATCCGCAGAGTTGGTTAGACCTTACAGGTTGCTCATTAAATACTATGGGGCCATACTTGCGAACATTAGAAACAGTTTTAATTCAAACAGTTGCTCTTGCTCAAAATGCACATCAGCAAATTCAAATATTCAATTTACTTGCATGTAATAGAACGCTACATTGTAGTTGGTCCGATCAGATAACCTTGCACACGTTAGCCCTATGCTAACATCACCAGATGACAGTGATTATTTCCTGAAACAAAGTTAAGCATCAGCCTATCAAATCAAATAAATGTTTTGTTTAAATGTCACATGCGCCAAATACAACTGGTGTACACCTTACAGATAAATGCTTACTTACAAGCCCTTAATCAACAATGCAGTTAAGAAAAATACACACAAAAAAAATTGAATTTGTTTTTTTTTAAAGAAAACAAAACATTAAAATTAAAATATCAATTAAAAAAGTTAATATATATTACTTTTTTTGAAATATAAGTAACAAATAATTAAAAGCAGCAGTAAAATAACAATAGCAATGCTATATGCATGGGGGTACCGGTACCAGAGTCAATGTGCGGGGGCATCGGTTAGTCAAGGTAATTGAGCCTATCAAAGATCTTAAACTATAAGGGCACAAGGTGAGACCCAAATGCAGACACAGGAGGCAGATGTTTGAGCGCCAATATTTATTAGACCAAAAGTGGTAGGCAAATGGCAGGTCGGGGACAGGCGAGAGTTCATAAACCAGGTCAGAGTCCAAACAGTACCAGGGGATAGGCCGGCTCGAGGTCAGGACAGGCAGGGGTTCACTGAACAGGTCCGAGTCCAGACAGTACAAAGGGATAGGCAGACTCGAGGTCAGAACAGGCAGAGTGGTCAGGCAGGCAGATTCAGCATCAGGACAGGCAAGGGTCAACCAGGAGGTCTAGGAAAAAAAAACTGAGACTGGGGGAAAAATAAGAGCTAGGAGAAATTCTGGTAGACTTTGTAAAACAAGACAAACTGGCACAGAGAGACAGGAAACAGGGATAAATACACCAGGGACTAATGGGGAAAACAGGAGACACCTGGAGGTGGGTGGAGACAATCACCAAGACAGGTGAAACAGATCAGGGCATGACATAAACTTTATATCCACCAACCAATGGTATTTCTTAAAATAGGTCAACCCTGGCTACCAGAGGGATATTTTAAACAAATTCATGGTTTACTTCTGTTCTGTTAGTCTGTAACAAAATGTTGTGTACCAATATTGCATTGATGCTTCCTTGACTAGACTACTAGCTACTAGTAGGCCTACAAACATTAGACAAAATGTTCACGTTTTTGCATACATAATAAAAGCCCACACTGTCGTGTGCTTTCACAAAAGATGTAAAACATGTACCTTTATATTTGTACATCGTAAAGAGAAGTCGAAGACTCTTGTGGTTTTGTCAAATAGCTGTAATTTACCCTTACCGCTATCGCTAATTGGTGGCGTGTTCCACTAAGGTGGCAAAGTATGGTGGCCGGGAGTTCGAATCTCCCTCAGGGCAAGGTTTTTATTTTAAGAAAAAACGTGACAAAGTAGATGATTATAAAAATGTATATACAACTTTGTACATGTAAGTGTAGCCTAAACATCTATGTAATATTGCTTATAGTAGCAACAATTAATTATGTAGGCTACCTGTGATTTTGTGATGTCTCTAAGTTTTATTATTTTGCTGTGTAAATTCACTGGATATATATTCACTGCAGTATTAAGCCTAACATTGAGCTAATGAATTATGGACTAAAATGCATACTCTTCTAACTTAGGCTACACGTCTCGAGCAGTCAGTTTTTATTGTTTTGTTGCGCACCTGGCCTCTCCGCTGCCTCTGCTATTCCTCTTAAATCTTGTGTAGTCCCACGACTTATTTCAACGTAATTGCTTTACTAATAACCTATTGGAGGAGAGATTGCTCTTGCTTGCTGAATGTAAAATAGACTATAGCATTAAGAACGCTGGGAGTTTGAAAGGAGGGAGAGAACGCATCTCAGTGTTAGAAGAATCCCATATTTTCCTATGGTGTCTTAGCACTGATACTTCCTAACAAAACACACCTAATGAGTGGCCTGTTAATGTACCTTTCTGGACCTTCTAAACTGTCAAGAATAGACCCATAATTGATTGAAATAGTTGCATAATCAGGCTGTATGCAGTTATTTCGGCATAAAACAAAACAGGACATTTGAGTGGTTATTCAAATGAGCCTAAATCACTGCTGTTTACAGCCTATATGCAATAATTGTGTATTCCCTTGATAACAATAATGCATTGTTTTAGCTTAGGTAGAATTATTTTCTTAAACATTCAGTACCAGTCAAAAGTTTGGACACCTACTCATTCATGGGTTTTTCTTTATTTTTACTATTTTCTACATTGTAGAATAATAGTGAAGACATCAAAACTATGAAATAACACATATGGAATCATGTAGTAACCTAAAAACTGTTATATTTTATATTTGAGATTCTTCAAAGTAGCCACACTTTGCCTTTGACAGCTTTGCACACTCTTGGTATTCTCTAAACTAGCTTCACCTGGAATGCTTTTCCAACAGTCTTAAAAGAGTTCCCACATATGCTGAGCACTTGTTGGCTGCTTTTCCTTCACTCTGCGGTCCAACTCATCCCAAACCATCTCAATTGGGTTAAGGTCAGGCATTTGTGGAGCCCAGGTCATCTGATGCAGCACTCCATCACTCATTCTTGGTCAAATAGCCCTTACACAGCCTGAAGGTGTGTTGGGTCATTGTCCTGTTGAAAATCAAATGGTAGTACCCCTAAGCACAAACCAGATGGGATGGCGTATCACTGCAGAATGCTGTGGTAGCCATGCTGGTTAAGTGTGCCTTGAATTCTACATAAATCACAGACAGTGTCACCAGCAAAGTACCCCACACCCTTACATCTGCTTCACGGTGGGAACCACACATGCGGAGATCATCCATTAATCTACTCTGTGTCTCACAAAGACAAAACCAAAAATCTCAAATTTTGACAGATTTCCACCGGTCTAATGTCTATTGCTTGTGTTTCTTGGCCCAAGCAACTCTCTTCTTATTATTGGTGTCCTTTTGGTAGTGGTTTCTTTGCAACAATTCAACCACAAAGGCCTGATTCACGCCGTCTCCTCTGAACTGTTGATGTTGAGATGTGTCTGTTACTTGAACTCTGTGACGCATTTATTTCTGCTGCAATTTCTGAGGCTGGTAACTCTAATGAACTTATTCTCTGCAGCAGAGGTAAATCTGGGTCTTCCTTTCCTCTGGCGGTCCTCATGAGAGCCAGTTTCATCATAGCTCTTGATAATTTTTGCAACTGCACTTGAAGAAACTTTTCCAGATTGACTGACCTTAATGTCTTAAATTAATGATGGACTGGCGTTTCTCTTTGCTTATTTGAGCTGTTCTTGCCATAATATGGACTTGTTATTTTACTAAATAGGGCTATCTTCTGTATACCAACCCTATCTTGTCACAACACAACTGATTGGCTCAAACGCATTAGGAAGGAAAGAAATTCCACAAATTAACTTTTAACAAGGCACACCTGTTGATTGAAATGCATTCCAGGTGACTACCTCATGAAGCTAGTTAAGAGAATGCCAAGTGTGCAAAGCTGTCATCAAGGCAAAGGGTGGCTACTTTGAAGAAACATTTGTTTAACACCTATGTTGTTACTACATGATTCCATTTGTGTTATTTCATAGTTTTGAAAATAGTAAAAATAAAGAAAACCCCTCTTGAATGAGTACGTGTGTCCAAACTTTTGATTGGTACTGTAGGTCTAATCAATAGGGGAGCTTTTGCGTGCCCGGGGCTCACAGAGCACAGCCTGGAGGAATGCACGGATCTGAAATGTCATAATCTTTTTTTTTTTGCACTTTGACAGGAAAATATTTTTAGCCCTAATATTTAGCTTCTTATTTTGGCTTACTTTGTGTTTTGCTATATTTTAAATTGTATCTGATTGATTGTGTCCTATGAATTGTATATGCAGGGCTCCCCCCTGTAAAATAAACAGGGAGTCTCAGTGGTGACTCCCTGTTTAAATAAAGGTTAATAAAGTGTGGATGCTCACCAACATGAGTTAGATTCCGGACTCACAGTAAACTTATTTTTACATGTTTTATTTAACCTTTACCATTGACGCTGAGACCAAGGTATCTTTTCCAAATGAGCCCTCTATAGCACAACAATACACATAAAATACAATAAACACATTAAACGACACATTCATATACACATTAAAATACACGTTATTTTACACATAAGGAAAAACAGAATTATAAAAAGCATTATTCAGTAAAAAGGTCCTCTAACAACCATCTGAAATGCCCTAGATGCACAAATTCCTCCAATTTAGTGCAGATCGAAGAGATCTCCAGAGTTAGCCATCCCTGAGCTCGAGTCCTGAAGCCCGTACATCTATACGTTAGCAATGAGGTAAAATATGGGGGAAGTTTATGCATGAGGGCTTTATTGACAAAAAGAGTGCAATGCATCGATCTACGAGACTTCAAGGAGGGCCCGTCCATATTCTGATACAAAATGCAATTATGTGTACTGAACCCGTCACCTGTAATAAAGTGCAATGTGCTATGATAATCTGCGTCCAATGACTTCAATAGAGTGGCAGCTGAATTAATAGTCACCGGAATGAATGTTGACTGAATGACTTGTTCTTCTGCTATTTAATGAAAGACAGAACATGTTCCATTAGAAAAAACCTTTTTTAATTCTTAATTTCTTGAATAGCCCATTAACATGCTTTTTGAAAGATAGCTTTTAAACAATCCAGATGCCCAGATATTTACAGGAGGCGACATGAGGGCACCATCCGAAGTGCATATCCAGTGGGTCAGAAGTTTACATACACTAAGTTGACAGTGTCTTTAAACAGCTTGGAAAATTCCAGAAAATGATATCATGGCTTTAGAAGCTTCTGATAGGCCAATTGACAACATTTGAGTCAATTGGAGGTGTACCTGTGGATGTATTTCAAGGCCTACCTTCAAACTCAGTGCCTCTTTGCTTGACATCATGGGAAAATCTAAAGAAATCAGCCAAGACCTCAGAAATAAAATTGTAGACCTCCACAAGTCTGGTTCTTCCTTGGGAGCAATTTCCAAACGCCTGAAGATACCACGTTCATCTGTACAAACTATAGTACGCAAGTATAAACACCATTTGACCAGGCAGCCATCATACCGCTCAGGAAGGAGATACGTTCTGTCTCCTAGAGATAAACGTACTTTGGTGCGAAAAGTGCAAATCAATCCCAGAACAACAGCAAAGGACTTTGTGAAGATGCTGGAGGAAACAGGTAAAACATTATCTATATCCACATAACCTGAAAGGCCGCTCAGCAAAGAAGAAGCCACTGCAGTAAAAACCGCCATAAAAAACTATGGTTTGCAACTGTGGTTTGCAACTGCACACAGGGACAAAGATTGTACTTTTTGTAGAAATGTCCTCTGGTCTGATGAAACAAAATTAGAACTGTTTGGCCATAATGACCATCGTTATGTTTGGTGGAAAAGGGGGGATGCTTGCAAGCCGAAGAACACCATCCCAACCGTGAAGCACGGGGGTGGCAGCATCATATTGTGGGGGTGCTTTGCTGCAGGAGGGACTGGTGCACTTCACAAAATAGATGGCATCATAAGGGAGGAAAATGATGTTGATATATTGAAGCAACATCTCATGACATCAGTCAGGAAGTGAAAGCTTGGGTCTTCCAAATGAACAATGACCCCAAGCATACTTACAAAGTTGTGGCAAATGGCTTAAGGACAACAAAGTCAAGGTATTGGAGTGACCATCACAAAGCCCTGACCTCAATCCTATATAAAAATTTGTGAGCAGAACTAAAAAAGCATGTGCGAGCAAGGAGGCCTACAAACTTGACTCAGTTACACCAGCTCTGTCAGGAGGAATGGGTTAAAATTCACCCAACTTATTGTGGGAAGCTTGTGGAAGGCTACCCGAAACATTTTAACCAAGTTAAACAATTTAAAGGCAATGCTACCAAAAACTAATTGAGTGTATGTAAACTTCTGACCCACTGGGAATGTGATGAAAGAAATAAAAGCTGAAATAAATCATTCTCTCTACTGTTATTCTGACATTTCACATTCTTAAAATAAAGTGGTGATCCTAACTAACCTAAAACAGGGAATTGTTACTAGGATTAAATGTCAGTTATTGTGAAAAACTGAGTTTAAATGTATTTGGCTAAGGTGTATGTAAACTTCCAACTTCAACTGTGTATGTAAACTTCCGACTTTAACTGTATCTATTTTTAAGGGCAAATGGGAGTGAAATACTCGCACTGTAGAGCCATGGCTCAGCGGTAAGTCGTTAGCTTTAGTAACCTATAATTAGTTGGAATACCAGGTTTGCATCTTACATCATATTCATTTTTCCTACACGTTTACTATTTTTCATTAACTGAATCAATGGCATTGTTTAGGATGCTTAACACAGCTTATACTATACTAACAGTGTAGAAAGTATGGTTTAAAAATAATGTGCCTTCAACAAGATTCAACCTCATACCTTCACATCCCTGAATGTTCCATAGTTCCCTTGCTAAGCTACCAGTCAGGTAAACGTTTTGTACAAAATCCTAAAATTTTTTATATTTTTTATTTCACCTTTATTTAACCAGGTAGGCAAGTTAGAACAAGTTCTCATTTTCGGTCTGCGACCTGGCCAAGATAAAGCAAAGCAGTTCGACACATACAACAACACAGAGTTACACACGGAGTAAAACAAACATACAGTCAATAATACAGTAGAAAAACAAATCTATATACAAAGAGTGCAAATGAGGTAAGATAAGGAAGGTAAGGTAATAAATAGGCCATGGTGGCAAAGTAATTACAATATAGCATTTAAACACTGGAATGGTAGATGCATGTGCAATGTAGAAAGACTGTGGTGCAAAGGAGCAAGATAAATAAATACATACGATAGGGGATGAGGTAGTTGGTTGGGCTATTTACAGATGGGCTATATACAGGTGCAGGGGTCTGTGAGCTGCTCTGACAGCTGGTGCTTAAAACTGGTGAGGGAGATAAGTGTCTCCAGTTTCAGAGATTTTTGTAGTTCGTTCCAGTCATTGGCAGCAGAGAACTGGAAGGAAAGTCGGCCAAAGGAGGAATTGGCTTTGGAGTGACCAGTGAGATATATCTGATGGAGTGCGTGCTACGGGTGGGTGCTGCTATGGTGACCAGCGAGCTGAGATAAGGCGGGGCTTTACCTAGCAGTGACTTGTAGATGACCTGGAGCCAGTGGGTATGGCGACGAGTGTAAAGCGAGGGCCAGCCAACGAGAGCGTACAGGTCGCAGTGGTGGGTGGTATATGGGGCTTTGGTGGCAAAACAGATGGCACTGTGATAGACTGCATCCAATTTGTTGAGTAGAGTATTGGAGGCTATTTTGTAAATGACATCATTGAAGTCGAGGATTAAATTTTTTAACTCTGTGGCACCCCCATAGAGACTGCCAGAGGCCCTGACCACAGGCCCTCCGATTTGACACACTGAACTCTATCGGAGAAGTAGTTGGTGAACCATGCGAGGCAATCATTTGAGAAACCAAGGCTGTCGAGTCTGCCGATAAGGAAGTGGTGATTAACAGAGTCGAAAGCCTTGGCCAGATCAATGAATACGGCTGCACAGTAATGTCTCTTATCGATGGCGGTTATGATGTTGTTTAGGACCTTGAGCGTGGCTGAGGTGCACCCATGACCAGCTCTGAAACCAGATTGCATAGCGGAGAAGGTACGGTGGGATTCGAAATGGTCGGTAATCTGTTTGTTAACTTGGCTTTCAAAGACCTTAGAAAGGCAGGGTAGGATAAATATAGGTCTGTAGCAGTTTGGGTCAAGAGCGTCTCCCCCTTTTGAAGAGGGGGATGACCGCAGCTGCTTTCCAGTCTTTGGGAATCTCAGACGACACGAAAGAGAGGTTGAACAGGCTAGTAATAGGGGTTGCAACAGTTTCGGCAGATAATTTTAGAAAGAAAGGGTCCAGATTGTCTAGCCCGGCTGATTTGTAGGGGTCCAGATTTTGCAGCTCTTTCAGAACATCAGCTAACTGGATTTGGGAGAATGAGAAATGGGGGAGGCTTGGGCAAGTTACTGAGGGGGGTGCAGGGCTGTTGACCGGGGTAGGGGTAGCCAGGTGGAAAGCATGGCCAGCCGTAGAAAAATGCTTTTTGAAATTCTCAATTATTGTGGATTCATCGGTGGTGACAGCGTTTCCTATCCTCAGTGCAGTGGGCAGCTGGGAGGAGGTGCTCTTATTCTCCATGGACTTTACAGTGTCCCAGAACTTTTTTGAGTTTGTGTTACAGGATGCAAATTTCTGCTTGAAAAAGGTAGCCTTGGCTTTCCTAACTGCCTGTGTATATTGGTTCCTGACTTCCCTGAAAAGTTGCATATCACGGGGGCTGTTCGATGCTAATGCAGAATGCCACAGGATGTTTTTGTGCTGGTCAAGGGCAGTCAGGTCTGGAGAGAACCAAGGGCTATATCTGTTCCTGGTTCTACATTTCTTGAATGGGGCATGCTTATTTAAGATGGTGAGGAAGGCACTTGTAAAGAATAACCAGGCATCCTCTACTGACGGGATGAGGTCAATATCCTTCCAGGATACCCAGGTCAGATCGATTAGAAAGGCCTGCTCGCTGAAGTGTTTTAAGGAACGTTTGACAGTAATGAGGGGTGGTCGTTTGACCGCAGACCCATTACGGATGCAGGCAATGAGGCAGTGATCGCTGAGATCTTGGTTGAAAACAGCAGAGGTGTATTTGGAAGGCAAGTTAGTTAGGATGACATCTACGAGGGTGCCCGTGTTTATGGCTTTCGGGTTGTACCTAGTAGGTTCATTGATGATTTGTGTGAGGTTGAGGGCATCAATCTTACATTGTAGGATGGCCGGGGTGTTAAGCATGTCCCAGTTTAGGTCACCTTTGAGCACGAACTCTGAAGATAGATGGGGGGCAATCAGTTCACATATGGTGTCCAGAACACAGCTGGGGGCAGAGGGTGGTCTATAGCAAGCGACAACAGTGAGAGACTTGTTTCTAGAAAGGTGAATTTTAAAAGTATAAGTTCAACTTGTTTGGGTACAGACCTGGATAGTAAGATAGAACTCTGCAGGCTGTCTCTGCAGTAGATTGCAACACCGCCCCATCTTCTCTGAAAATGTTTGTAGTTAGGGATGGAGATTTCAGCGTTTTCGGTGGTCTTCCTAAGCCAGGATTCAGACACAGCTAGGACATCCGTGTTGGTAGAGTGTGTTAAAGCACTGAATAAAACAAACTTAGGGAGGAGGCTTCTAATGTTAACATGCATGAAACCAAGGCTTTTACGGTTGCAGAAGTCAACAAATGAGAGCGCCTGGGGAATAGGAGTGGAGCTAGGCACTGCAAGGCCTTGATTAACCTCTATATCACGAGAGGAACAGAGGAGGAGTAGGATAAGGGTACGGCTAAAGGCTATAAGGACTGGTCGTCTAGGACGTCCTGAACAGAGAGTAAAAAGAACAGGTTTCAGGGGGCGATAAAATAGATTCAAGGAATAATGTACAGACAAAGGTATGGTAGGACGTGAATACAGTGGAGGTAAACCTAGGCATTGAGTGGTGATGAAAGAGATATTGTCTCTAGAAACATTTAAACCAGGTGATGTCATCACATGTGTGGGTGGTGGAACTGAAGGGTTGGATAAGGTATATTGAGCAGGCCTAGAGGCTCTACAGTGAAATAAGACAATAAACACTAACCAGAACAGCAATCGACAAGGCATATTCACATTGCGGAGAGGCATGCTTAGCCGAGTGATCATAAGGGTCCAGTGAGTAGTGAGGCTGGTTGGGGACACGGCGATTCAGACAGATAGCCGGGGCTAGCAAGCCAGCAAAGGCTAGCAGGCCGGCTAACAAAGACGGTGGAAGTCTGTTTATAGCCTCCTCGTGCGTTTCCGTCGGTAGACCAGTCGTGATGGGTTAGTGGGGTTCCGTGTGGTGAAGGGGACCAGTCCAATTGGCAAAATAGGTAATAGTGGCCCAAGAGATTGTCCGATGGACCTATTTAGCTAGCAGCCGATATGCTCTAGACAGCTAACGTTAGCAGGCCGCAGTTAGCTGATGGGCGTTCAGGTGACGTCGTGACGGAAGGCCGGTTGAATAACTCCCTCGGGCAGAGAACGTCGGTAGTCCAGTCCGCACCGGCAGTAAAAACAGGTCCGGATAGGTGTTGTAGCCCAGGAGTGGCTGATGGGACTCTTCAGCTAGCTGGAGGATGGGCCTAGCATAGGCTAGCTTCAGGCTAATTGGTGCTTGCTCCGGGACCAACGTTAGCCAACAGTCACTCGGGTAGCAACTAGCTAGCTGCAAGATCCAGGTGAAAATGTCCAGAGCTTGCGGTAGGAATCCGGGGATATGGAGAGAAAATAGGTCCGGTATGCTCTGGTTTGAGTCGCGTTATACGAACGGCGAGAGCTTTTCCGAGCTAAAGGTTAGCTGATGACCGCTAGCAATGGTAAGCTAAATACTAACGTTAGCTAGTAGCTAGTGAAGTTAGCTAGCATTTGTTGGGTGATTCCGGATTCGAGGTGGATACTACTTGAAAAATAAAAAACAGATCCGCACCACATTGGGTGAGGCGGGTTGCAGGAGAGTGTTTTGAAGTTGAATTTGAGAAAAAAGACATAAAAAGATATGCAAAGAAAATATATAAAAAGATTATAAAAAATATATATACACTGGACACGACAGGACAAGGACAAAA
This sequence comes from Brachymystax lenok tsinlingensis, assembly GCA_030435695.1. Lineage (NCBI taxonomy): Eukaryota > Metazoa > Chordata > Actinopteri > Salmoniformes > Salmonidae > Brachymystax > Brachymystax lenok. Next base: position 34,088,234 of record CM059811.1, on the reverse strand, counting down.
GACGCAGCAACGCCATCTTGGATAACCATTCCCATCGGGTTACGGACAGTTTGCTCAAATATTATTTGTAATTTCTGTGTCCAGCCTGGTCGGTGTTTGAAAGCAGCTTGGAATCGAAGAAAGCACCGGAACCACAGCGACATCAGTGGGATCTTGCATTTTGCAACACATGGTTTGAAAAAGCATGTGATCAAATTCAGTTTTGGACGTATAAGTGATACATGCGCCGACACACTGCTTCGAAGTTTGCTGCTTAGAGATTTTGACGCTTGCCTCAGAGCTCCGCTATCAAACGTAACATCACTAGTTACAATACAGACATGTTCAGATCATAAACATAAATGTATATACATTGTATATACTTCTACATCTCTATTGCTTGGTGTTTGGGGTTTTAAGCTGGGTTTCTGAATAATCACATCTGCTGATGTAAAAAGGGTTTGATAAATACGTTTGATTTGAATACCAGCACACATATCAATAACTTTGCTAAACCATGCTTAATGCATTAACTATACTTTGGGGATATGAACGTGCGCAGGGATGGGCAAGAATTACAAAATAGCATAAAGATCAATGTATCAAAATAAACTACAAAATACTATGTATTTGAAATACATGCATTTCGGATTTTAAAATACAAAAATACATTTGCAGGTTCTGGCTGAACAGCATCAAAATTCTCAGTAACAGTTTACATCAACTTTTTGCTTCTATGATTATGTGATATGTTGTTATTTATCTATCTTAGTTGAATGCACTGACTAAGTCATTCTGGAAAAGAGTGTCTACTAAATGACCGAACTGTACAGTAAATGTATATGTGAAAGTGGACATACCTAAATTAACTGCAAAGCACACTGGGTATTATTATTGGCCTTGTTTCAGGGCAGAGCTCATTAAAATAATACTCAGCTTGCTTTGCAATTGGTAATTGTTTTATTTAGTTAATTCAGCAGACACTCTTATCACACACATAGTCACATCATACTTCTGATACCAATGCAGGGTGAAAGGGAGCCACAGAATGTGAACTGCTATAAAACAATTCATTAAAAAGTATTTGTATTTAAAAAATACAAATTACAGCTCTTTAACGTATCTTGTTACATTGCAATGTAGTTCAAATGACAAATGACAAAATATTCAGAAGTAATTGAAATGCATATTTTAAATACGTGTAACAGAAATACTGCACTGCTTCATGTATGTCCGCCATGAAAAAGATACTTATTCCGCCTATGTCCCCCACGAAAAAGATAGTTATTCCTACAAACCATGCGCTCGAACGCAGCCACTGTTTTCCTGTCAAAATCCAATCAGGAAACATTCAATAAATGAGGACATAAAAGGTAAGCCTTAACATTTATATGTTACATTGTTACATACATGATAGATAGAGAACTATAACCAGGAGACGCACAACAAAAGGTTTTGGTGACAACCCAATTGCGGATACAAGTAACTTTTTTGTTGTTGTTGTTACAGGTGATCAACAATACACATAATCGGGACCACACATTATTACAATAAATAAATGTGATTCTCATAAACGGTTTATGTTTTCAATGTCTGGTTATTCATAATAAGGCCTGGCTTTAGATTAGTAATACAGTGTGGGCTGGGTAGTAGACTGAGGTGTGTTATAGTAGTAGTGCTATAGTGTAGGCTGGGTAGTAGACTGAGCTGTGTTGTAGTAGTAGTGATACAGTGTGGGCTGGGTAGTAGACTGAGCTGTGTTGTAGTAGTAGTGCTATAGTGTAGGCTGGGTAGTAGACTGAGCTGTGTTGTAGTAGTAGTGATACAGTGTGGGCTGGGTAGTAGACTGAGCTGTGTTGTAGTAGTAGTGCTATAGTGTAGGCTGGGTAGTAGACTGAGCTGTGTTGTAGTAGTAGTGATACAGTGTGGGCTGGGTAGCAGACTGAGCTGTGTTGTAGTAGTAGTGATACAGTGTGGGCTGGGTAGCAGACTGAGCTGTGTTGTAGTAGTAGTGCTATAGTGTAGGCTGGGTAGTAGACTGAGCTGTGTTGTAGTAGTAGTGTTACAGTGTGGGCTGGGTAGCAGACTGAGCTGTGTTGTAGTAGTAGTGATACAGTGTGGGCTGGGTAGTTGGCTGAGGTGTGTTGTAGTAGTAGTGCTATAGTGTAGGCTGGGTAGTAGACTGAGGTGTGTTGTAGTAGTAGTGCTATAGTGTAGGCTGGGTAGTAGACTGAGGTGTGTAGTAGTAGTAGTGTTACAGTGTGGGCTGGGTAGCAGACTGAGCTGTGTTGTAGTAGTAGTGATACAGTGTGGGCTGGGTAGTTGGCTGAGGTGTGTTGTAGTAGTAGTGTTACAGTGTGGGATGGGTAGCAGACTGAGGTGTGTTGTAGTAGTAGTGATACAGTGTGGGGTGGGTAGTTGGCTGAGGTGTGTTGTAGTAGTAGTGTTACAGTGTGGGATGGGTAGCAGACTGAGGTGTGTTGTAGTAGTAGTGATACAGTGTGGGCTGGGTAGTTGGCTGAGGTGTGTTGTAGTAGTAGTGTTACAGTGTGGGCTGGGTAGCAGACTAAGGTCGTTTTTGCCAACGTTTACTGACACCGGCCATATTCAACGGGTGTTGAACATTCATAGATGAATCAGTTTTTTTGCGCTCTGGCACACTCAGATGAGAGTGCTCTGAAATCAGAGTGGAAAGCCAGAGCGACTTTACCAGCTACGTCTATCAACAGTTGTTGCAGTGACATTCTATTGAAATGGGTACTTGCATAGTGGAGTCTTTTGTTAAGACATCTAGCTAGCTAGCTCAACAATTAACCAAAATCCATACTAAGGATGTTACTTGCCTGCTTGAATCTGCAGGTAGCTAATCAACAAGGTTCAATGTTAGCTAGATAACATCAGGCTTTGAAACTAGCAAAGCAAATGGCTCTGAGATACGAATAATAAGATCATACACGTAAAGTTAGCTAGCCAGCCAGCCATCTAACGTTAGCTAGCTAGCTAACAGTACACTAACTTTAAATGAAAATAACTTTCTGCCAAAATTAGTGACATGTAACATCTGAAAATGTAGCTAGCTAGTCTATCTTACCCATATACAGTACCAGTCAAAAGTTATTTTTTTTGCTATTTTCTACATTGTAGAATAACAGTGAAGACATCTGTGGAGACAGATACTTTGAAGAATCTCAAATATAAAATTTATTTTGATTTGTTTATCACTTTTTTGGTCACTACATTATTCCATATGTGTTATTTCATAGATTAAATGTCTTCACTATTATTTTACAATGTAGAACATAGTAAAAATAAAGAAAAACCCTTGAATGAGTTTGTGTCCAAACTTTTGACTGTTACTGTACATGGAATGGATGCTTCTCCCTGTCACGGATGCCATGGTTGCCCTTAGTTTGAAGATGTAATCTGGAGACAGGTGTTTTCCCCATCTCCTTAGCTGTCATACTCAAATTCCACTGATTTCAAAACTCGGTCCTCCAGAAAGTGGAGTGCAACACTTATGCAGATATACAACCCAATATACATTACCATTCCAAAGTTTGGGGTCACTCTTAACGTCAACAGTGAAGAGGCAACTCCGGGATACTGGCCTTCTAGGTAGACTTCCTCTGTCCAGTGTCTGTGTTCTTTTGCCCATCTTAATCTTTTATTTTTATTGGCGAGTCTGATATGGCTTTTTCTTTGCAAATCTGCCTAGAAGGCCAGTATCCCAGAGTCACCTCTTCACTTTCACTGTTGACGTTGAGACTGGTGTTTTGCGGGTACTATTTAATAACTTCTTAGGGATCAGTGGGGCGATGGCGTCCCACCTGCAACAACATCCGGAAAAATGCAGAGCGCCAAATTCAAATTACAAAAGTAGTAATATAAAACATTCATGAAAATACAAGTGTTACACACTGTTCAAAAGCTTAGAATCTTGGTAATCTCTCAGCGTTGTCAGATTTCAAAAAGGCTTTACGTTAATGAAGCTGCCAGTTTAGGACTTGTGAGGCGTCCCACTCCTCTTTCTATTCTGGTTAGAGCCAGTTTGCGCTGTTCTGTGAAGGGAGTAGTACACAGCGTTGTACGAGAGCTTCAGTTTCTTGGCAATTTCTCGCATGGAATAACCTTCATTTCTCAGAAAAAGAATAGACTGACGAGTTTCAGAAGAAAGTTCTTTGTTTCTGGCCATTTTGAGCCTGTAATCGAACCCACAAATGCTGATGCTCCAGATACTTAACTAATCTAAAGAAGACCAGTTTTATTTCTTCTTTAATCAGAGCAAGTTTTCAGTTGTGCTAACATAATTGCAAAATGGTTTTCTAATGATTAATTAGCTTTTTAAAATGATAAACTTGGATTAGCTAACACAACGTGCCATTGGAACACAGGAGTGATGGTTGCTGATAATGGGCCTCTGTACGCCTATGTAGATATTCCATAAGAAATTGCCAGTTTCCAGCTACAATAGTCATTTACAACATTAACAATGTCTACACTGTATTTCTGATCAATTTGATGTTATTTTAATGGTTTTCTTTCAAAAACAAGGACATTTCTAAGTGACCCCAAACTTTTGAAGGGTAGTGTATATGAAATAAAGCAGTATGTTAACATTATTAAAGTGACTAGTGTTCCATTATGAATGTGACCAGTATTTCTATGTCTATATATATTTTGCAGCACCCTCTAAGGTGCAGAGTTGAGTAACCGGGTGGTAGCCATCTAGTGATGGCTATTTAACAGTCTGATGGCCTTGAGATAGAAGCTGTTTTTCAGTCTCTCTGTCCCAGCGTTGATGCACCTGTACTGACCTCGCCTTCTAGATGGTAGCGGGGTGAACAGGCCGTGGCTCGGGTGGGTGATGTCCTTGATGATCTTTATCGCCCCTAGTGATGAAGGAGACGTGTTGGAAGTTGGGCATCATGTGTCTTAATGACGCGTAATTCAAACCACCGGCCACGATAAAAGCAGGGTGCATGGTTTCCTGCTTGTTTATAGCCACGTGCAGTTTGTTAAGTACCATCTTATTGTTGCATGGTTCTTGAAGTGGTGTGTTTGTGGATACATAATTAGGTGAAAACAACATACAGTATGTAGTTTGTATAATACACACACACACAGCTGTGTGAGCGGGGCTATCGATCAGTTGGTTTGATACACTGGTGCTGGTGCACTAATCCCGCTCTCTTTCCAGGCTGATACAGCAGCCTCCCGGCCCAATCTGTCAGTGCTGACGGGGGGTCAGGGAGGTGAGACTGCCCTTGTGTCAGCTGGACAATTACATTAGCTCTTGGTTGATTTAACATAAAGGACCATTATTTTATGCTCAGCTGGACTAAAGAAAAAAGACTGCATTTTCCCAACATCCGTCAAGTCTATGGGTAACAGAGCGCTTAATTGATGGCTCTTGGTGTGGGTATTCAGTTTGGGTATTTAGGGGGGGAATTTAGTGTCAATGTTTTCCAAGTTGAGTACAGCACTTGTTGGAATGACACTTGGATGATAATGAAGTGTGAGGAGAGAATATAGTGTTGCATCCAGTGAGTAATTTAAATAGCTTTACTTGCAGTCCTGCATCCAGGCACAATGCTGATTCAAAATTCCTACCCATACCCATAAGGCCATCACAGTGAAGCTTTGCAGGTGGATTATTGCAAGTAAAACTTGTGAATTTCAGCTTCTACAATACAACAGTAATTTGTGAAAGTGAGTAATATGAAAAATGTCCCTTCCTAATCCCTATGGCCTGCTCCCCTGATACCCCCCTTCTCCTCATGCCCTCCCCCACCCTCAAGGCCTCTCATGTTTTATTTTTCTTTCCTGTTGACGAGGGCGTATCTGTGACATAACAGCCTGTACCAGTTACCCTGGCGTGTCTAGGCCATAGGGGGAATAAACCTTTAGGGAACAAGCAACACTAGAGTGCTGGCTGATAAATGGGGAGATACTGAAACTCAAGCCCTGGGGCCGGGGGTCGTATATAGAAGGGGAAATGATTACGATCATAGCCCCATAGCATGGATCAAAGAGGATGTCAATTATAGCCTGTGTATCATTTACAAGGTCAAAAAGAAGGGATTCACACAGCATGTGATAATTGTGCTTTCTTAAGAGTATATGGTTGAAGTCAAGTCTTTGTGGAAGGAGGCCAGGGATGTTGCTTGAGTAAGTGTATTCACAAAGTAGGATTCTTATAGTAGGAGTGCTGGTCTGGGATCAGGTACTCTATGTCCATTCATGATAAAATAAAAGGCATTGGGCCAGTAACTGAAAGGTTGCTAGATTGAATCCCCGAGCTGACAAGGTAAAAATCTGTCGTTCTGCCCCTGAACAAGGCAGTTAACCCACTGTTCCTAGGCCGTCATTGTAAATAAGAATTTGTTCTTAACTGACTTGCCTAGTCAAATAAAGGTTAAATAAATAAAAAAATAAAAAATATGTTTGTCTGATTTGGACAAATGCTATACCAGAAGAAGCACCTTGGCTTTCTGAGTTGGTGTTTCGTTTGTCCGTGTCTGACGTAGGCAGTGAAATTCATGGAACATATGTATTTAACATTTTCTTGTATTTGACCTTTTATTTAAGAAGTCTGCTGGGGGGGCTGACGTAAAGTTCTACAGCGACAGATTATCCCAGTCCAGATGACAAGAATGGCAACTTGCAATTCTCTCTACCTAATACGGAAGTTGGTCTAAGCCTGTTGACATATCAGCGTACAAAGTTTAATGTAAAAGATGTATATATCTGGGTGCATGACATAAGCCTGGATATTTTGGTTCTCACAGAGACTTTGCTCGATCCCGGATAAGGACATTTATATTGCTGAGTACAACATACTAAAGTGTGACCGACTGAAATCAACTGTTGTGGCATCATGTTCTCTAAATATCACAAAGTTCCAAAGATAAATGTGTATTTTGGCTAATGGCCACAATACAAATGTACAGTGGGGCAAAAAAGTATTTAGTCAGCCACCAATTGTGCAAGTTCTCTCACTTAAAAAGATGAGAGAGGCCTGTAATTTTCATCATAGGTAAACTTCAACTATGACAGACAAAATGAGGGAAAAAAATCCAGAAAATCACTTTGTAGGATTTTTTATGAATTTATTTGCAAATTATGGTGGAAAACAAGTATTTGGTCACATACAAACAAGCAAGATTTCTGGCTCTCACAGACCTGTAACTTCTTCTTTAAGAGGCTCCTCTGTCCTCCACTCGTTACCTGTATTAATGGCACCTGTTTGAACTTGTTATCAGTATAAAAGACACCTGTCCACAACCTCAAACAGTCACACTCCAAACTCCACTATGGCCAAGACCAAAGAGCTGTCAAAGGACACCAGAAACAAAATTGTAGACCTGCACCAGGTTGGGAAGACTGAATCTGCAATAGGTAAGCAGCTTGGTTTGAAGAAATCAACTGTGGGAGCAATTATTAGGAAATGGAAGACATACAAGACCACTGATAATCTTCCTCGATCTGGGGCTCCACGCAAGATCTCACCCGTGGGGTCAAAATGATCACAAGAACGGTGAGCAAAAATCCCAGAACCACACAGGGGGACCTAGTGAATGACCTGCAGAGAGCTGGGACCAAAGTAACAAAGCCTACCATCAGTAACACACTACGCCGCCAGGACTCAAATCCTGCAGTGCCAGACGTGTCCCCCTGCTTAAGCCAGTACATGTTCAGGCCCGTCTGAAGTTTGCTAGAGAGCATTTGGATGATCCAGATGAGGATTGGGGAGAATGTCATATGGTCAGATGAAACCAAAATAGAGCTTTTTGGTAAAAACTCAACTCGTTGTGTTTGGAGGACAAAGAATGCTGAGTTGCATCCAAAGAACACCATACCTACTGTGAAGCATGGGGGTGGAAACATCATGCTTTGGGGCTGTTTTTCTGCAAAGGGACCAGGACGACTGATCCGTGTAAAGGAAAGAATGAATGGGGCCATGTATCGTGAGATTTTGAGAGAAAACCTCCTTCCATCAGCAAGGGCATTGAAGATGAAACGTGGCTGGGTCTTTCAGCATGACAATGATCCCAAACACACCGCTCGGGCAACGAAGGATTTATTTTTCTCATTTCGTCTGTCATAGTTGAAGTGTACCTATGATGAAAATTACAGGCCTCTCTCATATTTTTAAGTTGGAGAACTTGCACAATTGGAGGCTGACTAAATACTTTTTTGCCCCACTGTATCTGTTGCAGGGATTTACCACACTGGAGGACGCTGTCGGTACTGAGTATTTTAAACCTTTTTTGTCATCTGAATTAGTTGTTTTAGGGGATTTTAACTTACATTAGCTTACCCCAGCCTCAGACCATTTGAAGGAAATTTGTCTTGACTCTACCTGAATCAATTTATTGCAAAACCAACACCGATTAATGTAAAATAAATCCAGCAAACTCCTCACTGACTGTAACACGTGCGCTGAGAGTTGGAAAGCAAGTTCAGGGAGTGAGTGTTTTAATAAATAAATGGACCAATGACCATGACACACAAACAACGCACCGACATGAAAACAGAAGCAAAAACACCTGAGGAAAGAACCAAGGGGAGTGACAGATATAGGGAAGATAATCAAGGAGGTGATGGAGTCCAGGTGAGTGTCATGAGGTGCAGGTGCACGAGACGATGGTGACAGGTGTGCGAGCTGGGATGGCGTATCAGCAGCCTGATGACCTAAAGGCCAGAGAGGGAGTATACGTGACACTGACAAGTAGTCCTGTAGTGTCTTTGCTAATGATCTTTGCTAATGATCTATTGCATGTATTAGAGATACCAAACAGATTAACAATGATCCTCGTATCATTGTGAAGATAAAAAATATATATATTATCCCCCACAAGCTTTTCTTCATGACATTGCCTTCAGAAAGTATTCATACCCATTGTCTTATTCCACATTTTGTTGTGTTACAGCCTGAATTCAAAATGGATTAAATATACAGTACCAGTCAAAAGTTTGGACACACCTATTCATTCAAGGTTTTTTCTTTATTTTTACTATTTTCTACATTGTGGAATAATAGTGAAGACATAAAAAATATTAAATAACACATATGGAATCATGTAGTGACCAAGAAAGTGTTAAACTAATCAAAATATATTTTAGATTTTAGATTCTTCAAAGTAGCCACCCTTTGCATTGACGACAGCTTTGCACACTCTTGGCATTCTTTTAACCAGCTTCACCTGGAATGCTTTTCCAACAGTCTTGAAGGAGTTCCCACATATGCTGAGCACTTGTTGGCTGCTTTTCCTTTACTCTGCGATCCAACTCATCCCAAACCATCTCCTTTGGGTTGAGGTAAGGTGATTGTGGCCAGGTCATCTGATGCAACACTCCATCACTCTCCTTCTTGGTCAAATAGCCCTTACACAGCCTGGAGGTGCGTTTTGGGTCATTGTCCTGTTGAAAAATAAGTGATAGTACCATTAAGCGCAAACCAGATGGGATGTCGTATCACTGCAGAATGCTGTGGTAGCCATGCTGTTTAAGGGTGCCTTGAATTCTAAATAAATCACAGACAGTGTCACCAGCAAAGCGCCACCACACCATCACACCTCCTCCTCCATGCTTTATGATGGGAACTACACATACAGAGATCATCCGTTCACCAACTCTGCGTTTCAGAAAGACAAGGCTTTTGGAACCAAAAATCTCAATATAGGGAGGTCAGAAACCTGGCCGGGTGGTGCCCTAATAACAACCTTCTTTCAACGTAATCAAGACAAAGGAGATTATTGTGGACTACAGCAAAAAGAGAGCCGAGCACGCCCCCATTCTCATCGATGGGGCTGTAGTGGAGCAGGTTGAGAGCTTCACATTCCTTGGTGTCCACATCATCAACAAACTAGAATGGTCCAAACACACCAAGACAGTCGTGAAGAGGGCACGAAGAAACCTATTCTCCCTCAGGAGACTGAAAAGATTTGGCATGGGTCCTCAGATCCTCAAAAGGTTCTACAGCTGCACTATAGAGAACATCCTGACGGGTTGCATCACTGCCTGGCACGGCAACTGCTCGGCCTCCGACCGCAAGGCACTACAGAGGGTAGTGAGTACGGCCCAGTACATCACTGGGGCTAAGCTGCCTGCCATCCAGGACCTCAACACCAGGTGATATTAGAGGAATGCCCTAAAAATTGTCAAAGACCCCAGCCACACATCATAGACCTTTCTCTCTGCTACTGCATGGCAAGTGTTACCAGAGCGCAAAGTCCAGGAACAAAAGGCTTCTCAACAGCTTTTACCCCCAAGCTATAAGACTCCTGAAGAGTTAATCAAATGGCTAGCCAGACTATTTGCATTGTGTCCCGCCACTCCCCCCAGCCCGCCAATAAAAGGGCACAAGGCGAGACCCAGATGCAGACACAGGAGGCAGATGGTTGGAGTCTTAGATGTTTATTAATCCAAAAAGGGGTTAGGCAAGAGAATGGTTGTGTACAGGCAAAAGGTCAATACCAGGTCATAGTCCAGTAGTTACTGAAGGGCAGGCAGCCTCGAGGTCAGGGCAAGCAGAATGGTCAGGCAGGCGGGAATGGAGTCCAGAAAACAGGCAAGGGTCAAAAACGGGAGGACTAGCAAAGAGAAGAGAAAAAGGAGTACGGGAAAAAAAACACGCTGGTTGACTTGACAAACATACAAGACAAACTGGCACAGAGAGACAGGAAACACAGGGATAAATACACGACACCTGGAGGGGGTGGAGACAATCATAAGGACAGGTGAAACAGATCAGGGTGTGACAGCCAACCCCTCTTACGCTGCTGCTACTCTCTGTTTATCATCTATGCATAGTCACTTTAACTATACATTCATGTACATATTACCTCAATTAGCCCGACTAACCGGTGCCCCCACACATTGACTCTGTACCGGTACCACCTGTATATAGCCTCGCTACTGTTATTTTCACTGTCATTTTACTGTTTTGTCATTCTTTTTTTTTCTTTACTTATCTATTGTTTACCTAATACCAATTTCTTCCTTAAAAATTGCACTGTTGGTTAGGGCTTGTCACTAGGCATTTCACCTGTTGTATTCGGAGCACGTGACAAATAAACTGATTTGATGATTCTTGATCGTAACCTGGTTCAACCCTATGTAGTCGATGCAGGGACGCAGGCCTCTATCCTTCTTATCCACGAAGAAGAAGCCTGCACCAGCAGGGGATGTAGAGGGGCGAATGAAACCTGCCTCCAGTGACTCCCGGATGTAATTGTCCATGACTCCTGCTTCAGGGGTCGAGAGGGAGTACAGATGACCCCGGGCAGGTGTGGCTTCCTGTAGGAGTTCTATGGCACAGCCGTAAGGACGATGAGGGGGGGAATGGTGGCGGCCTGCCTCTTACTGAAGGCCTCCCAGAGGTCGAAGTATTCGGAAAGGAGAGCGGAAAAGTCTTCAAGGGATGCAGGAGGACACGGCGAGACTCTTGGTGGGGGTCTTAGACATTTAGTCTGGCAGTCCTTACCCCAGTCTAGTAGGTTTTCCGTTGGACCAGGAAACTAGTGGGTTATGTAGCGCTAGCCAGGGGTACCCTAGGATAAGGGGGTTCTTGGGAGCAGTGATCAACAGAAAACGAAGAGTCTCAGAGTGGTTCACCCCAACCTGCAGTAGAAAGGGCTTGGTCTGATATTCCACCTTACCGCAGCCAGGTGGGTTTGGGGTGCTCGGAATGCTGGAGTGGTGTCAAAAGGGCGATGTCTCACCCGTTCCTGGATGTGGTTGTCAATCCTGATTGCCAGCATTATCAGGGACTTGAGGTCCTCTCCCAGTTTCCGAGTGGCCAGTTCATCTTTGATGAAGTTTGACAGACCCTGGTGGAAAGCGGCATCCAGTGCCTCCATATTCCACACATTCTCAATCTGTACAAACTTATATTAATTAAGGTGACAAGGACACACATTAACTAAGTATTTACTGAGAACATGTGGACATTATTTGTAGACAGGGCCTGTTTGAGAGTACTGCCAAAGCCGTGCAAAAATGCAGTTCTTGGTCTTCATAACAATTGAGTACACTTCACACTAAATATCTGCGTACGCCACTTCTGAAAAGACTGCGCATGTACAAAAATATTGAGATTTATAAACTTGGTGCACGTTATACATACGCATGTTTCCCGTTATAAATCAGACCCATCCTGAAACAGTGTGCGCAGGAACGAGCTTTAAACCTCTGCCTGAAAAAAGGCCCATCATTCACCTTTTATGGTGACAAGACAGTATCTAAAAGAAATAGCAATGGCAAACTTGATGAAATGTCTTTTGAGGTGTTGACAGAATGTTTTCTTTTGCAGTGACATTTGCTTTATCTGAAAGACAAAAACTATTGCAAATTGTTGTGGACCTAATTTAATCATGTTTAGCATTTACTTTTTCCCGATCCATATGCTGCACTGCCTGAGAATTCGGAAACATTGTCTACTCAGATAATTTTAACCACAGTAGCCTACACACTTCAATGCAAAAGCTCAACTGTCAGTTCACCTGTTAAGTTATACTGTATGTTATTAACCTTGCGCCCTTTCGGAAGCATAGAGCCAAAATGTAAATTATAATAGCCTAATAATCTAATAAGCCCAATTAAATGAGAGATGTGCATGGTAATTTGTTGAATGGGTAATATGAACTCAACATGGCCAGGTGAGGAATTATCATAACCATTGCAGAAAAATGAAATATTGGCTACTCGAGAAATTTGACATTACAGTATTCAGACGTAGCCTACAAATGTCAATGAAAAAGGTGACCCTCTGTTCTACCTTAAACTGCACTTCAGATCGGATCGCATAGAGCAAAATACTTGAACTAACTATCTCTTTACTACGGTGAGTTGGGTCGAATTTAGTGAGAGATGGGATGGATGGTAGCCTATACTAACTTCTTGAGACCTATAGCTATTTCATGAGTACAGTCAGAAAAGGTGAGAAATGTATTTTGCAAAAAATTAAATAAAAATGAATGTATTTTCGCTGTGCATCTTGTTATTTTACCATTTTCTTTTGTTAGGAATAAGATTGCCATTATATATTCCCCATTTTCACAAGGCTACTTTTGCTTTCTTGCAATACTTCAATCACTAGAAACTGTGCGTATGCATAGCCTAAAGTTTGCGGGGAGGATATGCACATTCACACGTCAAGTTCAGTTTTTATAAATGCCAACCTTTGCTTGAAAACTGGCACACACATGTTTTGGGGCATATTTGGGGCACATAACGTTTATAAACGAGGCCCCTGGTACCTAGCTGTTAAAATGTCCCACAACTATCTATGTTTTGAACAAAGTTAATTATTTGCTTCAGCGAAATTACATATTTTCTTACTATACACTTTCTTGAAAAGGCAGCAAATGTGTGAATACAAGTCAGCTCATTCAACGGATATTTGAGATACTGCAATGGTTGTTGTTCACAACATCTCTTTCAGAACTAGGGTTGCAAATTCCAGGAACTTTCAATGTTTTCCGGAAATCCTGGTTTGAAGGATTCTGGATTTCTGGTTATTCTCTCTTGATTCCAGGATACGTCCAACCGGGATTTCGGGGAAATCACATTATATTACCGTCACAGAAATTAATACAATGGCTCCCTTATGGCAGTGTGTCTCTCATGGTAATTATTTACATATAGCTGAATACTAATGACAGCCTCTGCTAAGTTCACTTCACTCCATTCACCAGTAGTTGTCCTGCACATGCAATGCATGGTAGAGTATGGTAGATATTGAAATCGTGGATGTCATACTTACAGTAAGTATTTTAAACAGGTTGGTCATTCATGCTTTTTTCGTACTTTTACACCCTTTTTCTCCCCAATTGATAGTTACAATCTCCTGTACGGACAACGGGAGAGGCGAATGTCGAGAGCCATGCGTCCTCCGAAACATGACCCTGCCAAGCCGCACTGCTCGCTTAACCCGGAAGCCAGCCGCACCAATTTTTATCATAGGAAACACCATCCAACTGGTATCCAAAGTCAGCTTACAGGCCTCCGGCCCGCCACAAGGAGTCGCTAGAGCGCAATGGGACAAGGAAATCCTGGCCGGCCAAACCCTCCCCTAACCCGGACAACGCTGGGACAACTGTGTGCTGCCTCATGGGTCTCCCAAAAATGATCTGTGACACAGCCTGGGATCGAACCCGGGGCTGTAGTGATGCCTCAAGCACTGCGATACAGTGCCTTAGACCGCTGTGCCACTCGGGAGGCCTTATAAAACACAATGTTTGTCAGAACAGTGCTCACAAGGGAATTTACAATACTGTTTCACACTGTTGCTGTCTGAAAGTACACTACGTAGCCAAAAGTATGTGGACACCTGCTCATTGAACATTTCATTCCAAAATCATGGGCATTAAAAATCATGGGCATTAATATGGAGTTGGCACCTCCTTTGCTGCTATAACAGCCTCCACTATTCCAGGAAAGCTTTCCACTAGATGTTGGAACATTGCTGTGGGGAATTGCTTCCATTCAGCCACAAGCGCATTAGTGAGTTTGTGCACTGATGTTGGGCGATTAGGCCTCTCGCAGTCGGCATTACAATTCATCCCAATGGTGTTTGATTGGGTTGAGGTCAGGACTCTGTGCAGGCCAGCCAAGTTCTTCCACACCGATCTCGACAAACCATTTCTGTATGGACCTCGCTTTGTGCACGGGCGCATTGTAATGCTGAAACAGGAAACTGTTGTCACAAAGTTGGAAGCACAGAATTGTCTAGAATGTCATTGTATGCTGTAACATTAAGATTTCCCTCCACTGGAACTAAGAGGCCTAGCCCGAACCATGGTAAACAGCCTCAGACCATTATTCCTCCTCAACCAAACTTTACAGTTGTCACTATGCATTCAGACAGGTAGTGTTCTCCTGGCATCCGCCAAACCTAGTCTGTCGGACTGCCAGATGGTGAAGCGTGATTCATCACTCCAGAGAACGCATTTCCACTGCTCCAGAGTCTAATGGCGGCGAGCTTTACACCACTCCAGCCGATGCTTGGCTTTGTGCATGGTGATCTTAGGCTTGTGTGCGGCTGCTTGGCCATGGAAACCCATTACACAAAGCTCCCAACGAACAGTTCTTGTGCTGACAGTGCTTCCAGAGGAGGTTTGGAACTTGGTAGTGAGTGTTGCAACCGAGGACACACGATTTGTACGCGCTTCAGCACTCGGCGATCCCATTCTGTGAGCTTGTGTGGCTGTTGTTGCTCCTAAACATTTTCACTTCACAATAACAACACTTACAGTTCACCGGGGCAGCTCCATCCGGGGAGACATTTGACGAACTGACTTGTTGGAAAGATGGCATCCTATGACGGTGCCACGTTGAAAGTCACTGAGCTCTTCAGTAAGGTCATTCTACTGCCAATGTTTGTCTACGGAGATTGCATGGCTGTGTGCTCGATTTTATACACCTGTCAGCAAAGGGTGTGGATGAAATAGCCGAATCCACTAATTTGAAGGGGTGTCCACATACTTTTGTATATATAGTGTAGATTTCGATAGAAATCTGTGGTGAAAACCGAGTGGTGAGGTTTGTCTCGCTTGGTTTGTTTAGATTTGACCTCCCCTCAGATGATGATGGATTATGGCCTGTGTTGAAAAATCAATTATGTTTCAAGACATGTATTTAAATACTGTAACAACCATAAGCCCTGCAGAGTATCCTTGAGAGATACCTGGTTTTGACCGCCAGCCCCCCATAGCAAAGCGTGTTCATTTCCCCCATGAAGAATCTACATTTTGGGCAAGCGGCTCTTACATCCACAGAGGTCGTCCGGACAGCACTGCAGTTGAGTTCCCAGCATGTAAAACTTAGTAATGCGTGTAATTGTTTTTACTCTTCCGGCTGAGCTTTAACAGATTGATGCTGTTCACGAAAGGCGCAAGGGAAGAGGCAAACTGAAAATGACTGTCATAAAAACAAATTAGAAATCAGAGCATCCAAGCTGAAAAGAATAACACCAAGAAAAAGAAAGAGAGGAAACCAAAAGGATCACTTTTGCAGCAAGAGAGTATGTCCCCATTTCCAGTTGAGTTTGCATCTAAATTGTGGCTAAATGCTTAATGAACCTTGGGATCCTTGAGGTGCATAGAAGATCCAAACACAATATTTTGACATGGCCTCCTCCTCTCCCTATTAGGGTGGTTTGAACTTGAGGGAATTTAAATGCAAATCGCAAATTATAGAATAGAAAACTGAAGAAAGAATGGAAGCCCTGACCAGAAATGTGTTTTGCTTCCCTCTATGCAGGCCCGCCAGGAAAGCGGGGAAGAAGAGGCCGGAATGGTGAACCTGGTAAGTGTGTGCACTCACAGATCTATTCCAAGTTTGCTGGACCTCCAAGTGAGATTTTTTTCTCTCTCCTGAGCTGACTCACCAACCTCAGAGCAGCCCAGGCCCAGCCTATTTGGGAGGAAACGTGTTTGTGGTGACACTCCTACAGATCTGAAGTGCTATGAAAGAATACTATTTCGAATTAGCTGGGGGAATATATAATGGCAGGCGTGCATCCACACCGCAATGCACAGGGCTAATAGCAATAAGGGACATTGAAGCCTTGCACACTGCTATGTTGAGACTTCATGTTGGCCATGAATTGGACCAAAGGTATTGCTCTCATAAAAACCAATTTGAATGGGAGGACAAAATGAGGTCCCTGTTTTTAGTAAGGTAGGGTTTAGCATGAGAAATTAAGGCAGCCACTGACATAAAAATATATATGTTAATTTGACACTGGGATTACTGCTAATTCTCCTTTAAAGTCACAGGGATTAAACATAATCAGTGGTGGGGCCATGCAGTATGACATGAAATCCAGAGAAGAGATTGAACCACAGAAATCCAAGGAAGACATCGGACCACAGATCGTGGTTCAATAATTCAGCCGTGTTCAATTGTAGACGACTGTTTTTCTGAGATACTTCGGCATTGTTTATGCAACCCTTCCAATAAACATCTATTAATGTTAACTTCAAATGTCAATATTGTGTGAAAGTACTACACCAACACTTTTCAGGCAAATGCTGAGAATCTGAGTAACTTCCTGCAACAAAATCTACCAGAAACAAGCTAACACGTGTACCGCATGGTGTCCTCAGTGGCACAGCGGTCTCTAAAGAGCATGCATAACATAGGACGACAATCACTCCCATTGTGTTATGATAATAGCCTAATCCCAAAATTGCCTGGGGAGCTTGTTGATAAGCCAGCGGAAGCAAGCCAAATCTACGGCACGTGGGTCACTGCGGTAGGGTCACCTACGGGCAAGTTAGAGAGGACGCGTTTAATTTAGCTTTCTCATCTCATCAACCACGGATGACCTCTGGGGACTGTCATTCTCTACCACAATCTCTGTAATGCCCACATAAACTTCTGGACAGCTCGATCATCAGGGAACATTCCCGTATGTCACACCTGTCTTAATAAAGGGATTAAAGCATGTGTACTTCTCATAGATTGCTGGGGTAAATCCAGGGTAAAGTAGTTCTTTGGTACAGATGTCAGAGACCGCATAATTGCCACCGAATGTAAAGCTCTGTACCACCTACTCCTTGACAAGCGGAACAAGATTTCCTCCTGTTGTGTTTTTCCTAGAGAAACAAGTTAAACATTTTTATTTTATTTATTTCACCTTTATTTAACCATGTAGGCTAGTTGAGAACAAGTTCTCATGTACAACTGCGACCTGGCCAAGATAAAGCAAAGCAGTGCGACACAAACAACAACACAGTTACACATGGAATAAACAAACATACAGTCAATAATACAATAGAAAAAGTATATTTACAGTGTGTGCAAATGAGGTAGGATAAGGGAGGTAAGGCAATAAATAGGCCATAGTGGCGAAATAATTACAATATAGCAATTCAACACTGGAGTGATAGATGTGCAGAAGATGAGTGTGCAAGTAGAGATACTGGGGTGCAAAGGAGCAAAATAAATAAAAATAAATAACATTATTGGGATGAGGTAGTTGGATGGGCTATTTACAGATGGGCTATGTACAGGTGCAGTGAGCTGCTCTGACAGCTGGTGCTTAAAGCTAGTGAGGGAGATATGAGTCTCCAGCTTCAGTGATTTTTGCAGTTCGTTCCAGTCATTAGCAGCAGAGAACTAGAAGGAAAGGCGGCCGAAGGAGCAATTGGCGACCAGTGAAATATACCTGCTGGAGTGTGTGCTACGGGTGGGTGCTGCTATGGTGACCAGTGAAATATACCTGCTGGAGTGTGTGCTACGGGTGGGTGCTGCTATGGTGACCAGTGAGCTGATATAAGGCGGGGCTTTATCTAGCAAAGACTTATAGATGACCTGGAGCCAGTGGGTTTGGCGACAAATATGAAGCGAGGGCCAGCCAACGAGAGCATACAGGTCGCAGTGGTGGGTAGTATATGAGGCTTTGGTGACAAAACAGATTGGCACTGTGATAGACTGCATCCAGTTTGCTGAGTAGAGTGTTGGAGACTTTTTTGTAAATTACATCGCCGAAGTCGAGGATCGGTAGGATAGTCCGTTTTACGAGGGTATGTTTGGCAGCATGAGTGAAGGATGCTTTGTTGCAAAATAGGAAGCCGATTCTAGATTTAATTTTGGATTGGAGATGCTTAAAGTGAGTCTGGAAGGAGAGTTTACAGTTTAACCAGACACCTAGGTATTTATAGTTGTCCACATTCTAAGTCAGAACAGTCCAGAGTAGTGATGCTGGACGGGCTGGCAGGTGTGGGCAGCGATCGGTTGAATAGCATGCATTTAGTTTTACTTGCATTTAAGAGCAGTTGGAGGCCACGGAAGGAGAGTTGTATGGCATTGAAGCTCGTCTGGAGGTTAGTTAACACTGTGTCCAAAGAAGGGCCAGAAGTATACAGAGTGGTGTCGTCTGCATAGAGGTGGATCAGAGACTCACCAGCAGCAAGAGTGACATCATTGATGTATACAGAGAAAAGAGTCGGCCCGAGGATTGAACCCTGTGGCACCCCCATAGAGACTGCCAGAGGCCCTGACAACAGGCCCTCCGATTTGACACACTGAACTCTGTCTGAGAAGTAGTTGGTGAACCAGGCGAGGCAGTCATTTGAGAAACCAAGGCTGTTGAGTCTGCCGATAAGAATGTGGTGATTGACAGAGTCGAAAGCCTTGGCCAGGTCGATGAATACAGCTGCACAGTATTGTCTCTTATCGATGGCGGTTATGATATCGTTTAGGACCTTGAGCGTGGCTGAGGTGCACCCATGACCAGCTCTGAAACCGGATTGCATAGTGGAGAAGGTATGTGGGATTCAAAATGGTCGGTGATCTGTTTGTTAACTTGGCTTTCGAAGACCTTAGAAAGGCAGGGTAGGATGGATATAGGTCTGTAACAGTTTGGGTCTAGAGCGTTTCCCCCTTTGAAGAGGAGGAGGACCGCGGCAGCTTTCCAATCTTTGGGCATCTCAGAAGTTCATTGAATGGGGAGAACAAATTGGAAAAAACTAAATTGTGTTTAGCCAAACATTACTACTAAAAGGGACACTTCATTAGGACTTGATAGTTTGTTTTCAGTGAACCTATGGAAAGGAAGGAAGCTGTTTCTAAAGTACTTTTTCAATTGACTGAGTACAAAAAAAACATTCACAAAGTCAATTGTTTACAGCACCAAATCACTCTTTCAATTTGCATACATATTCAATCAAAGGATCTGCGTTTCACAATGCAAAATTTACATTACTTTAGATATCATTTTCTTGTAATTTGTTAACAATCCATTTAACTATCACTTAATCATACTGCTCAAAACTGATAACTACTGAATCAAAATAATTCATTTACCAATAATACATGGATGTGGCTGTAAATACTACATGGAGAGTTTGGAATCTGATTGATTGATTGCTTCTGTGGACAGGTGTTTTTTATACAGGTAACAAACTGAGATTAGGAGCACTCCCTTTAATAAGAGTGTGCTCCTAATCTCAGTTTGTTACCTGTATAAACTAGGAGCCAGAAATCTTTCTGATTGAGAGGGGGTCAAATACTTATTTCCCTCATTAAAATGCAAATCAATTTATAACATTTTTCACATGCGTTTTTCTGGATTTTGTTGTTGTTATTCTGTCTCTCACTGTTCAAATAAACCTACCATTAAAATTATAGACTGATCATTTCTTTGTCAGTGGGTACAAAATCAGCAGGGGATCAAATACTTTTTTCCCTCACTGTATGTACTATATAAGGATCTTGAAATGGTAATGTTTCTCAACGTGCTCCAAACTTTACATTGGATACAAACAAATCTCTAAACAAATTGGGTTGAGGTCAAATTGAAAAAAAGATTCATACTGGTACATACTTAAATATTGTATGGATGATTTTAATCCTCTATTATTGCTTCTATTCAGCACTTCAAAAATATAATTGGATTAAATTGTTCTTATGCACTTTCCCAAAAATGAGATGTGTTCTACTCCAATGAATACTCCATCAAAGGTTTGACCTTTGTACTAGGAGTTTTGAAAATATACCACTTCTGGAAAAAAAAGTCATTTTTCCCCAAAAAAATAAATATCAAGTTTGACCAAGTTATGGAAATTAAATTATTCCCCTGTTATGTGAGTAACAACGAAGCCAGCGACCTTAAACTGTCACATGGTGAAATACTGTTGTCAATTACAGGCTGGGAAACACAGAAACAAATGATAAGCATTGCCAGTTTGGAAGTGTGTGATAACAGATGGTGAATAATCATGCTGGATTGAATTGCTTTCATGATGGATTGTTTTAAGTGCTCTTAGCAACCATGGAATATCACATGCTTCTTTTGGGTTATGTATCATTGTTCACATGCAGGCAGATATATAGAACCGTAGACAGGGGACCCTAGTTAATTTGTGGTTAGTAAATGAGAGGGAATTAACCCTTCACTTATGTTCGATTTGGCTGACATCGTTTATGTTACGGGTCAATTTGACAGTAAGTACAGTAAGTACATCAAGATCATAAATATATGATTTTAACCTCCCAACATGTATTTTCCAGTAGCTGAGAATTATGACTTTCATATGCTTTTTTCCCTGAGTTGATAGACCCAACTTTTCAAAATTATGAGCCAAATGTTTGATTACTGTACCAAAGTCATAAATACACTGAGCAAAAATATAAACGCAATGTGCAATAATTGTACAGTTCATATAAAGAAATCAGTCAATTTAAATAAATTCATTAGGCCCTAATCTATGGATTTCACATGACTAGGAATACAGATATGCATCTGTTGGTCACAGATACCTTAAAAAAAAAGATAGGGATGTGGATCAGAAAACCAGTCAGATCTGGTGTGACTACCATTTGCCTTATGCAGCGCGACACATCTCCTTCACATCTCCTTCGAGTTGATCAGGCTGTTGATTGTGGCCTGTGAAATGTTGTCCCACTCCTCTTCAATGGCTGTTTCAAAATTGCTGGATATTGGCTGTAACTGCATACTGTCGTACAAGTCGATCCAGAGCATCCTTAACATATTCAATGGATGACATACTGGTAAGTATGTAGGCCATGGAATAACCGGGACATTTTTAACTTCCAGGAATTGTGACAGATCCTTGCGACATGGGGCCCGTGCATTATCATGCTGAAACATGAGGTGATGGCGGCGGATAAATGGCGTGATCTCAGGATCTCGTCACGGTATCTCTGTGCATTCAAATTGCCATCAATAAAATGCAATTGTGTTCATTGTCTGCCAATACCATAACCCCACTGCCACCATGGGGCACTCTGTTCACAATGTTGATTTCAGTAAAGCACTCGCCAACACAACGCTGTCTGCCATCTGGCCGGTACAGTAGAAACCGGGATTCATCCATGAAGAGCACACTTCTCCAGCGTGCCAGTGGCCATCGAATGTGAGCATTTGCCCACTGAAGTCAGTTATGATGCCACCTATACTATTAATAGTGTTATATCAAGCTATCGTTTGGCTACATGTCAATAGTAATCTTGTGCACATTTACCTGAATTCTTATATTAGCTCTGCAACTTTGAATCCAGCCAGGAAGCCTTTTGTGGCTAACTCATCCAGTTCTTTTGACTCTTGTGTGACACATGGATATTCCTACTGTTTTCTAATCTCGCAGAGGGCTTGGACTGTTACATATAAGTGTGTGAAGCCTGATGTCTAAACTTGACTTTCTGGATGTCTAGGTGTATGACACAAGCCCAGACATTCTGGTTATCTCAGAGACCTGTCTGAATAATTTGATTATGGATAAGGATGTTGCCATTTTTTTCCTGTGATATAAAAAAAGGGGGAGGGCTGTCTATTTATGTCAGATCTTCTCTTATGGCTTCATGCACGCTTAGCATCTATGTCCCCAAAATATGTGAGCTGTTGGTTATAAAAGTGGTCATATGGGGTCACTTGAGAGATGTCACTACAGACCCTGGTTCGATTCCAGGCTGTATCACAACCGACCGTGATTGGGAGTCCCATAGGGCGGTGCACAATTGGCCCAGAGTTGTTAGGGTTTGGCTGGGGTGCCTAGAGAAATACATTTTTTTAAATAATAATTAAAACTTCAGTTACATAAAGGGGTGCCCCAAGGTTCAATACTCAGCCCACTACTGTTTACAATCAATACAAATAACATTGTTAATGCTGTACAAAAATATATATTTTCCTTTTTTTGCAGATGATACAGCGTTGTATTCTATTGTCATTTCAAAAACATGTCATTGAGCTGGTGAAGAAGTTAAAGTTCAAGGTCGGTTTCTTTTATAGAAACAAAGCATGTCTGACTTTTGTTAATAGGAAGGAAATTGTCCTGGCCACTTTTCTATTTTAGATCATGGGGATATTATCTAAATGCATACAGCAGCATCTACACTTAAGCCACTACATCAGGGATCATCAACTAGATCCAGCCTCGGGACGATGGAGAAAATTCCTATGTATCTATCATCATTAATACTTTTAGACACACAAATGACCAAACCCGGTCTCAGGCTTGGAGAACCCTTTGGTCTCCACAGAGTTGGGTACAACATACAGAGCTCTCTGAAATGAGATGGTCCCCCCTGGGTCATGATCAGAGACCTCTATATGTTGATAAACGTGTATGTTTTTCTTAATATATTTAGTAATTTTGTGTAGTGTATATTGTATGTGTTTGATGTATTTATGCAGGGCTCATCTGTAATAGAGACCCTAGTCTCAGTATGACTTCCCTGTAAAAGAAATAAAAATATATACAGTGAGGGGAAAAAAGTATTTGATCCCCTGCTGATTTTGTACGTTTGCCCACTGACAAAGAAATGATCAGTCTATAATTTTAATGGTAGGTTTATTTGAACAGTGAGAGACAGAATAACAACAAAAAAAATCCAGAAAAACGCATGTGAAGAATTTTATAAATGGAATTGCATTTTAATGAGGGAAATAAGTATTTGACCCTTCTGCAAAACATGACTTAGTACTTGGTGGCAAAACCCTTGTTGGCAATCACAGAGGTCAGACGTTTCTTGTAGTTGGCCACCAGGTTAGCACACATCTCAGGAGGGATTTTGTCCCACTCCTCTTTGCAGATCTTCTCCAAGTCATTAAGGTTTTGAGGCTGACGTTTGGCAACTCGAACCTTCAGCTCCCTCCACAGATTTTCTATGGGATTAAGGTCTGGAGACTGGCTAGGCCACTCCAGGACCTTAATGTGCTTCTTCTTGAGCCACTCCTTTGTTGCCTTGGCTGTGTGTTTTGGGTCATTGTCATGCTGGAATACCCATCCACGACCCATTTTCAATGACCTGGCTGAAGGAAGGAGGTTCTCACATAAGCATAATGTTTCCACCTCCATGTTTGATGGTGGGGATGGTGTTCTTGGGGTCATAGGCAGCATTCCTTCTCCTCCACACACGGCGAGTTGAGTTGATGCCAAAGAGCTCCATTTTGGTCTCATCTGACCACAACACTTTTCACTTTCCAGATGTCCTCTGATTCATTCAGATGTTCATTGGCAAACTTCAGACGGGCATGTATATGTGCTTTCTTGAGCAAGGGGACCTTGCGGGCGCTGCAGGATTTCAGTCCTTCATGGCGTAGTGTGTTACCAATTGTTTTCTTGGAGACTATGGTCCCAGCTGCCTTGAGATCATTGACAAGATCCTCCCGTGTAGTTCTGGGCTGATTCCTCACCATTCTCATGATCATTGCAACTCCACGAGGTGAGATCTTGCATGGAGCCCCAGGCCGAGGGAGATTGACAGTTCTTTTGTGTTTCTTCCATTTGCGAATAATCGCACCAACTGTTGTCACCTTCTCACCAAGCTGCTTGGCGATGGTCTTGTAGCCCATTCCAGCCGTGTGTAGGTCTACAATCTTGTCCCTGACATCCTTGGAGAGCTCTTTGGCCTTGGCCATGGTGGAGAGTTTGGAATCTGATTGATTGATTGCTTCTGTGGACAGGTGTCTTTTATACAGGTAACAAACTGAGATTAGGAGCACTCCCTTTAAGAGTGTGATCCTAATCTCAGTTTGTTACCTGTATAAAAGACACCTGGGAGCCAGAAATCTTTCTGATTGAGAGGGGGTCAAATACGTATTTCCCTCATTAAAATGCAATTCCATTTATAACATTTTTCACATGCGTTTTTCTGGATTTTTTTGTTGTTATTCTGTCTCTCACTGTTCAAATAAATCTACCATTAAAATTATAGATAATTTCTTTGACAGTGGGCAAACGTACAACATCAGCATGGGAGCAAATATTTTTTTCCCTCACTGTATAATAATTGCAGTGGTCAGAAATTTACTCTGAATATTATGGATGTCACAATTCCGGTATCAGGTATTACATTACGTGTTTTACAAGTTTGAGACCCACACTTGGGAAAGTAGATAGGTCATGGGTGGAAAATGACATAGAATATTATTTTAGTGATTTCATTCTCATTTCCGAGTCAAAATGAAGTATATACATCCATTGATTCATGTAGAGTATGGTTACATTTCTCCAGCCCCATCCCTCATTGTTGTTTGAACTGCAGACTGCACGTTAATGCTGGAATACAAACAAGAACCAAGTCAACAACATACTGTCTTTTTACAAAAAAAGCCATAAAATAAGTAGCCCTACTCAATGAACGATAAAATAATGTAATTGAACTGCGGCGGCCGGAACACTTTATACTTAACCTCAGTCACAAGGAAGACCAGTGAAAAAGGCTTATTAAGAAAAATCCCACCGTTTTTTTAGGTGGAGTAGCTGGGCTCCACTAATAAGAGCCAAAGACCAATAATGATTTGAAGAGTTCTGAAGTGCTACGGTGCAGATCCCTTTGAGAACAAGTGATTGTGAAAGAAAGTATCACCTCGCAAAAAGGGGGACATTTTTAACAAGCTTGCAAACACTTGTAGCAGTGAAATCATGAGACACCTCCAAAAGTAAGTCACGTGACCACCCCAGCCCCTGTCATTGTTGACCCATAGTGTTGAAAGTAGATACTACGGATTAGCATTTTGTCACGCTGACAGGGTTAAATGCCTTGGGTATAAATAAAGCTGTGATTTTGCATTTATGATGAAATATAATGCCTTGATGTAGTGGGTATTGAAACTGAGTATGTCTTATCTGTCTTTTATATTTCAACTTCCGATGGGTTGAGCCAGAGCTAGAACACACGTGGCGGTTTGAAAATTTGTCATTGGCTTTGATACTTTGATTGGTTAAAGACGACCCAATTGCCGATGACTTTGTTTTGTACAACGTCCCTCGTGCCCCTTGTCACCACAAACTACTTCAATGATGGCAGTCTCAGACAAAAGTATGTAGCGAACAACAGAGCAGCAGAACATTTTTGTTTGAATCGTTAGGCTAGAAGGGATATGGAGTGACATTTGAATATACTGTTTATGTTGGACCTCTAAAAAGGTGTATTAACTTGAGCTCTTTTGTGTTTATTCTTTTTCAGGACCTCCTGTAAGTATACATGACCTCACAGCCTCTCTGGGTGTGGTATGTATGACTCAAAGGTACAAAACCTCTCAACAGATGCAGATCAATGGATCAAGGGAAACCATGCACTATTGCAACCTACTGTCTGTACCATAACGCCTAATAAAACACCAGATCATTCTGGTAATGTTTATATAGTGTGTGCTATCAGAAATGCCAAATTAGAGCAAAGTACTTGTTACATTTTATTTTCCAAGTAAAGTTATTTTGTGTTGTACACACTGAACGGCAATCTGGCAAATCCAACAAATTCAACCACAATTAGTGTGCGCTGTATAACAACCTTTCAGTTTTCCCAACTTATCTGACTGTATGATTAAAATCTCATTTTCATCTATACCTTCCCCTAATAAGGGACATCTAGGGAAGCATGGTTTGCAATACCCCACCACCAACCCCTCTTGCTGCCAGCCCCCTGCACCCAAAATAAGTGTCTTGCTTCATTATGTGCCAAGTGATAACAGAATCACTCGACCTCCACAAAAGGAAAACTCTTGTGTTTCTGAAGATGAAGACAATCAAATCAAAGTTCATTGGTTGCGTACACAGTTTAGCAAATGTTATAGCGGGTGCAGCGAAATGCTTGTGTTACTAGCTTCTAACAATGCAGTAAAATGGCAAACAAGTACACACAACAACAAAAAAATCAAGAAATGTCAGAACGAATCCAATTAACAACCCAAATACCACAGTAACAGTAATCCAAATGCAATCTATACGTATATACACCGGATGAATTTACACAAGATATATTAAGAATGATATGTACAGTAGTAGATATATTACAGTGAGCTATGTCAAGAATCCAGTATATAAATAAACATGTGGTGTGTATAAACAGCGTAACTAAAATGCAGTAGTAGAAATATTAGACTGAGCTATGTCGAGAACACAGTAAATACACAGTACAATATACCATGGCAAAATGGATAGAATTGCAGGAAATTAGTTTAAACAGTATGGACAGTATATGAATAGAAAAAGTGTGTACAGCAGTAGTTATGTAGGATGAGCCATGACCAGAATACAGTATATACATATAAATTGAGTAAAATAGTATGTAAACATATAAAAGTGACCAGTGTTCAATGACTCTATGTACATAGGGCAGCAGTCTCTAATGTGCTGAGTAGAGTACTACAGTGGTTCTCCCTTTAAAAGTTGCGTCATACTGCAGCACAGCTTGCGGGGGGAGAGGGCATCTTTGAGAAGCTAAGTTATTGAAATGACATGGAGCTGTAGGCCTAAGAGTCCTGTTTTTTGTAGCTGTTTTAGCAGAACTTACTTATTGGCATAAAGGCCTACTTCAATATACTGTATATCAATCAATCATTCATTCATTTGTGCATTTCATTACACAGCATACAAGTCATCCATGTCTTTAAATATATAAAAGCCTTTTTGTTATCAAATGAAATAACAAAAAGAGCCTTGACTATTTAAACAATGAATAAACCTCAACATGTCGGCTAAAGCAATTGAATTCAGGAATGCATTTGACTGATTTTAATATTGGCTGTACTAGAGACTTTAAAACCTTTTGAAAATGCATTTTACAGTAGCCTATGTGGGTTCCCGCAGGGTTTCCGTTAGGAAAATATGGCGCTGTACAATGTGACCGGTCGGGAGTAGGCCGAGGCTACTAAGTGACTGCAAGTGAAGAGCAAAATGATCCTAACATTTCCACACCATAATTATAGGCTAACCAACACCCAAACGGAGATTCAGTGAAAATAAAATCTAATTGATTTATCAAGACCAGTCCCCATGCTTGTCTCAGAGCAGCACAAAACGGTGCTGAAATAGTTGACCACACAGGGGTAGGCTATTGCTTCAAATCCTATTATAACAATTGGATGACTTTGGGAGTTTCACTAAGCAACAATTGGTTGCCTTCATTAGCCTACTTTATTCCAATATTTCTGTCATAGAGTGATTTTTATTCCCATAGTAATTTGTTATGGATCCATCCAGATGTGGTTAGAAAACAGTGCATTTGGTGGGTTATGCGAAAGATATGGGAGAAGTGACATGCCTTGCAAACACCCATGAATAAATTTAATCGCAAACACCCATGAATATATTTAAAGTCCCTAAACTCAGCAAGAGTCTATTATCCTGCTGATAGCCCATCAAGGGTGGAAGGCTTCTTTTTGTTTTCTTAAAAGAACTCCAGCACAGAGAAGAGAAAGGAGCCTTAAATAATTAAACAATGAATAAACCTCAACATGTCAGCTAAAGCGATTGAATTCGCAAATACATTTGACTGTTTTTAATATTGGCCATAAACCAAAAACACAGCATCTACCGTGTTAGAAATATGTTATTAAATTCAATTAAAAAAAATAAAATAAATGCATGTTTATTAGGCTACTGTACAGTGTCTTTAACCTCTTAGCGCGCCGATCCCTTTAGCGGGATCGTTTTCAGAAACAAACATAACGCGCCAAATTCAAAATACATATTAAGTAATACATATTCGTAATATTTAACCCGATATACAAGTGTTGCATAGTGTTGCATAGCCATCAAAGCTCTGCTTCTTGGCAATATCACTGCGTTGTCAGATTTTAAAAGGCTTTACTGTGAAAGCACTACATTTGATTGTTTGAGGCTAGTACCTCACATATTTTCCACATTAGCATAAATTCATATCCAGCTCGGTTCTCAAAATATCCATATCACAGCTAATATAAATCGCTTACCTTTCAAATAACTTCTTCTGAGGTCTTCCCAAGTGTCCAAACAAGATAATCCATGGTTCTTTTGTTAGAAAAAGTAAATAATTATATCCATAAATATCCGTTGTTTTTGGCACGTTACGTTCAGCTACTCCACCAAGCATTGTCAGTCTACTCGCCCGTTTTACAGTGAAGGGATCGGCGTTCAAATTATACCTCTCATCTTTTCACAAACAAATCAAATATCATTAATAATGCATCCTTATGTATTCTTTTATGAATAATAGCGATCATATTTTACAAGAACGGTAAGTGAAACGTTAAAGGCGAAAAAGAAAGTTGGTCGCTGCGCGTTCACGTTCTCGTGAGCGTGCACGTCTGTTTACCTTTTTCCCTACCCGTAGTAATTCTCTCTCTCTAAGGATCTGGTCAGAGCTTTTTCCTCCATACCCTTTCCAGAGACTGTTGACATCTAGTGGAAGCCATAAGTACTGCAACCTCGGTCCTATTCCCCATAGAAAAATATTACATGGGCTTCAAAATGAGAGGAGAGCCAAAGAAAAATAAATTCCGGACAGAAATTTCTCTGGTTTTTGCCTGCTAAATCTGTTCTGGAATAGCCACAGACTATATCTTAATGGTTTTATAAACTTCAGAGTGTTTCCTATCCAATAGTACTAAATATGTAAATATCCTAGTTTCTGGCCATGAGTGGTAGGCATTTAACTTTGGGCACGTCAGACAGGCGAAAATTCGGAAAATGGGACCCTAGCTGGAAGAGGTTAAATACAATGATCCCCCCTACTCTCCTTGCATACCCTCATTCTTGATCTCCTTCTTGGCAAGAGTCTATTGTCCTGCTAATAGCCCATCATGGGTGGATAGCTTCTTTTGTATTCCAATGTATTGAATGAATGTTTGCAGAGTTCACAACCTACTACACTTGTGAAATAAGTGTTTGAAAACATGTTTTCAAAATGCCTCCAGCTGTCCATCACTACTGTAAACCGAGAACTGTATTCTAAATATAAAAACACAGCATCTACAGTGGTACAAATATATTATTGAATAAAAAAAAAAAAACGGTTTAAAAATGTATATGTTTATTAGGCTACTGTACAGTCTGACAAAACCAACAAGACAATGAGAATAGGCAACAGAAGCAGGAACAGCATAGGGCTGAGTGACTTACTCATTCCTGGCTTTCATTCAAAATAAGTTATATTATTAAATATGGTGCTCTCTAATGTGTGGATAGGCCACTGGGAGTAAACAGATACCGGACTGCACTCTGGTCAAAGAGTGATGACAGACACAGAAGCCCAGCCTAGGAGTTTAATGATGAACCAGAGTATACATGTGGTCTGTGTACAGAGGGAAACAGGATAAAAGAAATAGAAAATTACTACAATGTAAATCCAATAAACAATATTACAATAAACACTAAATGTCAACAATCTCTATACACAGTTGACAATAAGAGAAAAATGACACACCATAATTCCTCTCAACAGAATTAACATTACAGTTACACCAACTGGTAGGCTAATCACACAATTGTTCACAATGGTAAGAGAACTGGTGAAGAAAGTTACCCCTTCTACATACACATTTCTTGTAATTACATATAACAATAGCCACAGGAGTATTATAAAAGTGAAATAAGAATTTGTTCTGACTTACATTTGGTCAAAAACGCACAAATATCCCTGCAAATGAAAATGGTCTGATCTCCACAAAAGCCAACCCTAAGAAATACATTTAGTTGGTTGCCACGGTGAATAATCCAATAATAATTGGTAGGACACTTAAAGGAAACATCAAAGAATTAAAGTTTTATTAAAGACGATCAGAAAGGATGTTGGTACTTATTTTGATGCAAAGCCACCAATGAGTGAATCATTCAGATTTATGCTGACAAATCCTCGCTGAACTCTCTTTCATTCCGTTTCTTCTTCACATCAGCAAAGGACTCTGTGTTTCAGAAACTCACTTTATATAGAGGGGCTATCACTCTTTCATACTGTGGTAAATAAAGACTGTTTGTTATTTAGAATTATTTATGTTTTTAGAGGGAGAGAAACCAAAAGCCCACCATGCCTATTTTTCGAAAATCGTCAGGCCAGGTCAAGTGTAATTGCACCATTGTATTTACCCAAGTTCTCTCTTAACTCCAGGGGCACTGCAAGCTATTTTTTGGTTGTTGCCTGATGCAGGACTCTAGTGCCAGAGAAGAGAGACTCTCGGACTGCAACATTCACACCTCCATTGATTTAGGAAAAGATAGAAATTTGTGCAACAGTTTAGACTACCGATAGAGCAGCGATCTAACTCCCCCTTGTGATAGTGTGGTGCAATGACAGAATGACGCAATTTACCACAATCTGCCACCATCTACCACAAACGGTCGCTGTAGGTGGTAGCCGGCTAGTGACAGTGTCTAAGGTCCAGGGCAGGGTACTGGGCGGAGGCCGGCTGTGATAACTGTTTAACAGTCCGATGGCTTAGAGAGTCTCTCGGTCCTAGCTTTGACTTTGATGCACCGGTACTGTCTCCGGCTTCTAGATGGTAGCAGAGTGAACAGACGGTCGCTCGGCTGGCTGAGGTCCTTGATGATCTTCTTGATCACCAGGTGCTGTAGATGTCCTGCAGGGCAGTCAGTACATCACCCTCTGGAGAGCCCTGAGGTTAATGTCATCTGACAGTGCAGGGGCAGAAGTGGTAATAGGGTCAAACAGGCGTGTGCTGTGTTAAAATAATTTATGGAGTTGGGAGGGAAAGGCGATTTGAATAGGTATAATAACATGTGCCGAACAAGCCATAAAAGTAGTAAGTTAATCCTCTGGGCGCCCTCAGCTGCTCAAGGCCTTTGCTTCTGGGGGTCGTAGTGGTAAGTGAATGCAGGTGGTCTCACCTCTCAACTCCTTCTGGCAGGTCTCATATCCCAGACTTAATCTACTGTTGTCTGTCATGTGTCCACCAGCAGACCACAACCTCATGTTTAAAAAAAAAATTAAACCATTATTTTTCCAGGTAAATTGACTGAGAACATATTCTAATTTACATCAACAACCTGGGGAATTGGTACAGGGGAGAGGAGGGAGAATGAATGAGCCAATTGTAAGCTGGGGATGATTAGGTGGCCATGATGGTATGAGGGCCAGATTGGGAATATAGCCAGGACACCAGGGTTAACACCCCTACTCTTACTATAAGTGCCATGGGATCTTTAGTGGCTGCGGAGAGTCAGGATACCCGTTTAACATCCCATCCAAAAGACGGCACCCTACACAATCACTGCCCCGGGGCGTTGGGACATTTTCTTTAGACCAGAGGAAAGGGTGCCTCCTACTGGCCCTCCAACATCACTTCCAGCAGCATCTGGTGTCCCATCCAGGGACCAACCAGGACCAACCCTGCTTAGCTTCAGAAGCAAGCCAGCAGTGGAATGCAGGGGGGTATGCTGCTGTCAAATGTTGACAAAGTCACTATGGACAGCTGGGATTCCAGTATGGAAGGGCTGGCGTCTTTGCAGTCCCTAGTTTAAAGGGAATGAAAGGAGATTTTTTGTATTTATTTAACTTTTATTTAGACAGAAAAAAACGTGTGTTTCTAAAGATGAAAACAATATTCGTCAGACCAGGGTTTCATTCTCAAGAGATGCATAACTGGCAAGTGTTGTATCAAGTTCTGGCAACCCTGAGCTCTGGACCTGTTGTATTGCTGAGGCGTTGACTTCCATAAGCACAGCAAGGCCAAATGAAAGTCCACCAGCCTGATTTCTGAAAAAAGAGACTACATAATGTCGTTACCCTCTACTTTCTGCAAATTGCATTGTGTCTTCATAGATTGCAATGATCTTGATGGTCAAAAATCCTGCTTAGAAAATAAATATAAGTGGCAGGTTTTAAAAGAATGTCAGTCAAGGATCATTATGCCTACCCCGGGCTTGCAGAGAACACATCACCATACATATTTGATAAGCTCCCTTGAAACATTGGTTAATATGTACCCAGTGTTCTGAACAAAATGGGCCCTGATGCATTCATTACAAACCCTTCTGCCTAGCTTAAGTGTAATTCAGCACTGATGAATAGGAAGGGACCTGTGGTTTCAAATGGGTCTGTTTACTCAGAAATTGTTAGGACAGATTTAATTTACTCTAATGGGAAGCATAAAAAAATGGAAAAGAGATTCACTATGCTTCCCCCACTCCTCTCCTTGATTATCTACATACTGTAGCTCTTGTAAGTAGATCATGGTTAATTAGGTGATGATGGTTTATTATAGGGAATGCAAAGTAGGACATATTTTCTTGTCTTCAAGAGAGATTAGAAAACCATTCTCTGACTGGCTCAGACAAGAAAAGGGTAGTTTGGCTGCAACTAGTTGAAACAAAAGACAGAGGTGTTTGTATGTAATGTTGATAGTATTGATAACGTTAAAGGGACAGTGCAGTCAAAAATTAGATTTTTTTGTCTTTTATATGTATTTCCACACTATGAGTTTAGAATTATACTGGGAAATTGTGAACATTTTGATAATGCACTTTGAGTGTAAGAGCTGTTTAATTTTGTTTGGCTGGGTGTTGTTTTATTACCATCTGGTGACCAGTGGAGGCTGCTGAGGGGAGGACGGTTCTTAATAATGGCTGGAATGGAGTCAATGGTACCAATTGGAAACCATTCCAGCCATTATTGTGTGCTGTCCTCCCCTCAGCAGCCTCCACTGCTGGTGACATCACCAGGCGATACAAGTTAATAGACCAATAACAAAGAGTTTGCCCTCCTCTCTGCCAATAACAGCTAGTTTTCAGGTTAGACATCAGCCCATAAAGCCCCTCTCTCAGACCACTCCCAAACAGTCCTTGTGTCAGAAATTGCATTTTTAAGCGTTTTTTTAAATTATTTTTGACCATTTTAATTGAATACAATCACAGTAAGGTACTTTACTGTTTCCCAGAATAGATTGGATATTGAGATAAAAATGGCTGCATTGGACCTGTAATGCCACTTGCCATATACACTGAGTGTACAATAATTAAGAACACCTTCCTAATATTGAGTTGCACTGCCACCCTTTTTCCCTCAGATCAGCCTCAATTTGTCTGGGCATGGTGTCAAAAATGTTCCACAGGAATGCTGGCCCATGGTGACTCCAATGCTTCCCACAGTTGTGTCAAGTTGGCTGGAAATCCTTTGAGTGGTGGACAAGGGATACACACGGGAAACTGTTGAGCGTTAAAAACTCATCAGTGTTGCAATGCTTGACACAAACCGGTGCGCTGGGCACCTACTACCATACCCCGTTCAAAGGCACTTAAATCATTTGTCTTCCCCTTTCTCTAGCTGAATGATACACATATACAATCCATGTCTCAATTGTCTCAAGGCTTAAAAATCCTTCTTGCCTCCTTCCCTTTGTCTACACTGATACACCGCTTCCGAGTATATTACTTGCTGATGTTCAGTCCCTGGACAATAAAGTAGACGAGCTCAAGGTGAGGATCTCCTTCCAGAGAGATATCAGGGACTGTAACATAATCTGTTTCACGGAAGCATGGCTCTCTCCGTATATACTGTCCCCATACCGCCAGCTGGGTTCTCAGTACATCTCACAGACAGGAATAAAGAACTCTCCAGGAAAAATAATGGCGTAGGTGTATGTATCATGATTAACTACTTATGGTGTGATTGTGATAACGTACAGGAACTCAAGTCCTTTTGTTCACCAGACCTAGAATACCGGACAATCAAATGCTGGCCATATTACCTCCCAAGAGAAATCTCTTTGGTTATAGTCACAGACTTGGATATTTGCCCTCAAGCCAATACCATGACGGCCTTCAAGGAACTACACTGGACTTTGAGCAAACTGGAAACCACATATCCTGAGGCCGCATTTATTGTAGCTGGGGACTTTAACAAAGCAAAACGCTATCAAAGTTCTATCAACACATTGCCTGTAGTATTTCAAAAACTTCAAAAACTCTCGACCACTGTTACTCTCCCTTCCGGGATGGCTACAAGGCCCTCCCCCACCCACACTTGGGGGAGGGCAAATCAGATCATGACTCAATTCTGCTCCTCCCTTCCTATAGGTAGAAACTCAAACAGGAAGTACCGGTGCTAAGGTCTATTCAACGCTGGTCTGACCAATTGGAATCCAAGCTTCAAGATTGTTTTGATCACGCAGACTGGGATATGTTCTGGGTTGCCTCTGAGAATAACAGTGACGTATACACTGACACGGTGACTGAGTTGATCAGGAAGTGTATAGGAGATGTTGTTACCACTGTAACTATTAAAACCTACCCAAACCAAAAACCTTAGGAAAAATGGAAGCATTCGTGCAAAACTGAAAGCGCAAACCATCGCATTTAACCACGGCAAGATGACTGGGAATATGGTCGAATACAAACAGTGCAGTTATGCCCTCCAAAAGGCAATCAAGCAGGCAAAACGTCCGTACAGAGACAGAGTAGTCACAATTCAACGTCTCAGACATGAGACATATGTGGTAGGGACTCCAGACAATCCCAGATTACAAAGAGAAAACCAGACACATCGTGGACACTGACGTCTTGGTCCTGTACAAGCTAAACACCTTCTTCGCCTGCTTTGAGGATAACACAGTGCCACTGACACAGCCCGCTCCCGAGGACTGTGGGCTCTCGTTCTCTGTGGCCAACGTAAGAAAGACATTTAAGCGTGTTAACTCTCACAAGGCTACCAACCCAGATGGCATCCCTAGCCGTGTTCTCAGAGCATGCGCAGACCAGCTGGCTGTCAACTTATGTCATCATGAAGTGATCTGAGAGGCTAGTTAATTAATTTATTTTATTTTTATGTCACCTTTATTTAACCAGGTAGGCCAGTTGAGAACAAGTTCTCATTTACAACTGTGACCTGGCCAAGATAAAGCAAAGCACTGCGACACAAACAACAACACAGACAGTTAAGGATCAACACAGTTAAGGATCATATCACCACCATCATACCTGACTTCCTTGACCCATTTCAATTTGAATACCGCCCCAATAGATCCACAGACAGTGCAATCGCCATCGCACTGTACACTGCCCTATCTCATCTGGACCAGAGGAATACCTATGTAAGAATGCTGTTCATTGACTACAGCTCAGCCTTCAACACCATAGTACCCTCCAAGTTCCTCATTCAGCTTGGGGCACTGGGTCTGAACCCCGCCCTGTGCAACTGGGTCCTGGAATTCCTGACGGGCCGCCCCAGGTGGTGAAGGAAACAACACCTTCACTTCGCTGATCCTCAACACAGGGGCCCCACAAGAGTGCATGCTCAGCCCCCTCCTGTACTCCCTGTTCACCCATGACTGCGTTGCCACACACGCCTCCAACACAATGATAAAGTTTGCAGACGACACAACCAACAATGATTACCAACAATGACGAGAGTCTACAGGGAGGAGGTGAGGGCTCTGGCGGAGTGGTGCCAGGAAAATAACTTCTCCCTCAACGTCAACAAAACAAAGGAGCTGATCGTGGACTTCAGGAGACAGCAGAGGGAGCGCACACCCATCCACATCAACGGGACTGCAGTGGAGAAGGTGTTCCACGGCATAAAAGTTCCTCTGCGCACACATCACTGACAATCTGAAATGGTCCACCCACACAGACAGTGTGGTGAAGAAAGCGCAACAGCGCCTCTTCAACCTTATGAGGCTGAAGAAACTAAGACCCTCACAAAGTTTTACAGATGCACAATCGAGAGCATCCAGTCAGGATGTATCATCACCCGATACGACAACTGCACCGCCCGCAACCGCAGGGCTCTCCAGAGGGGTGTGTGGTCTGCCCAACGCATCACCAGGGGCCCACTGCCTGCCCTCCAGGACACCTACAACAGTCAATGTCACAGGAAAGCCAAAAAGATAATCAAGGACATCAACCACCCGAGCCATGGCTTGTTCACCCCGCTATCATCCAGAAAGCGAGGTCAGTACAGGTGCATCAAAGCTGGGACCAAGAGACTGAAAAACAGCTTCAATCTCAAAGCCATCAGACTGTTAAATAGCCATCACAAGGTGGCCTCCACCCAGTACCCTGCCCTGAACTTAATCACTGTCGCTAGCCGGTTACTCAGCCCTGCACCTTAGAGGCTACTGCCCTATGTACATAGACATGGAATCACTTAATAATGGAACACTGGTCACTTGAATAATGTTTACATACTGTTTTACTAATTTCATAAAGATTAAATCAAATCAAATGTTATTAGTCATGTGCGCCAAATACATTTAGACAGGTTACCTTGGAGTTCTGGGACACAGGAACTTTGGTGGTCTGCTTGAAACATGTAGGTATTATAGACTGGGTCAGGGAGAGGTTGAACATGTCAGTGAAGAAACTTGCCAGCTGGTCAGGGAATGCTCTGAGTACCCATCCTGATAATCCGTCTGGCCCTGCGCCATGTGAATGTTAACCTGTTTAAAGGTCTTACTCACATTGGTTACAGAGAGCGTGATCACACAGTTGTCTGGAACAGCTGGTGCCCTCGAAGCGAGCATAGAAGGCATTTCACTCATCTGGTAGACTCGTGTCACTGAGCAGCTCGTGGCTGGGTTTCCTTTCGTACTCCATGATAGTTTGCAAGCCCTGCCACATCCGTCGAGCACCAGACCCGGCATAGTAGGTAAGCTTGGGCGGTATCCAGATTTTCATCGAGTCATTACCGTCCTATTGTCATCCAAAATTAGCACAAACTAATAGCAAAATCACTTAGACGCTGTTAGCTAAATGCGAAAGAGTGAAAACAAGCATAAACTAATTGCAAAGACAGCTTTATACAAGCATAACTAGTAGAAGAGGGGAGAAGAATAGAGGAGAAAAAAGAACGCTAGTGGGAAGCAAAGGTAAAAAAATGGCAACTGTACAAATAATTCTGGCAGAAAGCCATTACAAGATATCTGATGGCAAACAGTAGTGAATTGCATACAAGTGTAACTTCATCACCTCATGTGCGCCGCACAACAGAGAGTCGCTGATAGATATAGAATGCTATGGACTCACCGTTGTACTATTGACAAACCAACACGTGACTGGCTCAACTGTTCTGGGGAACTACGGTGAGCTTCATAATGTAAAATAATGTGACAGTTGAAATGAAGAAGGCAATCTGCTTAATTGCCTAACGTATTGCACAAGTTGATGCAGGTATTAGCTACAATGATTCAAATTGATTGAAAAAACTCAAATAAATAGTTATGACGGTATTGACGGTATTGAAAAACCATCCTGTGGCTTTTTCCAAATACCTGTATACCACCAAAGCGTAGTAGTAGGATTCAATCTTGGTCCTGTATTGATGCTTTGCCTATTTGAGAGCTCGTCTGAGGCCATAGTGGGATTAGTGACGGGATTAGTGTCGGGATTAGTGTCCCGCTCCTTGAAAGCGGCAGCTCTAGCCTTTAGCTCAGTGTGGATGTTGCCAGTAATCCATGGCTTCTGGTTGGGATATGTCACTGTGGGGATGACGTCGTCGATGAACTTATTAATGAAGCCCGGTGACTGATTTGGTAAACTCCTCAATGATGAGATGAATCTCGGACCACATTCCAGTCTATACTAGTGAAACAGTTCTGCAGCTTAGCAACCCATTTCATTGGATCACTTCTGTATTGAGTTTGAGTTTTTGCTTGTAAGCAAGAATCAGGAGGATAGTGTTATGGTCACATTTTCCAAAGGGAGGGCAAAGGAGAGCTTTGTATGCGTTTCTGTTTGTGGAGTAAAGGTGATCTAGAGTTTTGTCTCTTATAGTTGGGCTCCAGAGTGGCACTGCATCTTAGTGCTAGAGGCGTCACTACAGACCCTGGTTTGATACATATATTTAGACCTGTCATGACACATATTTAGACCTGTCATGACACATATTTAGCACTGTCATGACACATATTTAGCACTGTCATGACACATATTTAGACCTGTTGTGACATATATTGCATTATTTTATAGCTGGTTATGACTACTACATAAGAGTGTAAAAACCCACAAAACCTACCACGGTAGTTATTTTATGGCTGGTTATGACTACTACATAAGAGTGTCAAAACCTACCACGGTAGTTATTTTATGGCTGGTTATGACTACTACATAAGAGTGTCAAAACCCACAAAACCTACCACGGTAGTTATTTTATAGCTGGTTATGACTACTACATAAGAGTGTCAAAACCCACAAAACCTACCACGGTAGTTATTTTATAGCTGGTTATGACTACTACATAAGAGTGTAAAAACCCACAAAACCTACCACGGTAGTTATTTTATGACTGGTTATGACACCTACGTAAGCCCAGAAAACCTACCACACAAGACAAAACATCCCATTACACCAAAGCCTACACGTAAACAGTATGTCTATTGTTATATATTTTTTTATCATTGTAATTGTGCACACATTGATGTCAGACATGCCCCTACCCCAATGATCTGTTGTTAATGACTGTGATGAACGCAGGAGCAGATTTCAGGAGCAGGACAAGACACCCTCTTTTTGACTGATGACTGATATAAGGACATGTACGTGATAGGCCTATCTGGCTTATATGATTATGATGGTCATAATGCTTTGTGACATTGTCTTAAAGTGTATTTATTTCAAATATGAAGAAAAAAACATGACTGTAAAGAATTCATTACAACAACAAAGGATTTAAGAAACGTTTGAACGAAAGGAAACTTCTATGCAGGAAAAAAACTAATAAATAAATGTGGGTTTTGACAGGTGTCATAACCAGCCATAAAATAACGCAACTGGTGTAAATATATGGGTCATGTCAACTGTTATGACATATTATGACATGTTTATGACCGTGTCATAATGTGTTATGACACTGGGTGTCAAGTAAAGTGTTTCCTCGCTTTGTGGTGGTAAATGAAGCCTAGTTAATTTATGAAGTGGAAAAAGATGCAGGCTGACAATGAGTCTGTTACCAGCTGTTTAGCCGACGGCCCGTGCTTAGGGAAAACACTACTAATGATACTTATGTGGTATTATTAAATATATTAGTATAGGCCTAATGATTTGATTGCTACTCACTGTTTATTATCTATGCATAGTCACTTCACCCCTACCTACATGTACAAATTACCTCGACTAACCTGTACCCCCGCACACTGACTCGGTATCGGTACTCCTGTATATAGCCTCGTTATTGTTATTTTACTGTGTTACTTTTGATTATGTTTTACTTTAGTTTATTTGGTAAATATTTTCTTAACTCTTTCTTGAACTACACTGTTGGTTAAGGGCTTGTAAGTAAGCATTTCACGGTAAAGTCTACACTTGTTGTAGACTTAGTGATGTGGACACCAAGGAACTTGAAGCTCTCAACCTGCTCCACTACAGCCCGTCGATGAGAATGGAGGCGTGCTCAGTTCTCCTTTTCCTGTAGTCCACAATCATCTCCTTAGTCTTGATCATGTTGAGGGAGAGGTTGTTGTCCTGGCACCACACGGCCAGGTCTCTGACTTCCTCCCTATATGCTGCCTCGTCGTTGTTGGTGATCAGGCCTACCACTGTTGTGTCATCGGAAAACTTAATGATGGTGTTGGAGTTGTGCCTGGCCGTGCAGTCATTAATGAACAGGGAGTACAGGAGGGGGCAGAGAACACACCCCCTGAGGGGCCCCCGTGTTAAGGATCAGCGTGGCAGATGTGTTGTTACCTACCCTTAACACCTGGGGGCGGCCCGTCAAGAAGTCTAGGATCCAGTTGCAGAGGGAGGTGTTTAGTCCCAGGGTCCTTAGCTTAGTGATGAGCTTTGAGGGAACTATGGTTTTGAACGCTGAGCTGTAGTCAATGAATAGCATTCTCACATAGGTGTTCCTTTTATCCAGGTGTGAAAGGCCAGTGTGGAGTGCAATAGAGATTGTATCATCTGTGGATCTGTTGGGGGCGGCATGCAAATTAGAGTTGGTCTAGGGTTTCTGGGATAATGGTGTTGATGTGAGCCATGACCAGCCTTTCAAAGCACTTCATGGCTGCAGATGTGAATACTATGGGTCGGTAGTCATTTAGGCAGGCTTCCTTAGTGTTCTTGGGCACAGGGAATATGGTGGTCTGCTTGAAACATGTTGGTATTACAGACTCGGACAGGGAGAGGTTGAAAATGTCAGTGAAGACATTTGCTAGTTGGTCAGCGCATGCTCGGAGTACACGTCCTGGTAATCCATCTGGCCCTGCGGCCTTGTGAATGTTGACCTGTTTAAAGGTCTTACTCATATTGGCTGTGAAGAGTGTGATCACACAGTTGTCCGGAATAGCTGGTGCTCTCATGCATTTTTCAGTGTTACTTGCCTCGAAGCGAGCATAGAATTAATTTAGCTCGTCTGGTAGGCTCGTGTCACTGGGCAGCTCTAGGCTGTGCTTCCCTTTGTAGTCTGTAATAGTTTGCAAGCCCTGCCACATCCAACGAGTGTCGGAGCCGGTGTAGTATGATTCGATCTTAGTCCTTTATTGATACTTTGCCTGTTTGATGTTTGTCGGAGGGCATAGCGGGGTTCTTATAAGCTTCCGTGTTAGAGTCCCGCTCCTTGAAAGCGGCAGCTCTACCCTTTAGCTCAATGCAGATGTGGCTTCCGGTTGGGGTATGTATGTACAGTCACTGTGGAGATGACGTCATCGATGCAGTGACTGATGTGGTGTATTCCTCAATGCCATCGGGAAAGAATCCCGGAACATATTCCAGTCTGTGCTAGCAAAACAGTCCTGTAGCTTAGCATCTGCTTCATCTGACCACTTTCTTATTGATCTAGTCACTGGTGCTTCCTGATAAAAGTTTTGCATGTAAGTAGGAATCAGGAGGATAGAATAATGGTCCGATTTGCCAAATTGAGGGCGAGGGAGAGATTTGTATGCGTCTCTGTGTGTTGTTTTCCCTCTGGTTGCACATTTAACATGCTGATAGAAATTAGGTAAAACGGATTTAAGTTTCCCTGAATTAAAGTCCCCGGCCACTTGCAGCACCGCCTCTGAATGAGCGTTTTCCTCTTTGCTTATGGCGGTATACAGCTCATTGAGTGCGGTCTTAGTGCCAGCATTGGTCTGTGGTGGTATGTAGACAGCTACGAAAAATACAGATGGAAACTCTCTAGGTAGATAGTGTGGTCTACAGCTTATCATGAGATACTCTACCTCAGATAAGCAAAACCTTGAGACTTCCTTGGATATCGTGCACCAACTGTTGTTTACAAATATAGTACATAGACCGCCACCCCTTGTCTTACCAGAGGCTGCTGTTCTATCCTGCCGATGCAGTGTATAACCCACCAGCTGTATGTAATTCATGTTGTCTTTCAGCCACAACTCGGTGAAACACAAGATTTTACAGTTTTTAATGTCCCGTTTTTCTGACTAGATTACTAATCTACGGCCTTCCCTCAAATTCTAACCCACAGTGATTGATTGACAGGTCTGAAACCCTACCAACTCTGTGACTCACAAACATCCTGCCCCATCCCCTGACAATCCCACCCACAGTGATTGATTGACAGGCTAAACTGTTAAAGGGATAGTTCACCCAAATGACAAAATGACACAAAGTATTCCTTACCCTTAGTGTACACAGCCACAGAGCCAATAAAATACATAATTTGAAGAACAAACATCAATGTGGCAATTTATATTACTATCTTGCAGTAAAACTGTAAATGTGACTTTAATCTCAAGAGAAGACAGGTTTAATGTTAAAAACGTGTGTGTATGTGGCCTGTTTGCCTGTGTGTATTGTATATGTCACAAATAATACATTTGTGGGTGTCATGGTGTGAAAGCAGGAATATTCAGTAAATATTCTAATCACTCTAGTGTAATAAACAGTCACAAACAGACTCACATGCATAACAATGTATGTCCTCTGGCTGTGCTTGTCAAAATAAAGTAAACCTGGATTTGACATGACAGCATTTATTTCTGTTCACAAAGGAAGCTCTGCCTTAGGAAAGCTCCCGGCAGTGTGACAACATTGAGTTTGGCCTTTAAGATGTCAGTCTGTTCTTTCCGTTGTGCCCCTTAGCAGCTCTTGTTTTTCAGCAAATTATTATATATCGACTTTGACACCATCATGCGGTGCAACCATTTGATTAATATGGAATGGACAACCTTAATATAACACTTTACAGACCTGAAAAAGTCTCTGCGCCACTTGCCATCTCTGATAGCTCAGGATGATATGGCTGAGTCTACATAATTGTATACAGTTAACACTGTATGCATGTGGACAGTGAAGCTAACATTTTAAATGTGGCTCTATACTCCAGCATTTTGGATTTGAGACCAATGTTTCATATGAAATGACAATATAAGGCAGAACATAATCCAAAACACAACCAAACCTAGTTGCAAATGCAAACTGCAAGTTTAGAGTGACATGCTTGATGAGCAAGGAAAATTCGACCAAATACTAAACTTTTGGCTACTTTAATAAGTATACAAAACATTAGGAAACACCTTCCTAATATTGAGATGCAACCCCTTTTGCCCTCAGAACAGCCTCAATTCGTTGGGGCATGGACTCTACAAGGTGTTGAAAGCATTCCACAGGGATGCTGGCCCATGTTTACTCCAATGCTTCCCACAGTTGTGTTAAGTTGGCTGGATGTCCTTTGGGTGGTGGACCATTCTTTTCACTAGATATTGGAACATTCCTGTAGGGACTTGCTTCCATTCAGCCCCATGAGCATTAGTGAGGTTGGGCACTGATGTTAGGCCTGGCGAATAGGCCTGGCTTGCAATCGGTGTTCCAATTCATCCCAAAGGTGTTGAATGGGGTTGAGGTCAGGGCTCTATGCAGGCCAGTCAAGTTCTTCCACACTGATCTCGAAAAACCATTTCTGTATGGACCTCGCTTTGTGCACAGGGGCATTGTAATGCTGAAACAGGCCTGCACAGAATTGTCTAGAATGTCATTGGAATCCAATGACAGTGCCACGTTGAAAGTCACTGAGCTCTTTAGTAATGCCATTCTACTGTCAATGTTTGTCTATGGAGATTGCATGGCGGTGTGCTCGATTTTATACACCTGTCAGCAACGGCTGTGGCTGAAATAGCTAAATCCACAAATTTGAAGGGGTGTCCACATACTTTTGTATATATAGTATACATAAAGTACTTCCCGCTGTTGTTAGTTCCAGTCTGCACGTTCAAACTAAAACAATGTAACTAATAATGGCGTGAAAAATGCCCCCTTAGATATGGATTCGGAGTGCAGATATTATTACATTTTAAAGCATTAGACCTCTCACTAAAGTCAGTCAAAAGTTATACCTAAATCCGAACTGGATTTAACGAAAAATTACTTGAAAAGCCAACATTTGTAAATCCCAAACTCTAAAAGTAATTGGAAAGGTAGATACAAATTATTTGTGACATTGTGGTTACAAAAAAGAATGTAAACAAGATGTAAACAAGATGCTGTGTTTTTATTTACAGTAGTGATGGACAGCTGGTGGCATTTTGAAAACAGGTTGTAACCCAATTAGCAGGACAGTAGACTCTTTATAGCCCGGCTACTGTAGGTGTGAACATCCCCCTACTTGCAATGTATTCGATGCTTAAGTACTCTAAAGTGTTACATTTGCAAAAAGCACTGTTCGTGACCAAAATCCCCAAGTCTACCAGTATTTTTGAAATGTTTCCAGTAGATTTTCCGTTCCTCCTGAAAGACTTAATCTGTTTACTTAAATGAATAGAAATGTTGTTACAGCATATTCAAAGTGAGGACAATTGGCGATCTGCTATATACTTGCGGCTATTGTAAACTGAAAGTCAAACCTTTCCAGTACTCCTCACCCCGCCCCAAACTTCACCCTTAACACAGTTACCATTCAAAAACGAGCTGTTTATCTAAAAAAAAAATGACATTACGACCAAAGAGAACAGACGAAATGGACATTGTTTTTATCAAGCCAGCTTCTTTCTATGATGCTACCCGTTCCAGGGTTAGGACCATAACCACGAGAGGACTTGAAAATGAGCCGGAGCTGAGAGGATAACTTGACCAACTGTTCACCAGGCACAGCAAGGGCTGCCCGGACCGTTATGCTGTTCTGCTATTCCAAGGATGTGTAACCGAAGAGAGATACCACGAGTGGGCACAGAATACCAACTGGAATGGATCCCGAGGCAAATGTGGCTTACCAGTGCACCTCCGGTTGTTCATCAATAATACGTGTCTCAGAAGTTTCTGTCCATGACTGATGCAACACGAAAAAGCATTAAAGACAGAGTTATTGAGTACTTGAGGTCATGGC
The DNA here is from genome assembly GCA_030435695.1 of Brachymystax lenok tsinlingensis. Lineage (NCBI taxonomy): Eukaryota > Metazoa > Chordata > Actinopteri > Salmoniformes > Salmonidae > Brachymystax > Brachymystax lenok. Next base: position 34,043,297 of record CM059811.1, on the reverse strand, counting down.
CTAGTCTCCCTTATGTAAGGAATTAGGCACTTTACCATGTTTACTTGTCAGACTGCACAGTAGCCTAATAAACAAATGCAGGTGGCTTATATCTTCAAAATCTTTATTATCCAAATGTACAAGTGTATACTGTACAGTACTGTATTTCTTCATCAGCATATTCATGCTATTTTGGCCTTTATTCAAATTACAACCGGTCACTGTCGTTTAAAAAAAAAAAAAAATAATCTCCAAAATATTGTTAAATATAGGCTACCCGCTGTGGACAACTATTTCAGCACCGTTTCACGTAGCTCTGAGTCGAGCATGAATAAATTAAAATGTTCAATTATACTGATCCAGGTCTCAGTCTGTTTTCCCTGTTAAAATAAAGATTTAAAAAAATTATAATAAAAAATAAAAAGATTCCATGATATTCTTAAGATATACAGTTGAAGTCGGAAGTTTACATACACCTTAGCCAAATACATTATATCACAAAAGTGAGTACACCTCTCACATTTTGGTAAATATTTGAGTGTATCTTTTCATGTGACAACACTGAAGAAATGACACTTTGCTACAATGTAAAGTAGTGAGTGTACAGCTTGTATAACAGTGTAAATTTGCTGTCCCCTCAAAATAACTCAACACACAGCCATTAATGTCTAAACCGCTGGCAACAAAAGTGAGTACACCCTAAGTGAAAATGTCCAAATTGGGCCCAAAGTGTCAATATTTTGTGTGGCCACCATCATTTTCCAGGACTGCCTTAACCCTCTTGGGCATGGAGTTCACCAGAGCTTCACAGGTTGCCACTGGAGTCCTCTTCCACTCCTCCATGACAACATCACGGAGCTGGTGGATGTTAGAGACCTTGCACTCCTCTAGCTTCCGTTTGAGGATGCCCCACAGATGCTCAATAGGGTTTAGGTCTGGAGACATGCTTGGCCAGTCCATCACCTTTACCCTCAGCTTCTTTAGCAAGGCAGTGGTCGTCTTGGAGGTGTGTTTGGGGTCGTTATCATGTTGGAATACTGCCCTGCGGCCCAGTCTCCGAAGGGAGGGGATCATGCTCTGCTTCAGTATGTCGGTACATGTTGGCATTCATGGTTCCCTCAATGAACTGTAGCTCCCCAGTGCCGGCAGCACTCATGCAGCCCCAGACCATGACACTCCCACCACCATGCTTGACTGTAGGCAAGACACACTTGTCTTTGTACTCCTCACCTGATTGCCGCCACACACACTTGACACCATCTGAACCAAATAAGTTTATCTTGGTCTCATCAGACCACAGGACATGGTTCCAGTAATCCATGTCCTTAGTCTGCTTGTCTTCAGCAAACTGTTTGCGGGCTTTCTTGTGCATCATCTTTAGAAGAGGCTTCCTTCTGGGACGACAGCCATGCAGACCAATTTGATGCAGTGTACGGCGTATGGTCTGAGCACTGACAGGCTGACCCCCACCCCTTCAACCTCTGCAGCAATGCTGGCAGCACTCATACGTCTATTTCCCAAAGACAACCTCTGGATATGACGCTGAGCACGTGCACTCAACTTCTTTGGTCGACCATGGCGAGGCCTGTTCTGAGTGGAACCTGTCCAGTTAAACCGCTGTATGGTCTTGGCCACCGTGCTGCAGCTCAGTTTCAGGGTCTTGCAATCTTCTTATAGCCCAGGCCATCTTTATGTAGAGCAACAATTATTTTTTTCAGATCCTCAGAGAGTTCTTTGCCATGAGGTGCCATGTTGAACTTCCAGTGACCAGTCAGTATGAGGAAGTGTGAGAGCGATGACACCAAATTTAACACACCTGCTCCCCATTCACACCTGAGACCTTGTAACACTAACGAGTCACATGACACCGGGAAGGGAAAATGGCTAATTGGGCCCAATTTGGACATTTTCACTTAGGGGTGTACTCACTTTTGTTGCCAGCGGTTTAAACATTAATGGCTGTGTGTTGAGTTATTTTGAGGGGACAGCAAATTTACACTGTTATACAAGCTGTACACTCACTACTTTACATTGTAACAAAGTGTCATTTCTTCAGTGTTGTCACATGAAAAGATATACTCAAATATTTACCAAAATGTGAGGGGTGTACTCACTTTTGTGATATACTGTACATGTAAACTCAGTTTTTCCACAATTCTTGACATTTAATCCTGGTAAAGCTTTAGGAGAAATATGGAGAAATATGTACAATGCTAGTTTTACATATTTGATTTATTTTCTGCTACCCTACTTCAACCAGATTAAATGGGGTGTGGTGGGTAGGATTTGGGGGCAGAGACTTTCTCAAACACATAGTACACTTCCAGGCAGGTACTGTACGTACCGTGCTTCTACACCTGCATTGCTTGCTGTTTGGGGTTTTAGGATGAGTTTCTGTACAGCACTTTGTGACATCAGCTGATGTAAGAAAGGCTTTATAAATAAAATTGATTTGATTTGATTTAAAAATCCCCAGTCTTAGGTCAGTTTACTGTAAATAGGGGGTTTACTGTAAATAGGGGGTTTACTGTAAATAGTCCGGTGGCGATTTTATTAATTGTTCAGCAGTCTTATGGCTTGGGGGTAGGAGCTGTTGAGGAGCCTTTTGGTCCTAGACTTGGTGCTCCGATACCGCTTGCCACGCGGTAGCAGAGAAAACAATCTATAACTTGGGTGACTGGAGTCTCTGACAATTTTATGGGCTTTCCTCTGACACCCCCTATTATATAGGACCTGGATGGCAGGAAGCTTGGCCCCAGTGATGTACTGGGCCGTACACACTACCCTCTGTAGCGCCTTACGGTCAGATGCCGAGCAGTTGCCATACCAGGCGGTGATGCAACCGGTTAGGATGCTCTCGATGGTGCAGCTGTACCTTTTGAGGATCTAGGGACCCATGCCAAATCTTTTCAGTCTCCTGAGGGGGAAAATGTTTTTTCGTGCCCTCTTCATGACTGTCTTGGTGTGCTTGGACCATGATAGTTGGTTGGTGATGTGGACACCAAGGAACTTAAAACTCTCAACCCGCTCCACTACAGCCCCGTCGATGTTAATGGGGGCCTGTTCGGCCCGCATTTTACTGTAGTCCTCAATCAGCTCCTTTGTCTTGATCACATTGAGGGAGATGTGCTACTGGATCCAGGAAGTCCAGGATCCAGTAGCAGAGGGAGGTGTTTAACTCCCGATTCATCTCTCTTTGAGTGTGTGTATTGACATGTTGAATGCACCGAACTGTCTGTCTAAACTACTGGCACACAACTCGGTCACCCATGTATACCCCACAAGACATGCCACAAGAGGTCTCTTCACAGTCCCCAAGTCCAGACCAGACTATGGGATGAACACAGTACTACATAGAGCCATGACTACATGGAACTCTATTCCACATCAAGTAACTGATGCAAGCAGTACAATTTGATTTAAAAAACAGATAAAAAAACACATTATGGAACACAAACATAGGCACAGACACATGCATACACACACACACACACACATACACACGAATAACATACGCACTATACACACACATACACATGGATTTAGTACTGTAGATATGTGGTAGTGGTGGAGTAGGGGCCTGAGGGCACAGTGTGTTGTGAAATCTGTGAATGATTGTAATGTTTTAAAAATGTTATAAACTGCCTTAATTTTGCTGGACCCCAGGAAGAGTAGCTGCTGCCTTGGTAGCAGCTAATGGGGATTCATAATAAATACAAATACACATGAAAAGCACCCTGAGCACCTGTAAAAGTGCTACATCCAGTCTATTATCATTATTACCTTTAATTAAAAAGCACATAACAATGGCAATTGTTACGCTTGTACAATTCCTGTAGCTACAGTGAAATACAATAGGCAGCAATTGAATTGAGCCCATACACCTCAATATTTCTATAGAATATTTGCTCTTAAATATGATACTGTATTATGCTGTAAAATGAGTACCGACACTTCAAGCACCAGCAGAGGCGGTCGAATTGAAATTAAAAGGCAAATATTATACACAGGTGCGGATTAACACTCATGAGTAAAGGCATAATCAGATCATGAGAGTACAGACATTGCTTGATCAGATAATTTCCTAGGTGATCTGGCCATTCGAGCCTCAGTTGGTAGAGCATGGTGCTTGCAACGCCAGGGTTGTGGGTTTGATTCCCACTGGGGTCAGTATGAATATCTATGCACTCTAAAACGAGAATTGCATTTTGAGCCTCAATGCAAGGCTTCAATGTACCCCCATAGCTGACTGGAACAGCTCCAGAGGATGTCTGCCTGTCCAAGTGATGTGCGAAGCAGTACAGTATAAGGTGCTGTTCGTGTCGGCAGAACCATTTCCACACACATTTCTTCTAAATGGAAGCCAACTATTGTTATGCTTGAAAGGGCAAGTGTGTGACACGTATCACCATATGATGTGATTCAACATAGTTTAGAGAGCAATGAACATCAATGAATGGGCAACTTTTGATAAGCTAAGAAGGCTCCTATGATAGCAGATAAAGTAAATCTCTACTTTAGAGATAATCAGTGCTATAACTAATGAATGGCACTAAAAGCAGAAATGAAATGTATTGTTCATTATTATAAAATGTTTTAATTCTGTCAAATTCAATCAGTTAGATATTTGTCTGTTAAGCATTACTGTAAATGCAGATCCTCCCTTACTACATTTACTATAAATCATGTAAAACATTCATGTTAGGTTGTGTAACCCACAAAGATTATTAGGCTTGTCAAAGCTTTTAAAGATTGCTGTCTGTGTGTGAATGTCTGTCTGTGTGTGAATGTCTGTCTGAGTGTGAATGTGTTCAGAGTGAAACTGCCAGTGACCCACCCAACCAAAGCCAGCATGTGTATGGCCAACAATGCTAAAAACAATGATTTACTAACACATTCACTACATTAAAAAAGGATGTGGACACCTGCTTGTCGAACATCTCATTCCAAAATCATAGGCATTAATATGGAGTTGGTCCCCCCTTTGCTGCTGTAACAGCCTCAATTCTTCTGGGATGGCCGTCCAGTAGATGTTGGAACATTGTTGTGGGGACTTTTTTTCATTCAGCTACAAGAACAATAGTGAGGTTGGGCACTGATGTTGGGCTATTCGGCCTGGCTCGCATTCGGTGTTCCAATTCATCCCAAAGGTGTTTGATGGGGTTGAGGTCAGGCCTCTGTGCAGGCCAGTCAAGTTCTTTCACACTGATCTCGACAAACCATTTCTGTATGGATCTCACTTTGTGCACGGGTGCATTGTCATGCTGAAACAGGAAAGGGCCTTCCCCAAACTGTTGCCACAAAGTTGAAGCACAGAATCATCTAGAATGTCATTGTATGCTGTAGCGGTAAGATTTCCCTTCACTGGAACTAAGGAGCCTTAGCCTGAATCATGAAAAACAGCCCCAGACCATTATTCCTTCTCCACCAAACGTTTACAATTTGCACTATGCATTCGTGGAATTCTCCTGGCATCCGTTAAACCAGATTCATCCATTGGACTGCCAGATGGTGAAGCGGTGATTCATCACTCCAGAGAACACATTTCCACTGCTCCAGAGTCCAATGGCCAAGAGCTTTACACCACTCCAGGCGACGCTTGGCTTTGCACATGGTGATCTTAAGCTTGTGTGGCTGGAAACCCACTTCATAAAAATCCCGACTAACAATTATTGTGCTGACGTTGCTTCCAGAGGCAGTTTGGAACTCGGTAGTGAGTGTTGCAAATGAGGACAGACATTTTTTATGCGCTACGCGCTTCAGCACTTGGCTGTCCTGTGCTGTGAGTTTGTGTGGCCTACCACTTTGCGGCTGAGGCGTTGTTGCTCCTAGACATTTCCACTTCTCAATAACAGCACCGGGGCAGCTCTAGCAGGGTAGATATTTGACTAACTGATGGCATCCTATGACGGTGCCACGTTGAAAGTCACTGAGCTTTTCAGTAAGGCCATTCTACTGCCAATGTTTGTCTACGGAGATTGCATGGTTGTGTGCTCGATTTTATACACCTGTCAGAAATGGGTGTGGATGAAGTAGCCGAATCCACTAATTTGAAGGGGTGTCCACATACTTTTGTATATATAGTGTATATTGAATCTAATTTCACACAACTAATTTCATTCAAATAATAATACACTGACTGTACAAAACATTAAGGACACCAGCTCTTTACATGACATAGACTGACCAGGTGAATTCAGGTGAAAGCTATAATCCATTACTTGTTAAATTAATTTCAATCCGTGTAGATAAAGGGGAGGAGACAGGTTAACAAAGGATTTTTTAAGCCTTGAGACAATTGAGACATGGATTGTGTATGTGTGCCATTCAGAGGGCGAATGGGCAAGACAAAATATTGAATTGCCTTTGAACGGGGTATGATAGTACAGTTTCCCGTGTGTATCAAGAGTGGTCCGCCACCCAAAGGCATTGGAATCTACCTGATTGTGAGAAGTATTGGAGTCTACTTGGACCAACATCCCTGTGGAATGCTTTCGACACCTTGTAGAGTCCATTCCCAGATGAATTGAGGCTGTTATGAGGGCAAAAGGGGCTGAGGTGCAACTCAATATTTTCTAAATATTAAAGAGGGTGTCCGTAATGTTTTGTACACTCAGTGTAGATGTAGACATGCAGTGACAATAGTCTGTTGGGTTACAATATTATCAGTTGACAAATTGTGGATGAAATTGTAATTGACACAAAGGCAGGGAACGGAGAACATGCTTTTATTCAAATCCTCCTACAGAGTCGCATACAGCCCAGAGTTTTTGATTTCTGTAGACCATCGAAAAGAGCAGACTCTAAGGTTTCTAACACACTACATTTGGCAAACAACTCTACATTTTTCTTCTTCAATATAACAGTTTTTTGTTGAATAACCACCTGATCAACTCATTCCAAACGTGAGGACTTGCGACACTCAGCAATAGTTTGTTTAGGAAAAATATCCTTTCTATTTTATTCTGTTATATTGTGATTGTCTTCTTACTATAAATATATGTGTGTTGACTGTGATAAGGGCAGGGGAATATAAGCGTGTCTTGTCTGCGAAATGAACAAATTAACTTTTTGATTTCATTGTCAAGGCGCATAGCCATGTAGACTAAGCACAATAACATAAGCTACATTAAACTCAAAGTATGCTATTATGTTCTTTTGAAATAATCATGTTTCTTAAGATCTGCCATAAACAAAATAATGGATTTATTTGTGGTGGTGTATATTAAATGGCTTTTATTATACTTTTAAAATGTAGATTTCCAAAGGGCATGGCATTGGCGTCTAAGTGTATTCGTCGAGGCCGCACTATTCTGCCAACAAAATATGTAAAACAGGCTTGCGTTAAAACTACAATCGGTAATTTTGTATTCTTTTTGTGGCAACAGCTGGTCAATGGTGTCTACATTTTTCCAAATATTTTACCTTACGATGAAAACTCCAACTGATTTATTGTTGACTAATTACATTGCACTACAGGAATGCAGTTGAAACATGTTTGTCATCCAACCATGTTTCTTGTCCAAACATGGCTCAGTTGTATGTCTGGCCTGAGGGTCTACACCAGTGTTTCCCACTGTTTCCCCAGGGGATAAACGTGCTCTATGTTGCACTTGCAATGGCAATTATTTTAATTGAGCACATAGACCATCTGCATTATTCTGCCTTGAGATTTGAATTCTGAATGTTGTATTTTCTTGAAAATAAATGAATAAATGACTCAGAGTTAGGCGCACAGATCTCACGTCAGAATACCTACCCATGTTCTCTGTATATTATGCCTCTTTGAGGGGCCAACAAAGCAAGCATGAATGTATAATTGCAATGCTTGTCAGTGGCCAACAACTTGACTTTGAGCCAGTCAGAGAGAATGAACCCCCACGTGGGGGAGCCAACAAAAAAGGCTGTCATTTTCTCTGTACATACATAGATGAACCAGTCACACTTCATATGCAATGTAGGCTATTGTATGGTAGCTAGCTAAGTGTACAGACGCAATGCATAAAACACTAAATAGTTATTCCAAGCTAGTTAACCACTCTAGCTAGTATTGACATCATTAATTTCCATGAAACAGCTGCCTGTGTTAGCTGTCCTTAGCTAGCTAACTAGATAGCTATGTTGTGCTAGCTAGTGAATATGGGATTATGGAGAGTGAATTCAATTGTTTCTTCGTCATCTTGCTAGATAGTAATTTTGCTGTCGCCATCTGGCTCGTATTAACAAGGGCTTTCTACAAAATAGCAACATACGTGCAGATAGCTTGGAATCGAGACCATAAGCAATACACACAATACATGTGCATTGCCAAACAACGCTACTGCCACCTTTTGGCTTGGAGTGGCTGACAACTTCCATGATCTTTGCTGTGTGAACACAAAAAGAGATTGACTGCCGACATTCTGTTCAGAGGTGCCAAGTAAACGTTTGACAGTCCTACTGGTGTGTCTGAGCTTTAAAGGTGTGGGCTAGAAAAACTACAGGTGAGAAAATCTACAGTTCCCCTGAGCCGGCAACTCCCTCTCAATACCATCGGGGACATGGGGTTAATCTGATTGGTGCTGCCACTCACCCAAAATGACTGGGATCACTGTACTCCAATAAGAGTGGGCCCTGCACACAACAGAACGGTGTGGAAGGGCTGAAAGGGTGAAGACCCTGTTGGAGCTCTATTTCCTTAGCACAGTGTTGGCTGAAGAGAAAGACTGCTGAAATATCTCTGGATCACTTTCATTCCAGACTGTTCGATTGGTGTGCCAATGTACCACCACAAAGTCTGTGTCTGTAGGCTTGCTATTCTGGGCCAGTGAGAACACATACACAAACACAGGTCAACATTTTTATACCATCAATCTACAGATTATTACAGTCAGTGCACAACCAGATATTTTTTCAGAGCTGAAGTCTCTTGTCATATCTGGACAAAATCCATGAGTGCTTGCGAACATGCAGCTTTCATGATTTGGTATTATGGAACAGTTCACTGTTGATGATTTTCCTGATGCTGCCTTAATTTTAAACCACAAACATACTTATTTGATGACGAAATCACATCAATCCTTTAACTCAACCAATGGTCTTGAGCCAGATAAACAACATGTTCAACATGTGCATTCCACTACAACAGTCAGCCGACCTGGGTTCAAATACTTTAGAAAATGATAATTCACCCATCTGGTGGAAGGCTAGATCAAACACTAAAATAACTTTTAGTGTTTGATCTAGCCTTCCACCAGATGGGTGGGATTTATCATTTTGGGACTATTCTATTAGTCCATTAAGCCACACAAGCTCAATCAAGCACTGACCAATGGTCTGACAGTCAATGACATGGACTGCATTAGAACAGTGTTTCTCAACCTCCGGTAGGTACAATATTGCTGACCGGTTGGTCAGTTAGTGAGCTGACACTGATTTTATTAGAGTTTAAATGCCAGTTTTACTGTACGTAGTGCTACTGGCATTTAAACTCCGGCATGCCAGTTCCTGGAACAAAACAGGTCGAAAAACACTGGGTGACCTCATTAGGTCTATTACTGAGAATACAAAGGCATCCTGCCTTAAAATACAATTGTTCACCCCATTACCTTTTACAGGGCCCACCCAGGAGCTTTTCATACATTGAATGACAGACTTTGGAATGTAGAACTTACCTTTCAAAAGCAATTGTGTAAAAAGTAAGTGTTCCCATTGTGAAGAGCACATATAGTTTCTCCATACCACTTGTCAGAACTTTGTTGGATATTGCTGGATTTATACACATGGCCTTGTTTTGCATTCAGTTGGCAGCTTTGGCGTACATTTTTGTAAGGCTATGAATATGTATAAAATGTTTTACTTTTTTAATTGAATGTTTTTGCCCCCAATAGGGTCCTCCTGGTCTACAGGGTGACAAGGTAGGTAAACAAATGTTTAAAGATATGTTTTATTCATATGTTCAATGCATAATTTATGTATTACTTTCCAAGGGCTAACTTTCTTTGATTTCTCTGGCAGTGGATGGACATGATCTAAATTCCTTGGCTTCCCACCCTTTATTACAATACATTTTGGGGTCAAAAGCATTAACGTATGACTTTACTTTATTCCCTATTTAAATGTGTCCATAAAGAATGTAGTTTTGTATGGTATTCTGCAGTTCCCATTACAATTTGAAGTCCTACCTACCTCAAGTCACAGTTGTGAATATTTAAATATTCACATTGTTCACAAATCCACTGACTTAATGACTTACCACCAGGGCCCGAACTGTAAGTGCTTAAATTCTTCGCAGAACATCCCTCCATAAAATGGCAGCCGACCATGAGAAATAACCACACTGTATCTTTAGAAGTCTGTTGGACCAATATGTACCCATGCACCTTGCTTTGGAATATTAAAAGCATGAAAATGGTTGAGGTTCCTCGCTTAATTCACACACAATGGAAATAGGCTGCTATGGTTTTCCTCTGTATTACTCGACTAGCAGGCATTGCAAAGCATCCATGTGGCTCTAACAGGGCATATATATAATTTCCTTTTTTGAGATAGATAACTGACAGTTGTTGGTATTCGTGTTTAATGAAAGTTCTGTTTGCTATCAATCCTTGCTTTTCAGTCAGACCCCTCTAATAACTTAATGGACCTCATCAACAAATTGTTTGTCGATCATTTTTATTTAACCTTTATTTAACTAGGCAAGTCAGTTAAGAACAAATTCTTATTTACAATGACGGCCTACCCCGGCCATACCCTCCCCTAACCCGGACGACGCTGAGCCAATTGTGCGCCGCCCTATGGGATCAAGGCACAACATGTACAGTAAATAACAGAAATGCAGAATGGGTCATTCAAAAGTTGAGGTTTATCTAGTGTAGCTAACTGACAGTTGGTAATTGGAAACACTTGCATTTTGTTTGGCCTCGTTCAACTTCAGCCTATTGCTGTTCAATGTTGAAACAGCAACTGTGTTCAATCACCCACCCAAGTTGAATAAAGTACACCGTCTGAGGATGTGCCAGTCGAGTGGTAGTTCATGTCAGTTTTATTGTTAACGCAAGTCACAAATTTGACTAAGAATTGGCACGTTTTAAATGTGTGGTGAGGTATAAAGAGATTGGTCATGTATGCGTTTTACTCTATGATCAATGATCACTGTCCCACTCCCCCTTCCCCTCAACCCTATTCACGTCAGTCTGTGTTATCATAAGTGATTTTACTCTCAACCACAATTAATATTTGAGGTTGACTATATTATTTTTCCTTTCTTCTGTGTGTGTGTGTTTGTGTGTGATGGTTTGTGTGTGTGTATGTGTGTGCGTGTGTGTCTGGTTGATACATGTATTTCAAGACAAATTCTTTCTGCCCCTTGCAGGGGGATCAAGGCGACCAAGGACCGCGGGTATGTGGTTTGTTCCTTCTTGTCATTTTCTGATTGGCTGTTGAATGTGACTTTGTGTGACTGTATTCCTCCCTCGCCAAAATAGTGGGCCAAAGATATGAGATGCATGAGATTCCAGGGATACGGTTTTTGCATGGGATTCCAAGGATAGTTTTAAAGCTTTTTTTTACAAAGACAACCAGAACAACATACTGTATACTGTAGCAGGGAGTTCCAATATGATCAAAACTACAGACAGGTTATATAGGTTGCTGAAAACGACTGTCCATAATTTTTTCTATTAGTCATCTAAGGGAGCCTACTTGAAAACGTGACAGAGAAGCAATTTCCTGTTTTGCTCACTAAACAGTCAATAGACATTAAGTCATAGAATTACACTAAAACTATGTAGGACATAACTTAATTCTTCAAAATAACAACCCAAATGTTAAAAGTGGCGGAGTTGTCCTTTAACACATGTTTAACCTGACGGTGGTTTCTGGTTACATCCACAGGGTCTGGAATGTGGCCCATATACTCCCCCTTCATAAAGGTGGTGACCCGTGTGACCTAAATAATTATCGCCACATTTTCAAACTCTCTTGCCTAGCTAAAATCTTAGAATTATTGGTAAATATTCAACTTAGATCCTTTTTAACTACGAAATGTAGTCTAACTGTTCATCATGATCATAGCACCATGTCTGCTACCTCTATGGATTTAAACAACATTATTAATTGTGCTGCCCTTTTTTATATATCTGTGTAAGGCTTTTGATACTGTGGATCACTCATCACTTATTCAGTGGCTTTCTTCAATCGGCGTGTAGCTGATTTGAAAAATGATTTAACGGACAGAGCGCTGTGTGTATTTACTGATGGTGTTAAATCAATTTTTTTGGACACCCTTTGTATCAAAGTGATTGTTTCTTGGTCGGGGTCTTTTTACTATTTACGTTAACAATATTGGTAAAAAAAAGTAACTTTCACTTTTGCAGATGGTACTATTGTGTATGCTATTGCTCCCACAGCTGACCAGGCTGTTTCAAAGCTTCAGTCTGGCTTCATTGCCTTGCAGAAAGCCTTTGTTGAACTGACATTGGTAGTTAATGGAGGTAAAACCAAGTATATGTTATTTTGCAAATCACATACAAATGTATCTGATGATTTATGCATACTTACATTGGATGGTGCCCACAGTGATCGTTTCCCAGCTGATAAATATCTAGGTATCTGGATTAATGATAGGCTTTCCTTCAAAAAGCATGTTAATGAGTTAGTTAAGAATTAAAATGGGCTTATATTACAGGAATAGGTCATGCCTTTCATTAAATAGCAGAAAACAAATAATTCAGTCGACATTCATTCTGGTCTTAGACTATGGCGATGTCCAAGGGCATCATGCACCCCAAAAATCTGAGGGGGCACAAAGTACGTGAGGATTGCTGGGTGGTTGGAGACCTGAAACAGATTTTTAATGCAATATAGAGCCATAATCATTATGCTTAATTCTATGTAAAAACAATATATAAGCATACCTCTTGAGCTGCCTGTATCGTTCTGACTGGTGGTTCTTGTTTTAAAGAAACAAAATATGGTTATCTGCATCTCTGCTAAAATCTGGGTAAAAGATTGAAAGGAATTTATTTAGTTACTGCTTGCTTTTCTAAAGTCTACCAACCTTGCCAGCTGGCATGCCAGCTAAGATAATTAGACAAGCTAGCTATTTGATTGATAGCCTGAAATGGCTTATTTTTTGTTAGTTATGAGGTTGGGAGATTGGGAACCTATCTGGGCTAGCTAAAAAGCCAACTTCATCAAATTGCTAGGTGATAGTAGTATTATAGAGAAACTTTCAACGTGGCACAGTCATAGGATGCCACCTTTCCATCGAGTCAGTTCATCAAATGTCTGCCCTGCTAGAGCTGCCCCGGTTAACTGTGCTGTTATTGTGAAGTGGAAATGTCTAGAAGGAACAACGGCTCAGCTGCGAAGTGGTAGGCCACACAAGCTCACAGAATGTGACCGCTGTCCTCGGTTGCAACACACTCACTACCGAGTTCCAAACTGCCTCTTGAAGCAACGTCAGCACAAAAACTGTTCGCGTAAGAACACCATGCGCAATGCCAAGCGTTGGCTGGAGTGGTGTTTCCATCCTAGTGATCTTAGGCTTGTGTGTGGTTGCTCAGCAAATGGAAACCCATTTCATGAAGTTCCTGACAAACAGTTCTTGTGCTGATGTTGCTTCCAGAGGAAGTTTGTAACTCGGTAGTGAGTGTTGCAACCGACGACAAACAATGTTAAAGTGCTTAAGCACTCGGCAGTCCCGTTCTGTGAGCTTGTGTGGCCTACCACATCCCAGCTGAGACATTTGTTGCTCCTAGACATTTCCACTTCACAATAACAGCACTTACAGTTGACCGGGCAGCTCTAGCAAGGCATAAATTTGACGAACTGGCATCCTATAATGGTGCCACTTTGAAAGTCACTGAGCTCTTCAGTAAGGCCATTCTACTGCCAATGTTTGTCTATGGAGATTACATTGCTATGTGCTCAATTTTATACAACTGTCAGTAACAGGTATGGCTGAAATAGCCAAATCCACTAATTTGAATGGGTGTCCACATACTTCTGTATATATAGTGTATGTATTTTTACAGTGTTTTGTAAATTTCCCCAGATTGTTGCTGTAAATGAGAATGTATTCTCAGTCAACTCACCTGGTAAAAGGGGTCAGAGGGGTCAGGTCAACACATAACCACTTACAGTGCCTTGCAACCATATTCAGACTTCTTTGATTGTGTTACAAAGTGGGATTAAAATTGATTTAGTCAATAATCTACACAAAATACTCTGTAATGTCAAAGATTAATCCAAATTAAATATCTAAAATAGAATTATTCAGCTCCCCAAGTTAGAAACACCTGCTGTGAGTCTTCTTTCTGTAAATCTATAAGAGCTCAAGCTCTGTCAATTTGTTGGGGCTAGACAGCAATTTTAAAGTCTTGCTGTAAAGTGTACGCTGGGAGTCGGGAAGCAAGAACAGGGAGTGCAAATGTAATAATAAATAGAACATAGTACAAAACAAGAAATACGAAAAGCGTACAATGAAACAGAGTCAATAACACCTTGGGAAAGAACCAAAGGGAGTGACAGATATAGGAGAGGCAATCAGGAAGGTTATGGAGTCCAGGTGGGTCACATGAAGCGCAGGTGCGCGTAACGATAGTGGTAGGTGTGCGTAATAATGAATAAACTGCCGACGTTGAGCGTCGGAGAGGGGGAGCGGGAGTAGACGTGACATTATCCCCTCCCTGACGCGAGGCTCCAGCCGCAGGACGCCGACTGTTCCATCCCCGGTTGATTTGGCAGCTGCACTTGGACCCGACGTCCCCGACGTCCCTGTTGCTTCCCTTTGGGGAGGCGTTATTCTGTAACGTGTACGCTAGGTGTCAGAAAGCAAGTACAGGGAGTGAATTTAATAAAAACTGAAGATTGAACAAAACAAGAAACACTATTTGTTACGATTTCAAACATATTAAAATGGTGGTCCGATAGTCCAGGATTATGAGAAAAAACATTTAGATCCACAATATTTATTCCATTGGATCAAACTAGATCCAGGGTATGACCGTGGCAATGCATAGGTCCGGAGACATGTTGGGCAAAACCCACTGAGTCGATGATGCCTCCAAAAAATACATTTCGAGTGGTCTGTGGACTTTTCCATGTGAATATTGAAGTCTCCAGAAATTTTTATATTATCTGCCATGACTATGAGGTCCGATTAGACCTGGCCCTTATACAGGAACTCTGTATAAGGGCCAGGAGGCCTGTAAACAGTAGCTATAAAAAATGATTGATTAGGCTGCATAGATATCATGACTAGATGCTCAAAAGACAAGAATTCCATCATTTTTTTCGTTAATTGAAATTTGCTGTCGTAAATCTTATCAACACCTCCACCTTTGTGGGATGCGCAAGGGATATGGCCACTAGTGTAACCAAGAGGAGATGCCTCATTTAACACAGTAAATTTCCAGTCAGGCCAATCACATCAAGGTTATTATAATCAGTGATTATTTTATTGAATATGACTGCCTTGGAAGTAGAGGGATCTAACATTAAGTAGTCCTATTTTGAGATGTGAAATATTATGACACTATTTTGAGATGTAAGATATTATGACAATCTCTTTCAATAATGACAGGAATGGAGGAGGCCTTTATTCCAGTGAGATTGCTAAGGCAAACATCGCTATGTTTAGTTTTACCTGACCTAGATCAAGGCACAGACATGGTCTGAATAGGGAAAGCTGAGCTGACTACACTGACTGTCCTGGTGGCAGACGCCTCTAAACTGGCAGGCTGGCTAACAGCCTGCTGTCTGCACCCATCTCATTGTGGAGCTAATTCTCCCCATTTCAGTCATTTTGCTTACTACAACTGCAATCATCCTGCTGTAGGCAAATACATGGTAATGTTACTCTACCAAATATTCAACATCCTATTCAGAGAGAAATACAAAAAGGGATTAGCAAATGGTTGGGATTATCAGTCAACCACCAATGTCATTTCCATTGTCACCCATATCCATGAATGCAGCCACAGTACATTGTGGCGAGTGCACTGTCCCACATCTAACGTGAGTGGATTTGATGCACTGAAGAAAATTGCAGTTTTTGGCTGACTCTGAAGTCAGATGCTAATTTATTTTCCCACAACAAGGAGACTTGGCTTGAACACACAGACAGTGTCAGTGAGCTTGACAGTGCTAGACTCTGGCCAAGTCAGCAGTGTATAATGAGAGCTTACACAGACCTCTGGCATCTCGTAAAAGGTGGGGGATCAACGCTAAGTCCCACTGTCTCCCGGCAAATGTATCGAATCATTCCTGAATCTAACATACTCTAGCCCAAAGAGGCAGCACAAGTGAAGCACGTCATATCTTCATTGTTCACTTTTCAAGAGGGTATCAGAGCTGTTATGAAGCAAAGCAATTTGGTTTGAATATTTGATTGACTTTCCACAGAAACAATTTATTTCCCCTTTTGATAACAATGTAATTTTTTGCTTTGCTGGCATTCTCAACGTACGTCTAGGTATGTTACTGATCCAACTAGAGAAAGATAAACAAGTCACATTGAACCCTTTGCGTACATTTGGAATCAAGTGATTATATAGGTTACATTTGGAATCCATGATATGGTAAATAAAAGAAAAATGGATTGTAAAATTAAAAAAGGTACGATATGGTAAAATTTTAAAGATTTGGTTTGAAAATAAGGGAATAAGTCCATTGACAAATCCTTTTGGGTGGCAATTGCATTGACAGGTGTTTGACACACAATAACAGATATCTTGACTACTCTGCTGTTATGGATGTTTTCATAACTTTGATTGTGTTGTGTCTGGAGCTCTCTATGTTTTGTCCGTGTTGAGCAATCTTGTGCTGTATGTCCTTTTAGGGATTGCCTGGTCTCCCTACACTGGCTGCTTTGCACAGCAATCAGATCCTGACTGTCAAGGTTTGTTGGTGTGGCCTAGCTGCTCAGTCTGACCCCTGGATGACACACACTGAGAATGAATGCATCACTGTCGAACCTTTACTGCTGGCCCCAGACAGACCAGGGCCAGGCACAGTAATAAATCAGGCCCATACTCATCCACTCAGTGCCACCAAGTCTTTTACCCGAGGGGTTTACCCGAGGGCCCCATTGAAATCCAAGGTAGCTTTTTATAACCCAGTAATGTGTAGTTGATTACAACCAGAATTGTAATTTTTCTAACCAAACATGGTCTGGCTAATGTCCATTGATGCTGAATGAATGGAAGGAACTTAGCAAGGAACATTAAACGATAACCCAAAGTGGCAAAATGTTTTTAAATCCCATACCCATGGTTCACCGCAAATCTCTCAGTCCAAGGTATAACCTTCAGTGGGCTATTTAGTTCTAAATATATTGTATATCCTGAACTATATGATTTCCATATTTCAATCACACAAGTTCAACAATATTTAGGTATTTCTAGTAACGGATCATTCGAGATAATACCAATGGACAGCGCCAGAGATACTTTCCCAACATAAAAAACACAGTGTAAAAAACCATGCAGCTCTCTATGTGTGCACCTCCGGGGGTCTGGCTTGGCACTGAGCACTACTGTGATGATGTCAGCGCCTCCATAGAGGAGGAGTCCCCATTTTTCCTGGAACTGCGAGCCCAGTGTGGTGTCCCAGCATCCCTGAGGTGGTAATTATGTGCTCTGGCTCCAAAATGAAGTCCAGACTTCCAAAGCCACTGTGGTGGAAAAGTGTGGATTTCTCCTCATTTATGAAGGTGCTTAGTTGGGTCTTGTGACGCAACGTCTAATCAAATCAATTTTTTGCCCTTTGCCTCCTTCCTCCTTTTCTTCTGGGACCTCATCCTCCTCCAACCTCACTTACCTCTGACCTTCGACTTCTTGACCTCACACACCTGCTCACTCAGATGGTCTTCCCTAAGATCAATCATGGCTTTCTTTCTGCTGACCAGCAGCTCATAAAGCGGCGGCTTATTAAGGTAGTGGCTGTCCTTGCTCGTCTTTATCTTTCCTCCGAAGGGGTTTATCACCTGACAACTTCTCCTTGTTCATTCCTCAGTTTGCATGCCAGCCTTTAGTTGGACCTAGCAGAAGCAATCTGCTGCCCATTCTGTCATCTTAGAGGAAATTCTAGAAACATACATTTAGTAATGATCTTTATACATTGCCACTTGTAACTAAAGAATGAATTTGCAGAATGTTTTAGATTCATCTTAATGAAAATCTGACACTTACTATTGCTGTTTGTCATAGCTTAGTGTAGCTTAATTAAATTAAATTAATTAAACTGGGAAATTCTAATTGGGAATACTACAAGTAGAAATTATTTTAAACAACATATAGACCAGTTAGAAAATGTTAGTAAATAAACATTATTTATAAAGTCCTACTCCAGTGTTATTAACTTAACATCTGAGACACTAAAGTAAGAGTTGCAAACTTCCCTTCATGTTCCCTGTGGAGGTTTTCCATGCCTAACCGATTACTCATTTCACTGTTATTTCTAAGGATTGCTAATGTAATGTAATGATTTGACTTGTTGTGTTGCTCTACAGGGAGATCAGGGTTCGGCAGGTCCACCAGGGCCTCCTGGACCCCCAGGTCCCCCTGGCCCCCGAGGCCCACCAGGGGACACAGGCAAGGATGGGCCCCGGGGAGTGCCAGGTCTGCCTGTGAGTACAGTATTGTATATTTGTATGGGTACAGTACAGTCCATCCCTGTCCTTGGCCTGGGAAATGGCACAAAGGGGAAACCCCTTTAATGAATGTAACACAAACTAAATAAATACAGTACTGGGCTATTTACGAGGAAGGAGTAGGCTAACCTTGTGAATAAGAATTTGTTCATAACTGACTTGCCTAGTTAAATAAAGGTTACACTAAGAGAGTAACATTTCTGCACCCTAATTTTCTCATTCTTGTCTAACCAATACCCAAATGGAGATTAAGTGAAATATAAACATCCGCATTTGAATGTCCTTTTTTCTTGTTATTTTATTTTATTAACGAAAGCATAAGATGTTGATGAAGAAATACTGTACTGCTGTTTTGAGTTAGAAATGTAACACTTTAGAGTACTTAAGCATCGAGTACATTGTAAGTTGAGGGATTTTAACAACAGTAGCCGGGTTATAAAGAGTCTATTGTCCTGCTAATAGTGATGTCTTCACTATTATTTTACAATGTAGAAAATAGTAAAATATAGAAAATTCTGGAATGAGTAGGTGTGTCCAAACTTTTGACTGGTACTTGCTAAATTAATTTGATTAATATTATGATGTTTCTATTCCATGAAAAACAAAAAACCCTTCCTAAATAAAACATGCCAGTGTTTCTTGACCGCATCTCCCACTTTTCGAGAGTTCAAAGTATACAGTGGGGCAAAAAAGTATTTAGTCAGCCACCAATTGTGCAAGTTCTCTCACTTAAAAAGATGAGAGAGGCCTGTAATTTTCATCATAGGTACACTTCAACTATGACTATGTAGGATTTTTAATGAATTTATTTGCAAATTATGGTGGAAAATAAGTATTTGGTCACATACAAACAAGCAAGATTTCTGGCTCTCACAGACCTGTAACTTCTTCTTTAAGAGGCTCCTCTGTCCTCCACTCGTTACCTGTATTAATGGCACCTGTTTGAACTTGTTATCAGTATAAAAGACACCTGTCCACAACCTCAAACAGTCACACTCCAAACTCCACTATGGCCAAGACCAAAGAGCTGTCAAAGGACACCAGAAACAAAATTGTAGACCTGCACCAGGTTGGGAAGACTGAATCTGCAATAGGTAAGCAGCTTGGTTTGAAGAAATCAACTGTGGGAGCAATTATTAGGAAATGGAAGACATACAAGACCACTGATAATCTTCCTCGATCTGGGGCTCCACGCAAGATCTCACCCTGTGGGGTCAAAATGATCACAAGAACGGTGAGCAAAAATCCCAGAACCACACGGGGGGACCTAGTGAATGACCTGCAGAGAGCTGGGACCAAAGTAACAAAGCCTACCATCAGTAACACACTACGCCGCCAGGGACTCAAATCCTGCAGTGCCAGACGTGTCCCCCTGCTTAAGCCAGTACATGTTCAGGCCCATCTGAAGTTTGCTAGAGAGCATTTGGATGGTCCAGATGAGGATTGGGAGAATGTCATATGGTCAGATGAAACCAAAATAGAACTTTTTGGTAAAAACTCAACTCGTCGTGTTTGGAGGACAAAGAATGCTGAGTTGCATCCAAAGAACACCATACCTACTGTGAAGCATGGGGGTGGAAACATCATGCTTTGGGGCTGTTTTTCTGCAAAGGGACCAGGACGACTGATCCGTGTAAAGGAAAGAATGAATGGGGCCATGTATCGTGAGATTTTGAGTGAAAACCTCCTTCCATCAGCAAGGGCATTGAAGATGAAACGTGGCTGGGTCTTTCAGCATGACAATGATCCCAAACACACCGCCCGGCAACGAAGGAGTGGCTTCAGAAGAAGCATTTCAAGGTCCTGGAGTGGCCTAGCCAGTCTCCAGATCTCAACCCCATAGAAAATCTTTGGAGGGAGTTGAAAGTCTGTGTTGCCCAGCGACAGCCCCAAAACATCACTGCTCTAGAGGAGATCTGCATGGAGGAATGGGCCAAAATACCAGCAACAGTGTGTGAAAACCTTGTGAGAACTTACAGAAAACGTTTGACCTCTGTCATTGCCAACAAAGGGTATATAACAAAGTATTGAGATAAACTTTTGTTATTGACCAAATACTTATTTTCCACCATAATTTGCAAATAAATAAATAAAAAATCCTACAATGTGATTTTCTGGATTTCTTTTTCTCATTTCGTCTGTCATAGTTGAAGTGTACCTATGATGAAAATTACAGGCCTCTCTCATCTTTTTAAGTTGGAGAACTTGCACAATTGGTGGCTGACTAAATACTTTTTTGCCCCACTGTATGTAGTTGTGAACATTACAGAGTGTTCTTAAGCTCTAGCGGGTCTTTTTTGTAGCAGTTAATCTCGTGTTTCCCCCAATGCCAAATTAAGAGCTTCATCCACACATTGTGGAGAATAGCCTCTTCTTAGAAACCTGTTGCGCATCTCTGCTGCTTTTTCTAGTCCTGAAAATTATTTGTTGCAAGTTGGGAGGTCACACCTAGCTCGGCTATTAGACAATTCTTTAGTAAAGGTTGAATAGTCTATTGTTCAGCTAATAGCCCATCCTGCAATGCTTGTGAAAAACTAATAATAATACTTTTTCCCCTTGTTAAAGATGTTAAAAGATTCCAATTGATAAAGTGTTTTTAGCCACAATCGGCCCAGACCCCAATTAATACATTTGGGCAGGCACAGTCGATAGCGTGCTGGACTTCGGGCTAGAATGTTGAGGGTTCAAAACCTGCTCCCTGCTTGCTACAATGAATGAGTTTGATACAGCTGGTATTGTATATGGCTAAGAAAACTTGCTAAATAGCGTTTTTTTTTTATTAACTTCATGACAAAAAAATATGCACAATCGTTTGTCTCTACATTAACTAACATATTCCTCTCAATTGTAAATGTTTTGCTTGACTCGTTATGACGTTATAACTACATACATTTGCTTCCCCGTAATGTTTTGTCAGCCATCTTTGCTGAAGTCACCAGGGACGGGTGGCCCACGTCAAATTCGTCATTGGAACCACTCGATATGATTGGTCATATAAATACCTTGGGACCCGAATGCATAATGAGTGCTCTAACTCCCCCTTGTGGTGGTCTGGAGCAATGAAGCCGTGACGCTGGTTACCTCTAAGTCCCGCGGTGTAAGCTCGCAACTTTTAAAGGAAGAACCACTTTAATATCGGTCCCAAGACTGGAATGAGATTTGCGCCACAAATGACAATTAATTAACTAACTCCATAGATGTGTACCATGAAACCTGATTAAGTACCATTTCAGATGGGCCTTGGGTTGGTCTGTAGCGCCCCCTAAAGATTAATGGTGAATATTAATTTTACCTGCATGTACATTTTAGGTAATGGCTTCCCCTGTGTTGGGTCTACATGGCCAAAACCATATGGCCTGTTTATTGCCTTTATGATCATTACAATTATGAAAAACCATCAGAAATCGAGAAATTGTGATATTTTTACTTTCAGTGTGATATTTTGTGATATTTTTACTTTTTTAAATAGAAAGTTATCTTTTACACTCTAAAAAAGTGATGTAAGTGTTACCTGAAGTCTACTGATTCCAATGATATATACTATGATATTATATACTGTGTCACTTGTAAGAACCTTTACAAAAAGACTGAATATATCTAAATAAAGATGTTCAGCTGTAGTGCCATTGCAGATTTCATCTATTACACTCTAGGGCACCAGTTTTCCACAATGGCCACCAACCAGCTTCTTAGGGCCGAAACGGACAGGTGTCACATGGCCGTACCTACATAAAGAATTGGTACATGCAGCCCAGAACTGCACCAATACAGAGCTATTCATTTGAATCAATTGCTATTCACAGTAGAGTCCACCAGATGCAAAAGGAAGGATGGACACCTAATTAGGATGTGGATTGTTTATTTTTATCTAGAAACTGTATCATTGATAAACTGATGAATTTGCCTCTTTATTGAACACTAACATCCAACTCACAATTCAAATCCAAATCTTCATAACCAAATGTCTTATTTAGAATATTATTAATTTCATGTTCCAAATCCAATCCAATTATTTACCACCAACTGTAATTTCAAGCCATTGAAGTAGAACAAATCTCTCCTTTTATCTGTGTTTTACTAATTGGGCATTTTATATTTGTACAGGGAGATCCCGGGACCCCAGGAGAGCTAGGACTAATAGTAAGTAGGTCATTATGTTATGACATCCACTTCTTCCAATGCTGGTTTACCCAATACCTCAATACCTTGTGTTGTGCTTATTTAGAGTTTAGCCTACATTGAACTGATTCTCTGAAATGGATCCGGAGATGCTAAAATTATTACTATTGCCACAGCATTTTTGTGCCTAATTGTTAAATAATGATGTTGAGGTTTTATTTAAGTTTCTGTTTCCAAAATAATAATATAAAATATTGCCATGTTGAGGATCTAGTTGACGGAGTAGCTGTGTTGATTTCTTCAGGAAATTATACCAAGACCACATGTTGCCCCTTGGGGAAATTATGCCTTCTCACGTTTTCTGTGCTAAAATGGTTTGCCAGTTAGATTCATATGCCCAGCACTGTGGCATATTTTAAGCCTATTTTAATAGACTTTTCTCTCACATTTTTTTTTTGTCTAAGTACAAATGCAATCACTTAAGGAAGCTGCATCTTATTTAGAACATCCTTACTTGCATCATGGATTAGATTTTTATGGGGATTTAAATATCTGATTCAGTTGATCCATGGTGAATGGCTACAGCATTTTTATGAAACCCTGTTAAAAAATATATATATATTTTCACACATGAAACTCATTATAGAGGCAAACTGTTCAAATTAACAGCAATCGCATACTGCTTTTAGTGTTTAGCAAATAAGGCATTTAATGAAAGGTCCCTCATAAGAATTTAAAGAAAATATGTCAACCCAGCCTGTATCTTCTGATGACAAAGAAGTGAGGACAGAAAATGGGAAAAACAAGCACACTGTGTGATTGGAATGTTCACAAGTTCATGAGGTGCCAGAGAAACAGAGTTCTCTCCAGTGATGTTCTCTCTGATTCCATCATCACTAGCTTTTTGTTGCAGTGGAAAGGAAGGGTCAGGCATTTGAGGGTGAAAAAGATAGGGAGGGATGGGATGGTGCAATGGAGAAAAAGAAAGAAAGAGAGAGAGAGAGAGAGGAAGGAATGGAGAAAGAAAGTGAGAAATAGAATGTGGGTACCAATTTATTATTTAACCCACCCTTTTGCTGTATCTTTTGAGCTCAAATAAAATTGGGTAATGCTTTCTATCAAATTGACACAGTGCTCTCTCTCTCTTGAGTTTGCTTTGAGTTTGTTTCTACCTCTCTGGGATACAATAAGAAATGGTTCTAACTACAATATTACCCTCTATCCACCTCAGTATAGTACATTATGAATGCTTATATCACACATATAATGGATTATAGGAATGTTCTATAAGCATTCATAGCAGCTTATGGCTCTTTAATAAAACAGCCTTTCTGAATACATGAATGTATTGTAATCACAATGCATTAGATAACACTTGCTATGAACAACCAAAGGAGGAAGTAACTCCAATGTTCTGTGTCCTCTATGTTCCACAGGTCAGAAGTCCTCACTAATGTTTAGTCCCTACAATAAGTCAAAACAGCTGCCAACACATTTGCCAAAAGATGAATAATATATCACTCTCAAAATGAGAATGCACTTACACAGTACTTTGAGTGTAAAATAGATCCTGTGAGCTGTAATTCTTGAGTCAAGGTTTAATGTTCCAGCAGTTAATTTGAACAGTGACACTTATGTACTGTTAGGACAAATTTAGTCATTTTGGAATCCCTCCGCCTTTAAAGCAGTGTGAGACGAGAATACACACACTCCAATGGTCGTAAAAGGATATGGAGCTACTGCCGAAACACAATGGGGTATCGTTCTGCAGGTTGTCAGTCTCTAGAGTTTCAGCCTCAGACCGCTTCTGTTTCTCTCTTGGTTCTCCCCAAACTTCTCACCGTGGGGATAATCAAGTGGGGTGGAATACAGAGATGTCTTTGAAACCAGGGGTGCAACTTTCACTGGGGACACCCTACATTCTGAAATTGCATTTTTGTCCACCCCAGTTTTATAATTTGAATGTGATACAAAACGTGGCAACGGTGTGCTTTAAGACCATGCGGACACCTCCAAGCAGTCAAGTAGGTTGTTTGGAATGTTTATCTGACTGGATAATATAATAATCCCCCCCCCCACTTCTAAAACCAAAGTTGCGCCTCTGTTTGAAACAGTACATCATGTTTGGGGTAACTGCATGTCTGAAAGGACAATGGAGCCATGCCACTATTCATGCTTCTCTAGGACAGCTTCCAGGGGTCAGTGCCCACTTGACACAGTTCAGCGTTTTGATGTAGATGCTATTGTTAAAGACTAAAGTGAATTCCAAAGTTTTCAAAGCCATCCAGGACATATGGTGTTGGTTAGGAGGATTAAGCTTCCATGGAGTAGAAAGGAGGGGAAAAGGTAATATTTTCAATAATCAATTTGAAATCATCAGTGCCACGAGGTCTCTCTAAGGAAAATTAAGGGTTGTCTGTATTCCAAAGGTGGTTAGCAGCCACACGCTTGAATACATTCCAAAAGGCTTAGTATGGAAACCCAGTGCAATATTGTACATGGTATTCCATGCGTAACTGAAACAGTCTCCCCACTTTTTCATGGAGTTATTGTCCATCATTTATTGAAATGCATTACAGACCTGTGGGGTCACACTACAATAATACCATTTTGTAATAAGGATATTCTTTTTTAATTTTGGTATCCTTGATATTAAGTTTCCTTTCATCAGTAAATACCAAAAGACATGCCTGAAGGACACAAAATCGAGTTGTCTTATGCCTCTTACGCCAGATGTTTGGTATAAATACTGTAGCTTTTTCCTTTAAAAAATATATCTGGTGATTTGTTGAATAAGCACATTAGCTCTTTGACATTGAGCTGAAGCAGTGCACTGCCGACAAAATGCCTTTTAAAGGCAATTTCCCTGATGTTTGCAGATAGCAAGTCTACGGATGTCGGCTCAAGTGTTAATTGTCTTTACAAGTTAAGTGCAGTGGACTTGTCGACAATGCGCCTTTGATTTAATCCTGGCCACAGTTTCCCAGGGCTGTACTCTGACAAATCTTTTCAACTTCTTCTACAGTTGGCAGAGGTTCTACTCTAGAGTGGGGGAATAAAGACAGTTTACTGTCAATGGAGTCAGTCATTTCCTGGTCATGAATTAATGCATGAACCAATCATTGTAGATTGTTTTGCTGACTGCATTCAGTATGGTCAAACCGACCTCTTCTGAATGGCTAGTTCATGCTGTGTATTTGTGGATGGATGCAAACTCGCATAACCACAATGGGCTCTTGATTTTCCTGGATAAACTTTTTGAGTGCTCTCAGCTGCAGCTACTGTAGACCAATTAGCTCTATAGCAAGAGGCCATGCACTCACATACCTAGTGGGTCCAAAAAATGTTTACCCAAACGAGTGAGGATTGCTAACAAAGGATTTTCCAGACTACTACATTATTTATTTTGTATTCTCGTGGTAGGTAGGGGGAAAGTTGTTCATTAATTAAGGTTCTCTAATCACGGGAAAGCTTCTGCAACTGTAAGCAATTAACGTTTGAGAACCTGTAGCCACAGGTATTTTTACAGGCCAGCCTCTTAAACATGCAAAGAAAAGCTTGAGGCCTGTTGAATTTGGAATACAAATGTAATTATCTGTTTTAAAGTAAGGCAAGCCAGTGAGAAAAATAAGAACAAGAAAAAGTTGTACCCCTTGTAATAATATTAGTACAACGCATTAGTATAAAAAGTACTTTTGGTATTGTGGCAAATAGCGGGGTAGGGATAGATTTCTAGATTTCTAGATTTCTATCCCTACCCCGCTATTTGCCACAATACCAAAAGCCTTACTTAAAAGAAATCATCTGTTAAACAGATGATTACATTTGTATTCCAAATTCAACAGGCCTCAAGCTTTCTTTTGCCTGTGTTGATGGCGTGAAAGGCCTTACAACCTACGCTTTGCTCCAATAGGTTTAACCAACTTAGAGGGAATTGTAATGTGGCTCATATAACAAGGATCGCTACACTGCCCCCTTCGAACGTGAAAAACATCCCTGTGGTTCAACTACTCAGCCCCTCACACGTCTGGGCTGTGCGGAATTTAAAGTGGGGCCTATAAATGGAGAATCTCCATGCTCCCAATTTTATTTTCAAACATTATGTTAAGAATCATCACTTCAAGGAAGAGAGAGAAATTTGAAAATGGTAATGTGGGTGTCACCCATCTTTATACAGGCCTTTTACATTAGACGAGATCAGCACAATGCCAGTCAGAGGGTAACAAGGGAGGTGCATGTTGTTCCATGCAACGCCCTTGTTCAGGTTAACTGGGGCTTGATCTGAAGAGCCTCCTGGCTACATCCCAACTTGGAGAACAGTACAATGATGCAAATCACATCTTCCAGTGAACTAACTGCGCAATAGTTTTTGGCAAACAATAAGTGTCACAACTTATGGCCACCCAGACTATTTACATTGATGACCCCCCCCCTTTGTTTTGTTTTTACACTGGTGCTACTCGCTGTTTATTATCTATGCGTAGTGTCTTTACAAATTATCATGACCAACCGCACATTGTACCACCGCACATTGACTCTGTAACAGTACCCCCGTATATAGCCTCGTTATTGTTATGTATATAAAAAATATATATATTTACTTTATTTTGTAAATATTTTCTTAACTCTATTTCTTGAACAGCATTGTTGGTTAACTTCTTAGGGAGCGGCTCCCGAGGAGACGGTTTTGGAGAGTCTGGCGTGCCCAAAGTAAAATGCCTCCCACTCAGGCCCAGAAAATTGGATATGCACATAATTAGTACTATTGGATAGGAAACACTCTGAAGTTTCTAAGAGTGTTAAAATATTGTCTGTGAGTATAACAGAACTGATATAACAGGCGAAAACCCGAGGAATGTCTGTCCTGGAAAAAGTGTTTTTGACACATTGCCTCATTTTGAACCCCTCCCTATAAAAATTGGAGGTGCTAACCTCAAACAATCAAATGTTGTGCTTTCGCCGTAAAGCCTTTTTGAAATCTGACAACGCTGTGATATTGCCAAGAAGCAGAGCTTTTGATGACTATGCAACACTTGTATATTGATGAATGTTTAATAATTCAACTTTTGGATTTTGAATTTGGCGCCTTGCATTTCACCGGGTAGCGCCCCACCACTCCCTAAGTAGTTAAGGTCTTGTAAGTAAGCATTTCACGGTAAGGGCTACACCTATTGTATTCAGCGCATGTGACAAATACAATTTGATTTGATCGGCATAGCCCATTGACTGAAATTGAAAATTAATTCAGTTGAAGATGGCGCCTCCGTGCACCTTTGTGTCTGAGTCTTTCCACTGTCAGTCAGAGAGCTTTTTTCTTCCAATGACTTGCCCAAGCAACTGTCCTTCAGCTAGAGGCTGATCCAAAATGGCTCCCTGTTCCAGTCAGGCCAGCAGCGATGCTTAGCTCCCACGTAATCACTGGAGGATCAAATAGTTCCTAATCATACAATGCTATAATTGTACCATTCTGGCTCACCTTCTACTGTGGGTCCACAGAGATCTAGAAACAATGCAGACACCACTGTTACCAAGTAGACTATGCTATGACCTTAGTTTTTTTAAATAACATGCAATGAGACATTTGCTATGCTTTCTTTCAATCCTGGACAAGTCCAATGAAATTCCATAGTCAAGCAATGTCATTTTGCCACATAAATGTCATTTTGCCACATAAATGTAATGAAAGAAAAATCAAC
The DNA here is from genome assembly GCA_030435695.1 of Brachymystax lenok tsinlingensis. Lineage (NCBI taxonomy): Eukaryota > Metazoa > Chordata > Actinopteri > Salmoniformes > Salmonidae > Brachymystax > Brachymystax lenok. The sequence continues at coordinate 34,014,866 of CM059811.1, read as the reverse complement.
GTATAAAGATACAATCACAAGTGCTTTCTTTATTCAGACCTCATTCAAATGTTTATTTATCATCCAGCTCAGTGAAAAGAAAGCACAGTGTATTTTTTCCTTCCTCTAAATTAAACAAGGGATTGGTTGTCATTATTTTCTAAATCCAAACTGCCAAAGGGTTTATGCTCACTGTTCACTACCCAGCAAATTACATTAGGGGGACTTTCCTATTAAGTCCCTTTTAGGGTTTTGGCGAGACGCTATCCCACTGATGTTCTGAGAATGTTCTAGGAACATTAAAACATGACGTTAACCTCAGGACCATAAGGGGACGTTTAGTACAGGTCCCAGTTTGGTTGCGATATAACGTCCACTAGGGAACATTACAAATAGGTTCATATTTGGTTCTGATTGAACGTCCCAAGGATAATGTCCTATGACCACAAGGGGACGTTTTAGACAGGTCCCATGTCTTAGTGTGACCATTACACGGAACCCAAACCGGCTGCGCACGTGCACCATCGTGCATACATTTATTTTGTCCCCCCATACCAAACGCCATCACGACAAGAAGGTTAAAATATCAAAACAAACTCTGAACCAATTACATTAATTTGGGGACAGGTTGAAAAGCATTCAACATTTATGGCAATTTAGCTAGCTAGCTTGCACTTGTCCTGGGATATTAACATTGAGTTGTTATTTTATCTGAAATGCACAAGGTCCTCTACTCCGACAATTCATCCACACATAAAACGGTCAACCGAATCGTTTCTAGTCATCTCTCTTCCTTCCAGGCTTTTTCTTCTTTGAACTTATATAGTGATTGGCATCTAAACTTTCATAATATTACCACAATGACCAACAACACAGTTCGTCTTTCAATCAGCCTGGTATCTGCTTCTATAAACCAATGAGGAGATGGGAGAGGCAGGACTTGCACCGCGATCTGCGTCACAAATAGAACTGACTTCTATTTTAGCCCGTGGCAATGCAAACGCTCGTTGGCGCGCGCGAGCAGTGTGGGTGCAATAGTTGAATAATCTAGATTTCTAAATTTAGTTTGCGACGCACGCTTTGTAGTCAGGGTATTAGGGAACGTAACAATTAGGTCCCTATTTGGCTCTGACAGGACGTTGTCCTTGTCCCATTCAATGAGACATTAATTTACAAAAGGTTTCAGTACAGGTCCTAGTTTACTACCGACAGAACATTACAATAAGGTCTTTCAATGACCATAAGGGAATGACCCTATTTGGCTCTGACAGGACATTCTCCTCATGACATTCAATGACGACAGAGAGATGTTCTATACAGGTACTGTTACTAGTGTTAGGTTCAAATGAGTAAAAAACTCAACAGACATTTATGAAAGCTTAACCAAGTTTATTCTGCCCAGAGGGTCAATACAGCAGACAACAACTTGATACCACACCACAAGTACAGTTGAAGTTGGAAGTTTACATACACCTTAGCCAAATACATTTCAACTCAGTTTTTCACAATTCTTGACATTTAATCCTAGTAAGAATTCCCTGTTTTAGGTCAGTTGGGATCACCACTTTATTTTAAGAATGTGAAAAGTCATAATAATAGTAGAGAGAATGATTTATTTCAACTTTTATTTATTTTATCACATTCCCAGTGGAATGAAGTTTACATACACTCAATTAGTATTTGGTAGCATTGCCTTTAAATTGTTTAACTTGGGTCAAACGTTTTGGGTAGCCTTCCACAAGCTTCCCACAATAAGTTGGGTGAATTTTGGCCCATTCCTCCTGACAGAGCTGGTGTAACTGAGTCAGGTTTGTAGGCCTCCTTGCTCGCACATGCTTTTTAAGTTCTGCTCACACATTTTCTATAGGATTGAGGTCAGCGCTTTGTGATGGCCACTCCAATACCTTGACTTTGTTGTCCTTAAGCAATTTTGCCACAACATTGGAAGTATGCTTGGGGTCATTGTCCATTTGGAAGAACCATTTGCAACCAACCTTTAACTTCCTGACTGATGTGTTGAGATGTTGCTTCAATATATCCACATAATTTTCCGGCCTCATGATGCCATCTATTTTGTGAAGTGCACCAGTCCCTCTGGCAGCAAAGCACCCCCAACCATGATGCTGCTACCCCCGTGCTTCACGGTTGGGATGCTGTTTTTCGGCTTGCAAGTCTCCCCCTTTTTACTCCAAACATAACGATGGTCATTATGGCCAAACAGTTCTATTTTTGTTTCATCAGACCAGAGGACATTTCTCCAAAAAGTACAATCTTTGTCCCCATGTGCAGTTGTAAACTGTAGTCTGGCTTTTTTGTGGCAGTTTTGGAGCAGTGGCTTCTTCCTTGCTGAGCGACCTTTCAGGTTATGTCGATTTAGGACTCGTTTTACTGTGGATATTGACACTTTTGTACCTATTTCCTCCAGCATCTTCACAAGGTCCTTTGCTGTTGTTCTGGGATTGATTTGCACTTTTCGCACCAAAGTACGTTCATCTCTAGGAGACAGAACACATCTCCTTCATGAGCGGTATGACGGCTGCGTGGTCCCATGGTCTTTATACTTGAGTACTATTGTTTGTACAGATGAACGCGGTACCTTCAGGCGTTTGGAAATTGCTCCCAAGGATGAACCAGACTTGAACCAGACAATTTTGGGGCTGATTTGGCTGATTTCTTTTGATTTTCCCATGATGTCAAGCAAAGATGCACTGAGTTTGAAGGTAGGCCTTGAAGTACATCAACTGGTACACCCCCCAATTGACTCAAATGACATCAATTAGCCTATCAGAAGCTTCTAAAGCCATGACATCATTTTCTGGAATTTTCCAAGCTGTTTAGGGATCAGTGGTGCGCTAGCGCCCCAATCCCGACACTACCAGGTGAAATGCAAAGCGCCAAATTCAAAATCCAAAAGTTGAATTATTAAACATGCACCCATATACAAGTGTTACATACTCATCAAAAGCTCTGTTTCTTGGCAATATCACAGCGTTGTCAAATTTCAAAAGGCTTTACAGCGAAAGCAGCACATTTGATTGTTTGAGGGTAGCACCTCACATATTTTTCCCATAGCCATGAATTCATTAGCCTTCACGGTTCACACATAACACATTTCACAGCGAAAACAAATCAATTACCTGTTGAAGAACTTCTGCTGAGGTCTTCCTAAGTGTCCAACGAAGACAATCCATGGTTCTTTTGTTAGAAAAAGTAATGTATTTTATCCATAAATCTCCATTTGGTTCCCGCGTTATAATCAGAAACTACAGCCTCCACTCCTCCATTGAAACGTGAATAGAACTTATACCTATAAACTTGTCCAAGAACAATCAAACATAGTTTTAAATGTATCCTTAGGAACACTTTTACATATATTTACTATAATAATTCAACCGGAATATAAACTGAGCGATAAGAACGGAAAAAAACACAGAGCGTGCCTTGTCGGGAGCGCGCGCTCTCTTCTGTTGACATTGAAGGGGACTCTTCCTGTTTTCTCTTCTTCTCTGCTCTAAAGCAGCCAAAACAAAACTGAACACTGTCTCGAGACTGTTGACATCCAGAGGAAGTGATCGGTACTGCATTCATCAGCCCTTATCATTTTCATAAGGGAGGGGTTCCAAATGAGGCACTCTGTCAAAACCACTTTTTCCAGGACAGAGATTCCTTGGGGTTTCACCTGCCTTATCCGTTCTGTTTTACTCACAGACAAATGGTTAAACTTTTAGAAAATTCAGAGTGTTTCCTATCAAATGGTACCAAATATGTGCATATCCTATTTTCTGGGCCTGAATGGGAGGCATTTTACTTTGGGTACGCCAGGCTCTCCAAAACGGTCACCTCATGCGCTGCTCCCTAAGAAGTTAAAGGCTTTACGGCGAAAGCACTACATTTGATTGTTTGAGGGTAGCACCTCCAATATTTTACCATTAGCATAAATTCATAAACCATCGCGATTCCCACAAAACACATTTCACAGCGAAAACAAATCCCTTACCTTTTGAAGAACTTCTGCTGAGGGCTTCAAGTGTCCAACAAAGACATCCAATGGTTCTTTTGTTAGAAAAAGTCATTTATTATATCCATAAACCTCTGTTTGGTTGGTGCATTATGTTCATAAAATACAGCGTCCACTCGCCCATTGAACCGTGAAGAGAACTCGTTCAACCTATACCTATACACTTGTCCAAGAACAATCAAACATCATTGATAATGTATCCTTAGGAACACTTTTATGTATATTTACTATAAAATTTCAACCGGATTATAAACTGGACGATAGGAAAGGAAAAAACCACAGCACGCGCGAGCCCGTGAACGCGCATCCTCTTCTGTTTACATCTGGTGATCAGTTCAAAATTTGTCTTCTATTACCATCCAGAGCATTCTGACATCATCAAACACTGTTTAGAGACTGTTGACATCCAGTGGAAGCAATAGGTACTGCAATCGTACTCCTATATATGTCTGTTTTCAATAGGGAGGGGTTCAAAATGAGGCAATGTGTCAAATACACTTTTTCCTGGACAGAAATTCCTTGGGATTTTGCCTGCTATATCCGTTCTGTTATACTCACAGACAATATTTTAACACTCTTAGAAACTTCAGAGTGTTTCCTATCCAATAGTACTAATTATGTGCATATCCTATTTTCTGGGCCTGAGTGGGAGGCATTTTACTTTGGGCATGCCAGACTCTCCAAAACCGTCACCTCGGGAGCCGCTCCCTAAGAAGTTAACAAGAAATGTGTGTGGTGGTTGAAAAACGAGTTTTAATGACTCCAACCTAAGTGTATGTAAACTTCCGACTTCACTGTATATGGTTGTCATATGTTGTAATATGGGGGTGGGCTTGGCACCCCCAGTGATTTTACCCATGCACCAGTACTGGGTGTCCCTAACCTTGCCAACAGACAAAGAGCTGTGAATGGATCAGTGGGCTCGTCAACAGTAACAAGGGGTGATGTGCAATGAAACGAGGATGCGAGAGCCCATGTAGTTGGGTAGAACTTTTATCTCAAAAACAATGTTTATTTTGGACCATCAGGTGACATTCTGATGACTGATACACTGAATGTCCTGAAAATGTCCTAAAAACATCCCAATGACATCCCAGGAACATAGAGAGAACTAGATAAAAGTATCATAGAGAACGTTCCCTTGTGACCATCACACAATTTCCCAATGAAAGGGAAAAAAATGTTTTGGGAACTAGAAAAAAAAATCCATGGGACCATCCTTAGGGACAACCCCCGGGAACTAGACAAAACCTCCACGGGATCATGGCACAACGTTCCGAGAACGTCCTAAAATCATCCTCAGGGACATTCTCGGAACAAACCGGGAACTAGACAAAACCTCCACAAGACCATGATACAACGTCCTGTTGACTTTAGGCAACCATTTCATGCTGTTCTGGGGACGTCCTAACGACAGATTTTTGTTTGCAGGATATGAAACCCCACCACTACGGGCAGGGCGAGTCTCTCCCTTGTGGCCGTGTTACATATTATTTAATCTAAAATCTTTCTTTCTAGGGACCTGAGGGGCCACCAGGACAAAAGGTAGAGTTGATTTCCTCTTCTGTATTCATTATTAAACCAGTTTCTCCCTTAGGTAAATCGGAGGGAGCATTCATTAGCTTCTGAATCATGTAACAAAAACTTTTGAGGTTGTTTTTTATTTATAATTATTCTTATTTTATCAGTAATGTACCTGTGAGAAATGTCCTTTATGTCCTTTTTGTGAGAAAATGTTTGTACTCAGGGAACTATCCGGGTTTGATTGAAGATGGCACAAAGTCACGACTAATAGCCTAGGTCTTAATAGGGCTGGGTGGTATACCGTATTTTACAATATACCAGTATTGATACACAGACCGGTTTTGGTTTTTACTATACCTTCTATAAAAGTATTTGAATGTTTTGTTTGTTATACACTGTTTATTATGTCCATGAGTGCAGGAAATGCAGAAATTGATGAAAGTTCTGAAAACTATTTTTGGTTGAAGTTGAATTGAACAGTTTAAAACAATGGAGAAAAACCCATTGAAAACACTTAGAATATATGTGTCACGCACTACTGAAAGCAAATTTAGAACTTTTATTATTCAAAAACCTAAAATATCGTCATACCGTCCATTTAAAAAAAAGAAAATTGTGATATCATATTTTGGCCATTATTTTTTTTTTTTTTTTTTTACCTTTATTTAACCAGGTAATCTAGTTGAGAACAAGTTCTCATTTACAACTGCGACCTGGCCAAGATAAAGCAAAGCAGTGCGACACAAACAACAGCACAGAGTTACATATGGAATAAACAAGCGTACAGTCAATAAGACAATAGAAAAAAAAGAAAGTCTATATACAGTGTGTGCAAATGGCGTGAGGAGGTAAGGCAATAAATAGGCCATAGTAGTGAAATAATTACAGTTTGGCAAATTAACACTGGAGTGATAGATAAGCAGATGATGATGTGCAAGTAGAAATGCTGGTGTGCAAAAGAGCAGAAAGGTAAATAAAAACAGTATGGGGATGAGGTAGGTAGATTGGGTGGGCTATTTACAGATGGGCTATGTACAGCTACAGCGATCGGTTAGCTGCTCAGATAGCTGATGTTTAAATTTAGCGAGGGAAATATAAGTCTCCAGCTTCAGCGATTTTTGCAATTCGTTCCAGTCATTGGCAGCAGAGAACTGGTAGTAAAGGCGGCCAAAATAGGTGTTGGCTTTGGGGATGACCAGTGAGATATACCTGCTGGAGCGCGTGCTATGGTTGGGTGTTGTTATCGTTACCCGTGAGCTGAGATAAGGCGGAGCTTTACCTAGCATAGACTTATAGATGACCTGGAGCCAGTGGGTCTGGCGACGAATATGTATCGAGGGCCAGCCAACTAGAGCATACAGGTCGCAGTGTTGGGTGGTATAAGGAGCTTTGGTAACAAAACGGATGGCACTGTGATAGACTGCATCCAGTTTGCTGAGTAGAGTATTGGAAGCTATTTTGTAGATGACATCGCCGAAGTCGAGGATCGGTAGGATAATCAGTTTTACTAGGATATGTTTGGCGGCGTGAGTGAAGGAGGCCTTGTTGCGAAATAGGAAACCGATTCTAGATTTAATTTTGGATTGGAGATGTTTAACGAAGTGTCCAAAGAAGGGCCAGATGAATACAGAATGGTGTCGTCTGCGTAGAGGTGGATCAGGGAATCACCTGCAGCAAGAGCGACATTGTTGATATATGCAGAGAAAAGAGTCGGCCCGAGAATTTAACCCTGTGGTACCCCCATCGAGACTGCCAGAGGTCCGGACAACAGGCCCTCCATTTTGACACACTGAACTCTGTCTGCGAAGTAGTTGGTGAACCAGGCGAGGCAGTCATTTGAGAAACCAAGGCTATTGAGTCTACTGATTAGAATACGGTGATTGACAGAGTTGAAAGCCTTGGCCAGGTCGATGAAGACGGCTGCACAGTACTGTCTTTTATCAATGGCGGTTATGATATCGTTTAGTACCTTGAGCGTGGCTGAGGTGCACCCGTGACCAGCTCGGAAACCGGATTGCACAGCGGCGAAGGTACGGTGGGATTCGAAATGGTCAGTGATCTGTTTATTAACTTGGCTTTCGAAGACTTTAGAAAGGCAGGGCAGGATGGATATAGGTCTATAACAGTTTGGGTCTAGAGTGTCAGCCCCTTTGAAGAGGGGGATGACCACGACAGCTTTCCAATCTTTGGAAATCTCGGACGATACGAAAGAGCGGTTGAACAGACTGATAATAGGGGTTGCAACAATGGCGGCGGATAATTTCAGAAAGAGAGGGTCCAGATTGTCTAGCCCAGCTGATTTGTACGGGTCCAGGTTTTGCAGCTCTTTCAGAACATCTGCTATCTGGATTTGGCTGAAGGAGGAGCTGAGGAGGCTTGGGCAAGTAGCTGCGGGGAGTGCGGAGCTGTTGGCCAGGGTTGGGGTAGCCAGGAGGAATGCTTGGCCAGCCGTAAAAGAAATGCTTATTGAAATTCTCGATTATCGTTGATTTATCAGTTGTGACCGTGTTACCTAGCCTCAGTGCAGTGGGCAGCTGGGAGGAGGTGCTCTTGTTCTCCAAGGACTTTACAGTGTCCCAAAACATTTTGGAGTTAGAGCTACAGGATGCAAATTTCTGTTTGAAAAAGCTAGCCTTTGCTTTCCTGACTGACTGCGTGTATTGGTTCCTGACTTCCCTGAACAGTTGCATGTCGCGGGGACTATTTGATGCTATTGCAGTCCGCCACAGGATGTTTTTGTGCTGGTCAAGGGACGTCAGGTCTCGAGTGAACCAAGGGCTATATCTGTTCTTAGTTCTACATTTTTTGAAAGGGGCATGCTTGTTTAAGATGGTGAGGAAATTACATTTAAAGAATGACCAGGCATCCTCGACTGACGGGATGAGGTCAATATCCTTCCAGGATACCTGGGCCAGGTTGATTAGAAAGGCCTGCTCGCAGAAGTGTTTTAGGGAGCATTTGACAGTTATGAGGGGTGGTTGTTTGATCGCAGACCCATAGCGGATGCAGGCAATGAAAAAGTGATCACTGAGATCCTGATTGAAAACAGTAGAGGTGTATTTGGAGGGCAAGTTGGTCAGGATAACATCTATGAGGGTGCCCATGTTTACAGATTTGAGGTTGTACCTGGTGGGTTCCTTGATAATTTGTGTGAGATTGAGGGCATCTAGCTGAGATTGTAGGACTACTGGGGTGTTAAGCATATCCCAGTTTAGGTCACCTAACAGAATGAACTCTGAAGATAGATGACGGGAAATCAGTTAACATATGGTGTCCAGGGCACACCTGGGAGCTGGGGGGGGTCTGTAACAGGTGGCAACGGTGAGAGACTTACTTCTGGAGAGATACATTTTTTAAATTAGAAGCTCAAACTGTTTGGGCACAGACCTGGAAAGTATGACAGAACTTTGCAAGCTATCTCTGCAGTAGATTGCAACTCCTCCCCCTTTGGCAGTTCTATCTTGATGGAAAATGTTGTAGTTGGGTATGGAAATCTCAGAATTTTTGGTGGCCTTCCTAAGCCAGGATTCAGACACGGCAAGGACATCAGGGTTGGCGGAGTGTGCTAAAGCAGTGAGTAAAACAAACTTAGGGAGGAGGCTTCTGATGTTAACATGCATGCAGCCAAGGCTTTTTCGTTTACAGTAGTCAACAAATGAGAGTGCCTGGGGACACACTAAACTGGCCGTCTAGTGCGTTGGGGACAGAGAAAAAAAGGAGCAGATTTCTGGGCATGGTAGAATAGATTCAGGGCATAATGTCACCGCATGTGTGGGAGGTGGGACAAAGGAGGTATCTGAGGCATGTTGAGTGGGACTAGGGGCTCCGCAGTAAACTAAAACAATGATAATTATCCTAAACAACAGTATACAAGGCATATTGACATTTGAGAGAGACACAAAGCGAGGCATAAAGAAATCACAGGCGTCGATTGGGGGAGCTAGCTAAGACAACAACGGGTAAGACAACAACAGCTAATCAACTAAGACAACAACAACAGGTAAAGTGGCGATGAATGGGCAGAGAGGGTCGGTTAACTACACACAGGGCCTGAGTTCGGGGTGAGGGCCGACAGATAAAAATATATATATATTTACAAAATGGAGTACCGTGATGAATGAACAGTCCAGCAGGCATCAGCTATGTAGCCAAGTGATCATAGGGTCCAGTGAACAGCAATAGATGGAGCAGTTACTACACTAGCACGCGGGCGACACAGCGTTTAAAGGGTTAGGGTTAGGGTTCTAGCCGTGTTGGGGTAGAGTCCGGGAGGCAACAGCTGTGTAGCAGTGATCACTGAGTAGGTCGGGAGGTGGGCCTGGCTCAGGGCTAGCTTCGGGGCTAGGTCACTCGGTGGCAGCTAGCTAGCTGTGATGATCAGGAGTAAAGGTCCAGGGCTTATGTCAGGAATCCGGCGTTGTTGTGGAGAAAACAGTTCGATACTGGCAGGCTGGCAGGTCTTATCCAGGCCAAAAAAAGGCTGGTATCTGTGCAGAAGGTGAAGGCCGCTAGCAGCGGCAATGACTAAATAGCTGGTAGCTAATTAGCTGGTTAGCTTCTGATGGTTAGCTGCTGATGGAGGTTTTGGCTATAAAGTCTAAAAAAGATTAAAAACAATAGCGGATCCGTATCACATTGGGTGAGGCGGGTTACCGGAAGGTATATTTAATTTAAAAATGGAAAAAGAGATTGAAAATAAATAGAAATATATACAAAAGACAAAAAATGCAAAAAGTACACACGAGAGGATGACAAACACGTATGCACTGCTACGCCATCTTGGATTTAAATGGGCTACTTAAGTAGCCCAGTGTCGGCTACTGTTAATAGTTATCCTCTACAATAGGACATCTCATCCATATCCCCTTATGAGACCTAGACAGACTCTTGGGAGACTAATCCTGGGCTCACATACTCAGGAAACAAAATACATTCTCAACATCTTACACTCAAAATAACCATTATGCCCATTCTACAGTCCATTGAGTGGGGTGCAAGGTGGGTTAACACCCTAATGATGCATGGCAGCCATTATGCACCAGATCGTTCACCACACATTGCAGTGGAGAGCTGAGGACTAACTCATACACATACTGTAAAGGTACATTTTGTAGTTCTATATCTGTCCCATTCAGATAGAATTTAAGAGGGGAGAAGAGGGGGCTCACCTTCGAACCATCAAAACGTAAGTCCATGACAATCTCCAGGTAGAGGAGTCCATAAAAGCTGGACCTGTACTTTGATGGTTGCCAGCTAGCCACAACTAAGGAGCTTGACATCCTCAGAGTCACAATAGACAGCAAACTGTCATGGTCCAAACACCTCTCTAACATCTCCATCAGAGCAGGTCAGAAACTGGGAGCACTGAGAAGAGTGGCCAGCAAACTTAACAACAAGAGCCGAGCCATCATCTACAAGGCACATGTCTGCAGTGTCATGGAGTACGCTTCACTGAGCTGGAGGAGAGCCCCACCTACTCACCTCAGCCTGCTTGACAACATCCAGAAAAAGGCCCTGAAAGTAATTGGTGTGGACCAGACACCGCCCCTACACAACTCACCATCCCCAGCCTTCACAGAGGCGACAGGTTGCTGCTGCTACAGCCCTGTACAAAATGCACCCCACCACTGCCCCATGGACCTCCAAGCTATGCTCCCCCCACCATGTACCAGACGCCGTACTACCCGCATATGCACAGCCATGTCAGACCTTGCTCTCACCCTCCCAGTCATTGGAGCACGCTCCCTGGACAGAAGCTTCCATTAGCCCTGCTTTGGGTGTACTTTTCTGCTGAACTAAGTCCCCGTGCCCTTATGTCCTTATACTGATGGAATTCCCTTTGGAAGTAATAAGGTGACATTCAGTGAATTGATATGCACTGCCTTAAACCAGTGTTGTTGTTGTTGCTATTAACCTTTATGAATTACATAGAAAAGGTTGTCATATCAATATGAGGACTAGTCTAATAACAAACCCTATGCTGGCCTAACAAGACCCGGTTGTTTCAGAATCAACCGATTAACCCTCATACTACCATCATATTTTACATACATGGATTACCAACTGGGGTCATTTTGACCTCAAGAAGAAACAATTGGAAAAAGTAACAATCATAGCAAAATATCAAGTGAATTCTAATCAAAACATTATTAGACTGTAAATAATGTTATCTGATTTATTTATTTTTATTACCAAAACAGACTGTTATTTAAGAACAATTACAGTAATTAGCATATTCTGTCTATTGAAAATATAAATTTTTCCCTTAAATAATGTGCAGCTTTTTCCTAAAGTACATTCCAGATTAGTACTAAAAGCTGATTTACCATCATTTGAGTTCAGTATCAATTTAGTTTTTAGAAATGTTAATAAAATATAGATTTTGACATATTTACAGTTGAAGTCGGAAGTTTACATACACTTCGTTGGAGTCATTAAAACTCATTTTTCAACCACTCCACAAATTTCTTGTTAACAAACTATAGTTTTGGCAAGTCTGTTAGGACATCTACTTTGTGCATGACACAAGTAATTTGTTCAACAATTATTTACAGACAGATTATTTCACTTATAATTCACTGTATCACAATTCCAATGGGTCAGAAGTTTACCTACACTAAGTTGACTGTGCCTTTAAACAGCTTGGAAAATTCAGAAAATGATGTCATGGCTTTAGAAGCTTCTGATAGGCCAATTGACATCATTTTAGTCAATTGGAGGTGTACCTGTGGATGTATTTCAAGGCCTACCTTCAAACTCAGTGCCTCTTTGCTTGACATCATGGGAAAATCAAAAGAAATCAGCCAAGACCTCAGAATTTTTTTTTAGACATCCACAAGTGTAGTTCATCCTTGGGAGCAATTTCCAAACGCCTGAAGGTACCACGTTCATCTGTACAAACAATAGTACGCAAGTATAAACACCATGGGACCACGCAGGAGACGTATTCTGTCTGCTAGAGATGAACATACTTTGGTGGGAAAAGTGCAAATCAATCCCAGAACAACAGCAAAGGACCTTGTGAAGATGCTGGAGGAAACAGGTCCAAAAGTATCTATATCCACAGTAAAACAAGTTCTATATCGACATAACCTGAAAGGCCGCTCAGCAAGGAAGAAGCCACTGCTCCATAACCGCCATTAAAAAGCCAGACTACGGTTTGCAACTGCACATGGGGACAAAGATCGTACTTTTTGGAGAAATGTAACCAGTTATAACCATAGGCATAATAACCAGTTATAACCATACAGCTCTGGGTGTAGATTCAGAGCGTATCTGAGTTCTGAATTGCAGTTCTATCAAGTATTTTTACCATTGGCAGACTTTTTACACCATTGGCAGATTTTTACATGCACAAAAATAAGGATATTTTGGTTTTGTAGACAGCCACATGACATGTGGCATAGAAAAGTATAATCTTAGGCGAGTACATGGGGAGCAATATCACTGCATATGATCTGTCTATCTTGTCAAAATCTGATACAGGTCCACCCTCTGGAGGTATGGATAACTTGTTACTATGTCTCAAGAGAAACCTAGATTAAAATAAAGATCCTATCTATCAAATTACTATAGGCAGAATTAAGTGTCTTTGGCTGGGGTCAAAAAACACTTGACCCCAAAGGACTTGAATTTTTAAAAAGTCAATTTAGATACAGAAAAATTAAACAATGTTTTTGGTTTATTAAGAACAAGTTAATTGACAAACTTGAAAATGTGGAAGAATTGAATACATTACCTTTGTGCTGTGATCCAAAAAATACCCATTTGTTAGTATGAGGGTTAATAGTACTGCTGAGCCATGAGATTCTATGCTAGTCTCAGGCTTACTATAGAGCAGTAGGGCGCACACATGATATCCACCATGTAAAGAGTAGGAGATCATTAATCCCCACTTGTTATGTCTACAGAGTCTAAATTGCTGTGTCTAGAAAATAACAATGAGAACGTGGAAACGTAACAGAGCACTCTGTCTCCTTTTTTTTTACTCCACATTGACTAAGCTTCTCAGTGTGGCTATTCCCAAAATCCTGTGCCTTCTGTCATTCTAATCTCTCAAGTCTTGAAATATGACATGAGATGTTTACCCTGGATGGTCTATTAAAGTAATCAAACCCTCTCAGCCCCGAAGAGGAGCAGATATATCTAAGGTTGTCTCAGCTTGTTTTTCTCCCATTTTCTCCTCGTCTGTTCGCAGTGCTGTGTCTCGCAAGGACTGGCGCTGGAGGTTTTGTAGCTGGGTATTACCGCCACACCAGCGGTCACGAGTCATGACGGCAGTCAAATTCCAGGTGACCATTTAGTCACAGTAATTAGGCTTCTCCAAGCTCTGATGCTGCTGATGGTCATTAGAAGCCTACCAAACGTGTTAACTGCCTGATACTCAGCATTCTATTGTCCCTCTAATCACTCTGACATCAATGTAAATGTAATCGAAAAACTAATCAAACACTTCATGAGAGCCCATGAGCAAGATGGCTCCGACAGAGAGGGCCGCCTCGCTTCTAGTTCTTAGGAAACGTTGTGTTTTTTTTTATGTATAATTTCTTGCATTGTAAGCCCAGAAAATGTTGTGTGTTATTACATACAGCCGGGAAGAACTATAGGATATCAGAGAGGCGATGACTCACCAGCATCACCAGCATTACGACCAGGAGTACGACTTTCCCGAAACGGATCCTTTGTTCGCACCTCCCAAGGAATTTGAACTGATTCCAGAGGCCGACCCAAAACAACGCCACCGGAGGAGAGGAATTCGGAGCGGTCTTCTAGTCAGACTTTGGAGACGCACACACCACCCACTGCTTTCGAGTATATTACTCGCTAATGTTCAGTCTCTAGATAACAAAGTTGAGAAGATCAGAGCAAGGGTTGCTTTCCAGAGAGACATCAGGGATTGTAACATACTCTGTTTCATGGAAACATGGCTCTCTCAGGATATATTGTCGGAATCGGTCCAGCTATCTGGATTCTCAGTGTATCGCACCGACAGGAATAAACATCTCTCCAGGAAGAAGGAGGGCGGGGGTGTCACGACTCTGTCTCTGCTGTCCTGCTCCTGACTCTTTTTGCACTACTACACCAAGCCTTCTGACAGAATTACGCACCTATAGAAAGGAGTCAGCAGGAGCAGACACCACCGTGTTTGCGGTAGAGGAGCGAGTCCAGCAGCATGCGACCATGTTGCAACATCTCGCCACCACCATGGATCTGCAGACGATGGACCGTTGGGAGAGAGGAGGAGTTCCCCCAGCTCCTCTACCAGCACCACCACAGGCACGACTGCTCAACCCTCTTTCACCCGGTCCCAGTGGGATTAGGCTCGCGCTCCCGAGGGAGTATGATGGGACGGCTGCCGGATGTCAGGGGTTCCTACTCCAGGTGGAGCTCTACCTGGCGACCATCCACCAGGCTCCTTCGGGTCATGAGAGCGTGTCCGTCCTCGTCTCCTGCCTGTCAGGGAAAGCCCTGCAGTGGCCCTATTTGATCACTACCGGTGTAGTTTGCGAGAGGACGTCCATCGGGAGTTGGCCTGCAGGGACACTACTCTCACCTTTGACCAGCTGGTGGACCTGTCCATCTGGCTGGATAACCTGCTGGCTACCCTCGGACGTCCAGATCGGGGCCTGTCGGTTCCATCCCCCAGCAACACCGCTCCGATGCCCATGGAGCTGGAAGGTGCTGCACTTAGGGCGACCGGAGGAGGGACCGGTCCATGCACCATCTGTGGCCGCAGAGGGCACACTGTTGCACACATGTTTTTGTATATAAACATTCCTGAGTATTCCCCGCATTCCAGCATAAGGCGTTCGTAGATTCAGGCGCAGCTGGGAATTTTATTGACCGATCATTTGCCCATAGTTTGCCTATTGTTCCAGTAGACATGCCCTTCCCAGTTCACGCCCTAGATAGTCGACCATTAGGGTCAGGGCTAATTAGGGAGGTCACCACTCCACTGGGCATGGTGACGCAGGGGGGTCACAAGACTACAAAAAGACTACAAAAAGAAAACCAGCCCCGTCGTGGATCACGACGTCCTGCTCCCAGACAAACTAAACAACTTCTTTGCTTGCTTTGAGGACAGTACAGTGCCACCGACACGGCCCGCTACCAAAACCTGCGGGCTCTCCTTTACCGCAGCCAACGTGAGTAAAACATTTAAATGTGTTAACCCTCGCAAGGCTGCTGGCCCAGATGGTATCCCTGGCCGTGTCCTCAGAGCATGCGCAGACCAGCTGGCTGGTGTGTTTACAGACATATTCAATCAGTCCCTATCCCAGTCTGCTGTTCCCACATGCTTCAAGAGGGCCACCATTGTTCCTGTTCCCAAGAAAGCTAAGGTAACTGAGCTAAATGACTATCGCCCCGTAGCACACACTTCTGTCATCATGAAGTGCTTTGAGAGACTAGTCAAGGATCATATCACCTCCATCCTGCCAGACACCCTGGACCCACTCCAATTTGCTTACCGTCCCAATAGGTCCACAGACGATGCAATCGCAATCACACTGCATACTGCCCTAACCCATCTGGACAAGAGGAATACCTATGTAAGAATGCTGTTCATCGAATACAGCTCAGCATTTAACACCATAGTTCCCTCCAAGCTCGTCATTAAGCTCGAGACCCTAGGTCTCGACCCAGCCTTGTGCAACTGGGTCCTGGACTTCCTGACGGGCCGGCGAGGGTAGGAAACAACATCTCCACCCCGCTGATCCTCAACACTGGGTCCCCACAAGGGTGCGTTCTCAGCCCTCTCCTGTACTCCCTGTTTACCCATGACTGCGTGGCCAAGCACGCATTCAACTCAATCATCAAGATTGCTGACGACACTACAGTGGTAGGCTTGATTACCAACAACGAGACGGCCCACAGGGAGGCCCTCGGAGTGTGGTGTCAGGAAAATAACCTCTCACTCAACGTCAACAAAACAAAGGATATTATCGTGGACTTCAGGAAACAGGAGAGGGAGCACCCCCCTATCCACATCGACGGGACAGTAGTGGAGAAGGTGGAAAGTTTTAAGTTCCTCGGCATACACATCACAGACAAACTGAAATGGTCCACCCACACAGACAGCGTGGTGAAGAAGGCGCAACAGCACTTCAACAGCACTTCAAATTCGGCTTGTCACCAACATCACTCACAAACTTCTACAGATGCACAATCGAGAGCATCCTGTCGGGCTGTATCACCGCCTGGTACAGCAATTGCTCCGCCCACAACTGTAAGGCTCTCCAGAGGGTAATGAGGACTGCACAATGCATCATCGTGGGTAAACTACCTGCCCTTCAGGACACCTACACCACCCGATGTCACAAGAAGGCCAAAAAGTCATCAAGGACAACAACCACCCGAGCCACTGCCTGTTCACCCCGTTATCATCCAGAAAGCGAGGTCAGTACAGGTGCATCAAAGCTGGGACCGAGAGACTGAAAAACAGCTTCTACCTCAAAGCCATCAGACTGTTAAGACACTAACAGCTTACAGACAGTAGGAAATTAAGGTCACAGTTATGAAAACCTAGGACACTAAAGAGGCCTTTCAACTGACACAAAAAGAAAGATGCCCAGGGTCCCTGCTCACCTGCGTGAACGTGCCTTAGGTATGCTGCAAGGAGGCATGAGGACTGCAGATGTGGCCAGGGCAATAAATTGCAATGTCCGTACTGTGAGACGCCTAAGACAGCGCTACAGGGAGACAGGACGGACAGCTGATTGTCCTCGCAGTGGCAGACCACATGTGACAACACCTGCACAGGATCGGTACATCCGAACATCACACCTGCGGGACAGGTACAGGATGGCAGCAACTGCCTGAGTTACACCAGGAACGCACAATCCCTCCATCAGTGCTCAGACTGTTCGCAATAGGCTGAGAGAGGCTGGACTGAGGGCTTGTAGGCCTGTTGTAAGGCAGATCCTCATCAGACGTCACCGGCAAAAGACGTTGGCTATGGGCATTACTGCCGTATGTGCATTGCTGTGCTTATAATGTGAATAAATATTCTAATAGTTTATCAACATTTTAAGCTAAATGTTCTCATCTGTTGCGCCACACAAAGGGGAGGCATTATCAAGTGCTTGTCAAATTGTGAATGAGAGACTGATGAAGTGTGTACAGCCTGCGCAAAAAACAAAGCGTTCATGCAACTTTCATGCACCTTTTTTCAAATCATCATTAGAGTCACATCATGCAGCCTTAGAATGTATTAAAAATCCAAACATATATATAACATTTGGATCACAACTAAAGTTTAAAAAAATAACTGTAAATTAAGCATATACAGTTGAAGTCGGAAGTTTACATACACCTTAGCCAAATACATTTAAATTCCTGACATTTAATCCTAGTAAAAATTCCCTGTCTTAGGTCAATTAGGATCACCACTTTATTTTAAGAATGTGAAATGTCAGAATAATAGTAGAGAGGGTGATTTATTTCAGCTTTTATTTCTTTCACCATATTCCCAGTGGGTCAGAAGTGTACATGGACTCAATTAGTACTTGGTAGCATTGCCTATAAATTGTTTAACCCGGGTCAAACGTTTCAGGTAGCCTTCCACAAGCGTGCCACAATAAGTTGGGTGAATTTTGGCCCATTCCTCCTGACAGAGCTGGTGTAACTGTCAGTCAGTTTGTAGGCCTTCTTGCTCGCACATGCTTTTTTAGTTCTGCCCACAAATGTTCTATATGATTGAGGTCAGGGCTTTGTGATGGCCACTCCAATACCTTGATTTTGTTGTTCTTAAGCCATTTTGCCACAACTTTGGAAGTATGCTTGGGGTCATTGTCCAATTTGGAAGACCCATTTTTTATTTTTTTTTCGTTTATTTGTCAGGGACAATGCAGCGCACATTATTACATACATAATTATCACAGTCAGCCATAATAATATGTGTAGATGTGTTGCATAAAAGGTTTCTAGCCAATAGGCTAATTTGCAACCCCAGTCCCTGCGACCAAGCTTTAACTTCCTGACTGATCTTGAGATGTTGCTTCAATATATCCACATCATTTTCCTACCTCATGATGCCATCTATTTTGTGAAGTGCACCAGTCCCTCTGGCAGCAAAGCACCCCCACAACATGATGCTGCCACCCCCATGCTTCACGGTTGAGATGGTGTTCTTCGGCTTGCAAGCCTCCCCCTTTTTACTCAAAACATAACGATGGTCATTACTGCCAAAAAGTTATATTTTTGTTTCATCAGACCAGAGGACATTTCTCCAAAAAGTACGATATTTGTCCCCATGTGCAGTTGCAAACCGTACTCTGGCTTTTTTATGGCGGTTTTGGAGCAGTGGCTTCTTCCTTGCTGAGCGGCCTTTCAGGAGAACGCGTCTCCTTCCTGAGCGTTATGACGGCTGCGTGGTCCTATGGTGGTTATACTTGCATACTATTGTTTGTACAGATGAACATGGTACCTTCAGGCATTTGGAAATTGCTCCCAAGGATGTACCAGACTTGTGTAGGTCTACAATTCTTTTCTGAGGTCTTGGGATTTTTCCATGATCAAGCAAAGAGACACCGAGTTTGAAGGTAGGCCTTGAAATACATCCACAGGTACACCTCCAATTGACTCAAATGATGTCAATTAGCCAATCAGAAGCTTCTAATGCCATGCCATCATTTTCTGGAATTTTCCAAGCTGTTTAACTACTGACGGAGTGGTGGGGCGCTAGAGGGCCGCTCCCGACACTACCCGGTGAAATGCAAGGCGCCAAATTTAAAATCCAAAAGTTGAATTATTAAACATTCATCAATATACAAGTGTTGCATAGTCATCAAAAGCTCTGCTTCTTGGCAATATCAATATTTGTCAAATTTCAAAAAGGCTTTACGGCGAAAAGCACAACATTTGATTGTTTGAGGGTAGCACCTCCAATATTTAACTTCTGCTGAGGGCTTCCCAAGTGTCAAACGAAGACATCCAATGGTTCTTTTGTTAGAAAAAGTCATGTATTATATCCATAAATCTCTGTTTGGTTGGCGCATTATGATCATAAAATACAGCGTCCACTCGCCCTTTGATCCGCGAAGAGAACGCGTTCAACCTATACCTATACACTTGTCCAAGAACAATCAAACATCATTGATAATGTATCCTTAGGAACACTTTTATGTATATTTACTATAATATTTCAACCGGATTATAAACTGGACGATAGGAAAGGAAAAAACCAAAGCACGCGGCGAGCCCATGAACGCGCATCCTCTTCTGTTTACATCCGATGACCAGTTCGAAATTCTTCTTCTATTACCATCCAGAGCAACTATAACATCACCAAACACTGTCTAGAGACTGTTGACATCCAGTGGAAGCAATAAGTACTGCAATCTTACTCCCAGAAATGGCTTTTTTCAATAGGGATGGGTTCAAAATGAGGCAATGTGTCAAAAACACTTTTTTCCAGGACAGAAATTCCTCGGGTTTTCGCCTGCTATATCCGTTCTGCTATACTCACAGACATTATATTAACACTTTTAGAAACCTCAGAGTGTTTCCTATCCAATAGTACTAATTATGTGCATATCCTATTTTCTGGGCCTGAGTGGCAGGCATTTTACTTTGGGCACGCCAGACTGGGCACGCCAAACTTCTGACCCACTGGAATTGTGATACAGTGAATGATAAGTGAAATAATCTGTCTGTTAACAATTGTTGGAAAAATTACTTGTGTGATGCACAAAGTAGATGTCCTAACTGACTTGCCATTACTATGGTTTGTTAACAAGAAAAAGTTTTAATGACTCCTATGTGTATGTAAACTTCTGACTTCAACTAGGAGTACCTGTTTCTTTGTTGACCGCTCAACAAAGAATAGCCACATGTGTGCACTCCCTCAAATAATTTTGAGAAAATATCCTATTTTATTCAGCTTTGTTCATTTGTATTCTACATACTATGAAATAATATACAATTATTCTAAGCAAATATTGTCTGCTAAATGAACTAGTGTTGCCTAGGGCCTAACATAAGGACAACTCAGAGTATGCCATTATGTTCTTCTGAAATAGACTACATTTTTTCATGTCATGTTTCTTTAGACCTGTCTAAGATAAGGGAGTTATTGTGATGGGCTAGCCTATATTACATGGATTTATTCTACTTTTTAAAATGTAGATGTTCCAAAGGTCTGCGTCAGTGGCCTGCAGGCTTTGCGTGGAAGCCAGGAGATGCTAAATGTGTTCATGTTAATTAACAGTCAATTACTGTGAGACCGGCAGTTATTTGCTTGACAATCACCGGATGACAAAATTTCATGACCACCACAGTCCTAGTCATGCTTCAGGCATTTGCCAAATAGATTTGAAGGTGAGTCAAAAAAAGTCGGAGTTGAGCACAAGCGGTTTTAGTGGCAGCCATAAGTCTGAACTGTCAAATAATCAGTCAACAATGAGAAGTTGTCTCTCTGCATATGACTCCTTTCATTAAATCATGATACAACTAGTTTTAACAGGGAAAAACACAAAGCCATATACTTAAGACGGCACATCATAGTCACCTTCCCCAAGACACATGCAAGCATACTTTGTGTTATATAAAAATGGAATGTCTTAGAAGTATTTGTTTTGTGTCTTTTTACAGGGTTCCCTTGGGCCTCCTGGCATCCCAGGTGTTGATGGGCTGAAGGTAAGATCATTGTTATAGAGGAAGACCTGATAGATGTGACACATAGGTAGATGACAGATTTCAATAGCTTTATTTGCAGATTACCTAACCTCGTCCCAGGCTGACGCATAGAGCCTGGTAACAGTGTGGGACTGTTTGGAACTTAGGGGGTGTAGATTTACTGAGTGACATGCTATTGAATTCACACAACCATGAGGCATCTTTTTGTAACAGAACCCTCTCTATCTCTCTCTATCACAACAACTTTGTCAATAAGGCTTGACCATGATAATTGACCATCCAATGTACGTACCTAAGAGTTTAGCTGGTGACACCCTTTATACACAACTCCAGCTGAGATTTAGGTCAGGGCCAAGAACGTGATGTTTCCTCAACAAGGACTATCCTGAAGCTGTGCGCCAGAAGAGGAATCAACTTATCCCAGCCATTAAAGCTTCCAGAGCGCGTCAGGACATTGCTTACATCCGCTATGACAGGCTCATTGTCCACCATCCCTCCCAAAAGCCTGGAAGGGATGAGAGAGCCATGCATGTGGGTTTGTGTGTCAGCACCGCAGGACACACACTTGATGGACTGCTCTCTATTTTATTTCTCTCAGCTGATTGGTTGACATACTGTAAATTGAGAAATGTTGTGACTAAACTTAACAAAAAGAAGATGAAATTACATTACCAATCCAAGATAACCTGTTACGGATCCAATCCCGTGAACGGGATCGATTTTGACAACATCCGGTGAAATGCAGAGCGCCAAATTCAAGTGACAAAAATACTAATTTCAAACATTCATGAAAATACAAATGCTGCACACCCTTCAAAAGTTTAGACTCTTGTTAATCTAACAGCATTGTCAGATTTCCAAAAGGCTTTACGGCGAAAGCAGAACATTTGATTGTCTGAGGACAGCGCCCCACTCAAAAACTCAATTAACATAATAACATAACCAGCAGGTGTTACAAAACTCAAAATTAGCATAAAATAAATTGTTTACATTTGATGATCTTCCTCTGATGGCATACCCAAGCGTCCAGGTTACACAATAAAAGGTCATTTTGTTCGATAAAGTTCCTCTTTATATCCATATAGCTCCGTTTGTTTGGCGCGTTTTGTTCAGTAATCCACCTGCCCAAAGGCTTTCATCCATGCAGACAAACAATATCCCAAAAGTACCCGTAAAGTTCGTGGAAAAAAGTCAAACAGCATTTGTAATCAATACTCAGATACCCTAAAATGAATATAAACTATAATATTTCAGACGGAATATAACCTTCCCGGATGGATTTTGCTCGGGTTTTTGCCTGCCATATCAGTTCTGTTATACTCACAGACATTATTGTAACGGTTTTAGAAACTTCAGAGTGTTTTCTATCCAAAGCTACTAATATGCATATCCTAGCTTCTGGGCCTGAGTAACAGGCAGTTTACTTTGGGCACGTTTTTCATCCGAACTTCAAAGTACTGCCCCCTAGCCCTAAGAAGATAAATGACATAAAACACAATGAAAATAATGATATAATAATGATAAGCCACCAGGTATAGACAACCTTGATGGGAAACTATTAAGAATGGTACCACTATTTGCTATATATTTAACCAAAGCCTAAAGGAATGTGTGTGTCCACAAGCGTGGAACGAAGGTAAAGTAATTCCACTGCCTAAAAATAGTACATGTCAAGAATGGTGGATACTGGTTCAGTGAGTCAGGCGCAGGAGAGCAGAGATGTGTGGACAAGGTATTTAATATGACAACAGCACCAGTACACAAACGATGCAAGGTGCGGGAACAATACCGGTCTCACAAACATAACGGGCGTAAAACACAGAACCCGGCAAACAATCAACCAGGCGTAAATATCCAACTTGAACAATGAATAAACACTCACACAAACATGGGGGGAAACAGAGGGTTAAATAATGAACATGTAATTGGTCGAATTGAAACCAGGTGTGTAGAAAATAAAGACAAAACAAATGGAAAAATGAAAAGTGGATCGGCGATGGCTAGAAACCCGTTGACGCCGAACGACGCTCGAGCAAGGAGAGGGACCGACTTCGGTGGAAGTCGTGACAGTAAAGCACCCTTTGCTGGCTCTAACAGCCGCCCCAACCAGTTTGCAGGCTGTTCTTAGTACACTGATGGATAGAATTCTGTTTGACCAAATGCAATGCTATTTTTCAGAGAACAAGTCAGTAAATCTGCCTCAATAGTATTTATCCCACAACAGAACCTTAGTAGGTAGGAGTTTTAATCAAATTCCATCATCATTATGACATTATTCCATCATCGTTATGTCAGTTACTTGACATAATGATTATAGATAATTACACGATGTATGAGTTAAATTAGCATTGCATGGGAAACTCCCTAAATCTTAAACACTATTTAACTATTTACTCAATGTTTGATTTGAACATGGTGAAACCTGAAAATGTTTGGAACAGTGCATCACTCCTATTCATGTTAACACTGCTTGGACTTCCAAATAAACATGGGTTATTAAACCTTTTAACCAGAGATAGCCTCACCTTGTAGACTTACCTTAAGTCATTCAACTCTTTGCAGCCTCCAAGTGGCCTCAGTGAGGTTTTAGGACAAATAGTTGCAAATAGTTGTTATGGGGCTAAAATATAAATGGGCTACTTGTTTCTGGTAACATATGGAGTCAGGGTTGTTTCTCAATTAGAGACGATATGCCTCAAGAGGTCAAGGAGACTAATACCAAGCAATAGTATGATGCTTAAAACTACATCACATGGACTTCATTGCTAACCTTGAGTCAGTGGTTGCCTGTATAGATGTATTTTAGAACACCTCAGATAATATCAATCAAATCTAAGTGACTTCTATCCAATCAACAGAGGTGCATCAAACAGTACAGTACATAAAGTGCCACCCTGTGAAAAACCATTGCCCATAGATACAGTACCAATCAAAAGTTTGGACATCAAGGATTTGTCTTTATTTTTACTCTTTTTTTGTAGAATACTAGTGAAGACATCAAAACTATGAAATAACACATATGGAATCGTGTAGTAACCAAAAAAAGGGTTTTATTTTATATTTGAGATTCTTCAAAGTAGCCACCCTTTACCTTGACAGCTTGGCACACTCTTGGCATTCTCTCAATCAGTTTCATGAGGAATGCTTTTCCAACAGTCTTGAAGGAGCTCCCACATATGCTGAGCACTTACTGGCTGCCTTTCCTTCACTCGGCGGTCCAACTCATCCGAAACCATCTCAATTGGGTTGAGGTTGGGTGATTGTGGAGGCCAGGTCATCTGATTGTGGAGGCCAGGCCTCCATCACTCTCCTTCTTGGTCAAATAGCCCTTACACCGCCTGGAGGTGTGTTGGGTCCTTGTCCTGTTGAAAAACAAACGATAGTCCCACTAAACGCACACCAGATGGGATGGCGTATCGCTGCAGAATGCTGTGGTAGCCATGCTTGTTAAGTGTGCCTTGAATTCTAAATAAATCACAGACAGTGTCCCCAGCACCCCCACACCTCCTCATGATGCCATCTATTTTGTGAAGTGCACCAGTCCCTCCTGAAGTAGATGTCCTAACCGACTTGCCAAAACTATAATTTGTTAACAAGAAATTTGTGGAGTGGTTGGAAAATGAGTTAATGACTCCAACCTAAGTGTCTGGAAACTTCCGACTTCAACTGTACATACATACATACATACATACAGTTGAAGTCGGAAGTTTACATACACTTAGGTTGGAGTCATTAAAACTCCTTTTTCAACCACTCCACAAATTTCTTGTTAACAAACTATAGTTTTGGCAAGTCGGTTAGGACGTTAGGGCAAGATGTGATAAACCAGAGCCTGCAGGACTTGTTTGGTCGAATGTGGTGTTAAAAATGCAGAGCCCCTATTTCTTTCAGACAGACTTCTAATATAATAAATATGCCTTCACCATGACAGTTTATGGTAACACAAAGAAGTTTAGTTGCCTCTACTTTCATAACAGCCACATCATTCATTACCAGATTCAGCTAACGTCTAGTACTAATGGAATGATTTGTACAGTATTATAGCGGACAATATTGCCACTCCTGTTTGCCATATCTTCAATTTAAGCCTACTAAAAAGTGTGTCCCCTCAGTGCTGGAGGGAAGCAAAAGTAATTCCGCTACCCAAGATTGGTAAAGCCCCCATTACTGGCTCAAATAGTTGACCAATCAGGCTGTTACCAACCCTGAGTAAACTTAAAAGAAAAAAGGTGTTTGACCAGTTCCAATACTATTTTACA
This sequence comes from Brachymystax lenok tsinlingensis, assembly GCA_030435695.1. Taxonomy (NCBI): domain Eukaryota; kingdom Metazoa; phylum Chordata; class Actinopteri; order Salmoniformes; family Salmonidae; genus Brachymystax; species Brachymystax lenok. Next base: position 33,989,450 of record CM059811.1, on the reverse strand, counting down.
GTAAACAAATTTACAACAGACTTTCAACACTCTTTGAGTTAGGCCAGTGTGTCTATGTATGTGGATGACTCAACACATGTCAGCTACTACAGTGACTGCAATGACTCCAACACTTAACAAAAAGCTGCAGTTAGTTTCAGAATGGGTGGCAAGGAATAAGTTAGTCCTAAATATTTCAAAAACTAAAAGCATTGTATTTGGGACAAATCATTCACTAAACCCTAAACCTCAACTATATCTTGTAATGAATGGAAATTGAGCAAGTTAAGGTGATTAAACTGCTTGGTCAAAACATATTGACACACAGTAGCTAAGATGGGGAGAAGTCTTTCCATAATAAAGCGGTGCACTGCCTTCTAAACAACACTATCAACAAGGCAGGTTCTACAGGCCCTAGTTTTGTCGCACCTGGACTACGGATCAATAGTGTGTTCAGGTGCCATAGAGGGACTTAGGAAAATTACAATTGGCTCATAACAGGGCAGCACAGCTGGCCCTTGAAAATACACAGGGAGCTAATAATAACGATATGCATGTCAATCTCTCATGGCTCAAAGTGGAAGAGAGATTGAATTCATCGCTACTTGTTTTTGTAAAAGGTGTTGACATGCTGAATGCACCGAGCTGTCGGTTTAAACTACTAGCACACAGATGGGACACCCATGCATACATCACAAGACATGTCACCAGAGGTCTCTTCACAATCCCCAAGTGCAGAACAGACTATGGGCGCCGCACAGTACTACATAGAGCCATGACTACATGGAACTCTTCTCCACATCAGGTAACTGATGCAAGCAGTAGAATCACATTTAAAAATAGGTAAAAATACACCTTATGGAACAACGGGAACCGTGAAGACACACGCATAGGTAGACACACACATACGCAAGCAAGGGCTAGCACACGCAATCTACACACACGTACATTGTAATATTGTTATGTGGTGGTATTATACATTTTGTATAGTAGATAATAAGTGGTGTAATAATGTTATATTATGTAATGTTTTATATTTTGTTTGACATGTAATGTGCCTTAATGTGTTTGGACCCCAGGAGGAGGCAGCAGCTAATGGTGATCCCTAATAAATAAACTCAGCAAAAAAAGAAATGTCCCTTTTTCAGGACCCTGTCTTTCAAAGATAAATCGTAAAAATCCAAATAACTTCACAGATCTTCATTGTAAAGGGTTTAAACACTGTTTCCCATGCCAAAAACAATTAATGAACATGCACCTGTGGAACGGTCGTTAAGACACTAACAGCTTACAGATGGTAGACAATTAAGGTCACAGTTATGAAAACTTAGGACACTAAAGAGGCCTTTCTACTGACTCTGAAAAACACCAAAAGAAAGATGCCTAGGGTCCCTGCTCATCTGCGTGAATGTGCCTTAGGCCTGCTGCAAGGAGGCATGAGGACTGCAGATGTGGCCAGGGCAATAAATTGCAATGGCTGTACTGTGAGATGCCTAAGACTGTGCTACAGGGAGACAGAACGTACAGGAACGTACAATCCCTCCATCAGTGCTCAGACTGTCCGCAATAGGCTGAGAGAGGCTGGACTGAGAGCTTGTAGGCCTGTTGTAAGGCAGATCCTCACCAGACATCACCGGCAACAACGTCGCCTATGGGCACAAACCCACCATCGCTGGACCAGACAGGACTGGCAAAAAGTGCTCTTCACTGATGAGTAGCGTTTTTGTCTCATCAGGGGTGATGGTCGGATTCGCGTTTATCATCAAAGGAATGAGCGTTACACCGAGGCCTGTACTCTGGAGCGGGATCGATTTGGAGGGGGAGGGTCCGTCATGGTCTGGGGCGGTGTGTCACAGCATCATCGGACTGAGCTTGTTGTCATTGCAGGCAATCTGTGCATTACAGGGAAGACATCCTCCTCCCTCATGTGGTACCCTTCCTGCAGGCTCATCCTGACATGACCCTACTGCATGACTATACCACCAGCCATACTGCTTGTTCTGTGCGTGATTTACTGCAAGACAGGAATGTCAGTGTTCTGCCATGGCCAGCGAAGAGCCCAGATTGCAATCCCATTGAGCACATCTGGGACCTGTTGGATCATAGGGTGAGGGCTAGGGCTATTCCCCCCAGAAATGTCCTGGAACTTGCAGGTGCCTTGGTGGAAGAGTGTGGTAACATCTCACAGCAAGAACTGGAAAATATTGTTACCTTTGTTCAGGGACACATTAAATGAGAACTTGTTCTCAACTGGCCTACCTGGTTAAATAAAGAAGAAATAAAAAAAAATATTCAATATTTCTGTTAGTCACATGTCTGTGGAACTTGTTCAGTTCATGTCTCAGTTGTTGAATCTTGTGTTCATACAAATATTTACACATGTTAAGTTGGCTGAATATAAAACTCAGTTAACAGTGAGAGGACATTTCTTTTTTTGCTGAGTTTACAAATACCAAATACAATGCTTTTGTAGAATGGGTTGCTAGGAATAAACTAGTCCTGAACAGAACTAAAACCAAAGGCATTGCATTTGGTACAAATCATTCCCTAAATACTAGACCTCAGCTGAATCTGGTCATGAATGATGTGTCTGTTATGCAAGTAGAGGAGACTTATCTGACTGCAACTCTTTGTTTAGGGTTGCAGTGATTTCACTAGCTGTGGGTACTGACATGTATAGTGTTGAATCATCTGCATACTTTGTTTAAGGCTTGTGGTAGATCATTAATAAAAATAGAGAAGAGTAAAGGACCAAGACAGCTCCCTTGGAGAATACCACACTTGACATGTTTTACGTTAAAGAAAGCCCTCCATGTTCTATTCGATAAATATTTTTTCAAAATCAAATAATGGTCAGTAATATCAAAGGCTGCACTGAAATCGAACAATACAGCTCCCATAATCTTCTTATTATACATGTCTTTCATGCAAATCATTAGACATTTGCGTCAGTGCAGTACATGTAAAATACAATGTTTTTAACATGTGTGCTAACTGGCAGTTGATTGATTGGCTATTAGAGCCTGTCACGCTTTATGAATCCACTCTCTCTCTCTCTCTCTCTCTCTCTCTCTCTCTCTCTCTCTCTCTCTCTCTCTCTCTCTCTCTCTCTCTCTCTCTCTCCTCTTGTGTGTTTGAGTGGGTGTGTGGGCGTGGTTCCCAATCTCAGTCTGATTGTCTGCGCCAGCTGTAACCACTTACCTATTCCTTTATATGTTCAGTGACTGGTGTCTCATGTTGTCAGATCGTTGTGGCTTCCCTGGTGTCGTGTCGGGTTTCTGTGCTAGTCTCTCGCCCTCCTTGTGTGGATATTCTTCTGTGTTCCTTCCTCTCCATCTGGACATTCTTCCCTGGATTTCTCCGCACACTGTTCTTCACACCATCATCGGATTGTCCGTCCAAGTCCCTGCGTCAGATCCCTTCTGAGTATTGTTTGTCTGACCTGTTGCCTCTCTGTACTGTGTTCATTAAACCGTCGTTGCTTGCATCTTGCATCCGCATCTGTCTTGTTACAGAGCCAGTAAAGGAAGCGTTACCTTTCTTGGATAGCAGAATCTTTGTGTTTGTCCAGGCTCAGATTGAAGATGTGGCAAATAGGAGTGGCAATATAGTCTGCTACCATCCTCAGTAACTTTCCATCTAGGTTGTCAATACCAAGTGGTTTCACATTATTAATGGACAATTTTCCACCTCTCCTACATTAACTTTATACAATTCTAAATTACACGGCTTTTCTTTCATTATTAGGTATTTTATGCATGAATGGCTCACAGTTTGTTGTTGGCACGTCATGCCAAAGTTTGCCCATGTTGCCAAAGAAATAGTCGTTAAAATAATTGGCAATGGCAAAAGGTTTTGTGATGAATGAGCCATCTGGTTCTATGAAAAAAAGAAGTTGAATTAGTCTTTCTGCCCATAATGTAATTTAAAGTACTCCAAAGCTTTTTTCCATCATACTTTTTTTCAGCTATCTTAATTTCATAATACAATTTATTATTCTATTTTGTTCAATTTAGTCACATCATTTCTCAATTTACAATATGTCTGCCAATCAGATGAGCAGCCAGACCTATTTGCAACTCCCTTTTCCTCATTTCTCTCCAATGGTTGTAGACACAGCTTTAGAACAAAGTTCTACACCATTAGTAAAAAAAAAAAGAATTATGCACGTGGATGATTTTGTTCCTGTACTATTTGTAAACTGGTAGGTTGATTGATAACATTAACCATATTAAAGGCACTGGTTACAGTGAGAAGCTTCCTCTTGAGCGGACAGCTTGATGAAAACTAGTCTATATTCAGGTCAGCCAGAAAATGGACCTCTCTCTTAACATCACACACATTATCAAGCATTGCACACATATTATCCAGATACCGACTGTTAGCACTTGGCCTATAGCAGCACCCCAAAATAAGAAGCTTTAGATGAGGCAGGTGAACTTGCAACTGCAACACTTCTACAGCATTAGGCATGAAATCCTTTACACGAATATGGCTCTTAACATTGTGATAGCCCGGGAGGTCTACCCGGGGGGTTGGTGATAGAGTGGAGGTACGTGCCGTTGACTCCCTCTGCTGGGAGTACCCGGGCTGGGCATGCTGACGCTGATGGCACCAATTAGGGGCAATTAGGGGAGAGTGCCAACCAGCCGTGCAGGCCACAAATAGAGGACTGTGGCACACCACGGGAGGAAAAAGGAGAGGCAGTGATTGAGCCTACAGATGGGTATGAACCTCCCGGGGGAAACAGATGCGAAAATAAACATAACAAAAACCTCCAGAACCTCCTTGTCTTTGTGTCCTGTATTGCTACTGCTGTATCAAAGGAACTATGCAAGTGAGTCTCAGTGACGGCCGAATGAATGTTGTCTGATGTTAGCACGTTATTGAACAATGTTCTTTTCATGCTTTGTTTTTTTTTCTCCATACTATGTCTCTCCGATAAGCTACCCAAAGGGCTAAAAATAGCCCATATTAATGCCCTTTCCTGGGTAGCTTATCGTGGATAACAAAGGAAGAAAATAACATTGACTGACTCTATTAGTGTGTGTGTGTGTGTGAGAGATATATAGGGCTGAAGCTATTGACCCGGAAGCTATGCTTAATCCCTCCTCCCAGGCTTTTGGGAGGGAGAATGGACAATTAGTGGATGTAAGCACTGTCCCCACTCTCTCTGGTAGTTTTCATGGCTGGGATAAGTTATTTTCGCCTCTGGCGCACAGCTTCCGAATAGACCTCATTGAGGAAGATGTTGGTTCCTCCAAAGTTCCTGGCTCTCTCCAGAGCAGCCATCTTGTCCTTGAACCTTAGGAACTTGACCACTATCGGTCTTAGTCTGTCACCTGAGCTGGTTACAGGTTGTCCAGTCCTGTGGTAGCCTCTAATTCAATCTTCCTATGATCCATCTGCAGCTTTTCTGTGATAGTTTCGCACTTTCTCCTCAGACTCAGTCCAGTTCTCATGTGGAGACTCTGGGATGCCATCCACCACAATGTTATTACGTCTGGATTGTCCCTCAAGAAAATCTGCTTTCCCACTTAATAATGATTCAGACAGTGCTGCTGTCATCTCTTGTTTGTTGTCATCCTGCTGCAAGTCCCTTTCAGGACATCCACCTCTCCCAGGGAGAACTGCAAGCTTTTCTTAAGGTCCTGGACCTCTCTGGTCAGATCGTCCATTCTTTTGTTTGTTGAAATTACCGTTATTTGGACAAATCTCTTGAAGCTATTTTCCTGATGATGTAATAACTGCTTGTAGACATATTTTTGTTGATTTAAAAGATTATGCCCCAGTTTTGGAGAAAGTGTCCTCTCCATTAGCTTTGGTAGCAGCGTAGGCTAACACTGGTACTCCATACAGTTCCAGCCAGGTTGCAGGGCATATGGAAAACAGCAACAAACAGAAGAGATTTACACAGCCACAAGCACGAGACAATCCGCAGTCCCAGTCTCAAGGGTTACCGAGTTGCAGACTGAGTTCAAGCTGTCAAGGAAGCTATGCTAGCAGACCAAGCAGTGCATATACCTATAGTAAATAATTAAATAAGAGCTAGAAATTGTCATAACAATCAACCATGTCACCAGGGTCAGCCGTGAAACAAATGTAAAATGTTTAAATCATTTAGGTAAATATACTGCTACCAGAGGGAAGGCGTAAAGCCCTCTGTTACCTGATATCCTGTTATATTGGAGTATTGGTACATTTGACATTTTAGACACTTATCCAGAGCGACTTAGTATATTCATCTTAAGATAGCTAGGCGGGACAACTACATATCACAGCATTGTAAGTAAATGTTTCCTCAAAGTAGCTGTCAGCAAAGTCAGTGGGGGAAAAAAGTAAAATGCAAGTGTTAGCTCATGAAAGGAAGGGATGGGGGGGGGTGCTGTGGAATTATTAGGGTACTCTTTGAAGAGGTAGGGTTTCAGATGTTTTCAGAAGATGGGCAGGAACCCTGCTGTCCTAGCTTCAGGGGGAAGCTGGTTCCACCATAGAGGTGGGAGGGCCAAGAGACTAGAAGTGGCAGAATGGAGTGCTCGGGTTGGGGTGTAAGGTTTGAGCATAGCTTGAAGGTAGGGAAGGGCAGTTCCTCTTGCTGCTCCGTAGACAAGTACCATGGTGTTGTAGTGGATGCGAGCCAGTGGAGTGTGCGGAGGAGCAGGGTGACGTGAGAACTTAGGAAGGTTGAACACCAGGCGGGCTGCATCATTTTGTATAAGTTGCAGGGGTTTGATGGCACAAGCGGGAGCCCAGCCAACAGCGAGTTGCAGTAGCCAAGATGGGAGATGACAAGTGCCTGGATTAGGACCTGCTCTCAATGGATGTTGTAGAGCATGAACCTGCAGGAGCGAGTAACTGCTTTGATGTTTGCAGAGAACGGCAGAGTGTTGTTCAGGGTCATGCCAAGGTTCATTGTACTCTGGGAGGGGGACACAGTGGAATTGTCAACCATGATGTAGAGGTCATGGAGTTTTATTTTACCTTTATTTCACCAGGTAGGCCAGTTGAGAACAAGTTCTCATTTACAACTGTGACCTGGCCAAGATAAAGAAAAGCGACAAAAGCACAGTTACACATGGGATAACGTCCAAGGTGGTGGGCCGATATCTGCCAGGCATGCAGAGAAGCGTGTCACCACCTAGGTGTCGGGGGGGGGGGGAGTAGTTAGAGTGTTATCCACATAGCAATGATAGGAGAGACCATGTAAGGATATGATGGAGCCAAGTGACTTGGTGTATAGAGAGAAGAGGGACTAGAACTGAGCCCTGGTGGACACCAGTATTGCAGACACAGATCCTGTCCATGTCACCTGGTAGGAGCGGCTTGCCAGGTAGGATGTATTCCAAGAGTGTGCAGAGCCTGAAACACCCAGCCCTGAGAGGGTGGAGAGGAAGATCTGATGGTTCATGGTGTTGAAGGCAGCGGATAGATCTAGGAGGATGAGAACAGGAGAGAGAGAGTCAGCTTTGGCAGTGTGGAGAACCTTCGTGGCACAGAGAAGAGCAGTCTCGGTTGAGTGACCGTCTTGGAGCCTGACTGGTTAAGGTCAAGAAGATGATTCTGTGAGATAGCGAGAGAGTTGGTCAAAGACAACACGCTCAAGTGTTTGAAATCAAAGAAAGAAGGGATGCTGATTTATTGTTGGTTTCTTGAGGAGGGGAGCGACTGTCCATTTTGAAGTCAGGGATGAGCTGATGAGGGAAGTAGGTCTCCAGAGATGGTTTGGAGAAGAGAGGAGGGGGGTCAAGCGGGGAAGTTGTCGGGGGAGGGACCTCACTAGATGCAGGATTTCATCTAAAGAGAGGGGAGAAAGAGGTCAAGGCGTAAGGTAGTTCTGTGTGAGTGGGACCAGTTTATCTCAATAGGCTGAGTGAATGAGGAGCGGATGTCAACCTTCTTTTCAAAGTGGTTGACAAAGTAATCCGCAGAGATGGAGGGAGGAGAAGGTGGAATAGAGTTTCCTAGGGTTAGAGGGAGAAGCTTGAAATTGACAGTAATATGAAGTGGCTTCTAGCTATAGAATGAAACAACAGTGTTAGCAGGTGGTATTAGCTCAGTGCTTTTGACTGAGGATTCAATTCATAGTGCAGCACGCTGGACAGACGATAAAAGAACTTAAACAATTATTTACCCTGACATCGGATTCACAGTAAATGCATTTCGGCTCAATCAGAAATCATCTTTTAGATGTCTAATCTAATCTGTCTTGAAGCACTGGACAACATTTAGAAAATATCTCATGTTTAACACGCAAGAGGGTATCTAAGGCAGAGGAGGCTGGTGGGAGGAGCTATATGAGGACAGGCTCATAGCAATGTCTGGAATGGAATTAATGGTATGGAGTCAAACATGTGGTTTGCATATGTTTGTGTATGATACCATTCCATTCCAGCCATTACAATGAGGCTGTCCTCCTATAGCTCCTCCCACCAGCCTACTCTGATCTAAGGAGGGAGCAGAATTTAACCCCAGATACGATCTGGGACTGTAATTTCCCTTAACTCAACATTCCCACAGCCTTTGTGTGTTTAACACCGTCTGCTTTCTTTTCCAATAGGGTGAAATGGGAGAGCGAGGTGAAAAGGTAAAGACTTGATTTTAATTGTCGGACTTCATGTTCAACCCACCCCTCTATGCAAAATGATGTTTAATTTCTTGAGGATATCAAATATATTATGTAATAATGTTATATGATCTTGTGTCAACAGTTTTGTTATATTGGTCTCAAGGGTCTTTAATCATGCATGGATGTCAATTGGAGATCTGCACCAAAGTTCAAGTTGTGCATGGTTTAGGCAGGGCTGCCCAATCCTGGTCCTGGAAAGCCGAAACTCTTCTGTTTTTGTCATTCTACCTGGTAGTTCATTGCACTTCCTGGTGTCCCAGGTCTGAATTAGTTCATGATTAGAAGGAGAGGATGAAAACCAGAAGTGAACACCTAACAGTTACCTTGTTTTTCCATCTTTACACTGTAGCATTATATAAGTCACGAACAGGCGTAATAACTTGACATAGTCATGACTGCCATTAAGCTCACCTACGGTAGTTGACTGGACGTAAAGATAATCAGGATTAGTTTTAAACCGCTCCATACAATTGGGTGGCAGGTATCCTAGTAACCGAAAGGTCGCTGGTTTGAATAGCAGAGCAGATTAGGTTAAGAATCTGTCGATGTACCCTTGAACAAAGCACTTAACCCTAATTACTCCTCTAAGTCACTCAGGGTAAGAATGTCTACTAAATGACTAAAACATGTTTTAAAAATTGCAGTGTTGTCATTTGTAATCGACTGCCTCGATTCAGTCTTATGTAGCAAAATTTGAAATTGTGTTGTTTACATTGGATAAAAGTAGAGACAGAGATAGAAAGTTGTATATCATGCACTGCAGTTGAGGAACAATGGGAAAGTCATTCTGCTTTAAAAGTTGATAAACCCCTTTGAGAAAATGGCCATTGAATGTTTTGGTTCACCTACTGGAGAGCTCTTTGTCTACACCCATTCATCATCATTCAGCCTTAGACCCACCCCATCTCTTTAAGGATTACCCTGTGAGGACATGTGCTAAACAGAGTGAGTAGTGTAGTAAACAACCAAAGATTTCAAGACTAAAAGTGGTCAAAGTAGTAGCCTACAATAAGGGAAAAAGAAATCAGATAAAAATATACTTTATCTAGTCCTTGGCCTATATCCTAATCTGACTTTGGTGCAGGTCAAGTTGTTCTTAACATTTTTGTCTCTGGTAAACACGCACTATATCAAATAAAAGTGTATTTGTCACATGCACAGGATACAGAAGGTGTAAACGGTACAGTGAAATGCTTACTGGCATAGTAGCAATATCAAAACCAAAAAGTGTCAAAATTTCTTTAAATACAATTTTATAATTATTAGATGATGCTTACCTGACACACTTGTCTAAATGATGGATCATGTGAAGTAAATGCTATAACCACCCCCAGCCATAAGGTGGATTGGTCACTGTTGTCTAGACATGTACACATGTTCAGGAAATACAGGAGATGGCCGTAATCACTTGATAGGTCATGTAATCATCTGGCTAATTGGAGTTTTTTGTTTAGACATGTAGCTAGCTAGCTAAACAATGAACCAGCATAATCCCAACTCATACTACTACCAATACAAACATTGTCATAGCTGTATTATTAATCTGAAGGTAGCTAAATAGCTAACCAACTAGGTTCAATGTTAGCTAGCTAACATTAGGCTATAACTAGCAAGGCAAATAGATTTTTGATTCAAATAATATACACATAATGTTAGCTAGCGAGCCAGCATCTAATGTTTGCTAGCTAGCTAACAGTACTTTTTAACTTGCAATGAAATCCACTTTCTGACTAAATAAAAACGTATAGTATGTGAAAATGTAGCTAGACTCTTACCCATATATATGGATGAATGGCAGACTGGAACCTTTTAACTCTGTTTTGTTTGTAGCTGCATCTTGTTTGGCCAGCGTTGTGTCAAGTCACTTCGGTTCACACTGACCCTGGCTTGTGCAGAAAGTAGCCCATCACTTTTTCCAATTGATCTGTCGATAGCACCTGCTAAATTCAGGGCATCAATGTTGTTGAGAAAAGTATCAAACTTTTGTAGCTCTCAAAGGCTAACGTTATATCTTTCAAAAACGGCACATACTGAGTATCTCACGTTATAGACAGAAGCATGGTACATGGCAGACCAATCCAAACTCATCTCCCGGCATGTCTAGCCCATCCATTATCTCAGCCAGTCATGGCTAGTGGGAAGGTTCCTGCCTTTTTCTGTGGCTTAACCAACTAGGCTCGTAATTGTATTCATATTTATGGATGGAATACAAGTTTTCCTAATAAAGCACATTAAATTTTCCACAAGGCATTTCTGCCAAAAAACACAATTTGATTAGAAGAAATATATGTTTACGTTCAAATGCTTCTCCTGACGTGCGACATACGTCTAGTTTCCTGAAACGAGTCACGTTTATAAAAAGGTTCCATTGAATCACTTTATATCTAACCTCAAGACAAAATTGTGATGTTAGAAACAAACCATTTTTAGAGGGCATGTCACAAATCTCTCCAAGTTTCTGGGCATCAGCAGAGTCAATAATGTTGAGTCATAGGACCGAGATTGTTGCAAGGCCTTGGTGGGACCTAATCAGCCAAGATTTGGAGGCTATGCAGTGGTGATGCTGGGAAAACAAAAGTCCCAGCTCCATTCCTCCCAGTCTAATGATTTGATTTGCTATCATTAGCTGGGTGCGAGAGGGAGGTGAAAACTCTCACCCCGTCCCCTGGGCCAGGGAGGTAGGAGGGGATGTGGTTACTCGTCAGCTCATTGGCACCATCGCCCCAATCACAGAGAAGGCCTTATTTACTGTAGCATGCCCAAAGGGACGTGGCCCCTTCTCACTACCTCTCAGCGAAGTGATACCCTTAGGTCAGGGGCAATATGTTCAATGCTCTTGAATTTGTCAACAGTTATGATGTTTCTCATGCTAGGCGAGACTATGGATGAGACTACAGAAGCCAAGATGTGAAATCAGCACCAATAGTGTGTTACTGAGCCTTGCCTGGTGTCAACTGCCATTTGTTAACAGCTACTATGTACTAGAACATCGGCTTGTTTCTTATCTGTTTGTAAATTATGAATAAGCCATTTCAAGATACTTGGTAAATATAATTGCTTGTCTGCTGTTTTGCACACAGGGTGACATGGGAGAAGATGGTCAAAAAGGTGAAGTCGGGGAGAAGGTATGTAAATTCAACTTCACCTTCCTTCCTTTGTGTTTACTCCTGAAACCTGATAGAGAGAGAGCCTGGCTCTAGAAAGGAGCAACAGCTTAATGTGAGCCATTTGTGAAACAGTGGAAAGGAGCTGAAGTAGCTAGGGAAAGCAGAAGCTAAGAAAATAAGGCAGGCACCATTAACACTTGACTCTTTCTTTGCGTGTAAATGGGCCTAATTGTTGCGCTTCGGTTATGCTACATTTCCTGTTTGGATGCTTTTTCAGTTAATATGGGACCATTTAACATTAAGACAGCTCATCTAGTTATGCTCCATTCCAACAATAAGGGGCAGATCTTTGTAGGACGCTTTGTGTCAAACCAGCCCACTGGTTTTCCCATGCCTTTCAAAAAACAAGGCATATTTTCACTCAACCCGTTCGTTACACACAGTAATCATGATTTTACTGATTTGTGTATTTGTCCCAGATTAGTTTACAGTTGAACAAATCTATGGGAAACTTGGTAATACTTTACAATACGGTTCAATAATAAACCATTGATAAGGCATTTAGAAACATTTTGCTCACTATTTATTCATGTAAGTTAGTTATTCACACATTTTTAAACAACTTGATGATGGTCCTTATAAACCATTTACTAATCATTAGTAGAGTATTGTTGCAGTCCCTAATGTTAGGGCTGTTCATACTTTATAAATGTTTTGAGGGACCAGTGTAATTTCTAACAAAAAGATGGACATTCCAGCAGTACTTAAAAGGTCTCAAAATGACCTAGAACATATCAATGGTTAAAAAATAACTACACAAGACAGAGAATGTTTAAGGAAATATATAAAAAATGTTATTCAAAAACAGTGACATTGTAGTAGTGTGTGTGGAATGCAGACACTCCTTAAAGTAAACACAGACTGCTTACAAGGTCAGAAAACAAACATCTAAATACATCATTTCGCTGAATTATTCCACTATGTTTGAAGGGTTACTACATTTAAAAGGCCCAGTAAAAGTGCAGCCAAACAAAGCAGTGTGAAATTAGTCTGCTGTCAAAATACTTAAGCACTGGAAACATTGAAAGGTTATACTGAGTGCGTAACATTTCTACCTGCAAATACCTTTAAATGTCAATCACATAAAGGAATATAAATCCACTTGAGAAAAACTTGCCGGTCCAACCTGTTGTTGTGTGTAGGCTAAATCTCCCTGTTTTATGATCAGTTTGCATTTGCGAGGTTTGCAGTTCAGCAGATGCTCTTATCCAAAGCGACTTACAGTATTGAGGGCATTTTACTTGTCCTTCTTGGGAATCAAACCCACAACATGGGATCATTAGCAAAACATGACAACATTAGAAAAACATTCGCAATACAACACTTCCTCCCATCCTTTTTACAGTTTTTGTGATTAAAATGTTATATATACAGTATTTCCTTAAAGCTAGCCTTCTTAGCACCTAATTTATCACGTGATGTACATAACAAAAGGTACATTTATATAGGTGGTGCTCCACATTAAATGGCACAACTGAGAGGGTGGGCTTGTTTTCTATTTTGTTTTTGTATTTATTATGGATACCCATTAGCTGCTGCCAAGGCAACAGCCACTCTTCCTGGGGTCCAGTTATGCAATTTTTTTAAATTACAATACATTCACAGCAGATTTCACAACACATTAAGTGTGTGCCCCCAGTACTCTACTACCACATATCTACAACACAAAATCCATGTGAATGTGTGTGTATAGTGTGTATGTTATCATGTGTTTGTATGCATATGTTTGTGTTGCTTCACAGTCCCCGCTGTTCCATAAGGTGTATTTGTATCTGTTTTCTAAATCAAATTTTACTGCTTGCATGAGTTACTTGATGTGGAATAGAGTTATATGCCAGTAGTTCAAACAGACAGCTCGGTGCATTCAACATGTCAATACCTAGGCTCCTGAGTGGCACAGCGGTCTAAAGCACTGCATCTCAGGCTGTATCACAACCGGCTGTGATTGGGAGTCCCATAGGGCAGCGCACAATTGGCCCAGCGCCGTCCGGGTTAAGGTTTGGGGGTAGGCCGTCATTGAAAATAAGAATTTGTTCTTAACTGCCTTGCCTAGTTAAATAAAGGTTAAATAAGCTAAAATATCAGAAATAAATCGTAAATAGTAAAGGCCCAGTATCAACTTCTTTTCATAAATGAAAGGGAATAAATAATCAAATGATTTGCGTACAGAACCAAGCACCAACAAGCTTCAAATTTGCATTGAGCATAGGAAATGCGCTCTACAAATGAAATATCATAATTATTACTATTATTATTATAATAAAGACAGAGAAATACACGTAAAAGCTTAGTTACATGAAGGAAAATCAGTTGGAATATAGCCAGAATTTAAACAAAAGAAAGGAGAATGTAATATATTTGAAAAGCCTAAAATGAAAAAATACATTGCGATGAAGCCGCCCCCATGTGTGGATGCTATTTATTAAACATGTTGACATTTCTTACCGTGTCTATTGTGCAATATACATTTTTTGGATGATTGGAGAAAGAAAACAAGTAGGCGGCCAGTATGGTGTAATAAACTTTCGTGAACTATTTACAGAAAATATTTACAAAATAATACATATAGGAGCAAATCAGCCTGAATATCAGGATGCACAACTGCAACGCTTTTCGACTACTAATTATTTAGGGCTCCATCTATGTTCATCCCAACTGGGCCTATTGACCCAGCTGTGGATACGTACTACAGACTGGTGCGTAAAGCCATATCCAAGCTAGAGGCCTCTATCCACTATGTCAGGAATAACTTTACCCGCTCTGAGAAACAAGCCCTTAAATCTCCAGAATTGCACCTCTATAGTCATCCGCTGTTATTGTACAAGACTACACCGTCTATAAGACTGAAATACTCAGGAAACTGAATGATCAGATGTTCTATAAAAGACTCACTACAAACCACACAAACAGCTTTTGGCTGTAATGAACAGACTGTCACCGAGGGCCTGCGCAATGGTGATATCACCAAAAGAAAAAACGGATTATTGGTGCGTAAAAACAGCTCCACGCCGGTAATCTGCAGTCCCTTAAAATACTGTTTATCTAAATCCCCAAAGGGACAGGACAAATATTATTTGCCACATCAGACCAGGTTTTGCAGAAGGCATAAAGATCTCTGCTAATCTTCAAATGCCCTGATTGATAAATATGCTCTTATGTACTGTGACACTTTTCTTTACCACAATTAGACATTAATTAAACTCCTTCCCGCTAATAAAAACAGCTCCACACAACATTATTGTTCAAATAATCCATGCGCTCCTCAGACATTTTTTTGCCCAGTAGGTGGCTTTTGACTCCTGGTAGCTTGAACTGTTGGGAAATAGCCTAATCGGTCTGTGACAGCCTGCGCAGAATATTAAAGTAGTAATGGTTTATTATTATTACTGCTACTACTGTATGAGGCTGTAAAACTGCCACAGCAAGTTGATCCCTGCAATGCCAGGATTTGTTTTGCAACCCGTCCGTCAAATCCATCCATTACACACAGTTTTCCATCTCAAGCGCTCCTTCTCGAGGATGCTTTCAAATAACGATTTTTTGCTTTGCCTTATCATCAAGTTAATAGGTTGTTGTCTTCAATGCTATTAAAAATCTGATTGCTTCTTTATGTGTCCCTCTGGCTGGCACTTCAGAATGCCCATGGCCAAGAAGAACGTGTTCAAACATTCATTCGTTGCTTGTGCTGTTGGTCTACTAAATTGTATCGGTATATGCACTTATCTATTTATCTATATTAACAGTGCAGTTGGGGCACCGGTCAATTGTGAGTGAATGCCAAATCAAATCAAATTGTATTAGACACATACTTCATAAATAACAGGTCTAGACTAACAGTGAAATGCTTACTTACGGGCCCTTCCCAACAATGCAGAGAGAAATAAAATAGAGAAATAGTAGAAAAGTAAAAAACGGAATACTAAAAATACAAGGAGTCACAATTGGCTATTTACAAGCGATACCATTACCAAGTTGATGTGCAGGAGTACGAGGTAATTAAGGTAGATAGGTACATAGAGTGCATTTGGAAAGTATTGAGATCCCTTGACCTTTTCCACATTTTGTTACTTTACAGCCTTATTCTAAAAATGGATTAATTGTTTTTTTCCTCATCAATCTACACACAATACCCCACAATGACAAAGTAAAAACAGGTTTTTAGAAATGTTTGCAAATGTATAAAAAAAGAAATATATATAATATCACATTTACATAAGTATTCAGACCCTTAACTCAGTACTTTGTTGAAGCACCGTTGGCAGCGATTACAGCCTCGAGTTTTCTTGGGTAAGCATGGCACACCTGTATTTGGGGAGTTTACTCTCAAGCTCTGTCAGTTTGGATGGGGAGCGTTGCTGCACAGCTATTTTCAGATCTCTCCAGAGATGTTAGATCGGGTTCAAGCCCGGCTAGCTGTGACCAGATCATACAATTTTTAAATATTCAGGGGAGAATTCCAGGACCACAGAGCTGAGTAACTAAAACTATTTTTACTATGACCTGTTGTAATTCTTGGTACAGTTAAAAGCAAAAGATATTGGGACTGTAATTTATATATATTTACTGACCTGATTAAAAAAGAACCGCGATAAAGTGGCATTTTATCCAGTATGGCCCTATAAATCAGTGTATACCAGTGTTTAAGCCTACGCAAGGTCAATGACAACCAGCCAACGGTGTTGTAGAGATCACAATGATGTGTTAGACGTTTTTGATTTGTAATGAACCTGAGGGCTGAGGGCTGCAGAGCTCTCAGGATAGTGGTTGAGGCCTGCATATATACAGTTGAAGTCGGAAGTTTACATACACTTAGGTTGGAGTCATTAAAACAAGTTTTTCAAATTTCTTATTAACAAACTATAGTTTTGGCAAGTCGGTTAGGACATCTACTTTGTGCAATTTTTCCAACAAATGTTTACAGACAGATTATTTCACCTATAATACACTGTATCACAATTCTAGTGGGTCAGAAGTTTACATACACTAAGTTGACTGTGCCTTTAAACAGCTTGGAAAATTCCAGAAAATGATGTCATGGCTTTAGAAGCTTCTGATAGCCTACCTTCAAACTCAGTGCCTCTTTGCTTGACATCATGGGAAAATCAAAAGAAATCAGCCAAGACCTCTACATGTCTGGTACATCCCAGGGAGCAATTTCCAAACGCCTGAAGGTACCACGTTCATCTGTACAAACAATATAACGCAAGTATAAACACCATGGGGATGGCAGCGGGGGGTGCTTTGCGGGGGTGCTTTGCTGCCGGAGGGACTGGTGCACTTCACAAAATAGATGGCATCATGAGGACGGAAAATTATGTGGATATATTGAAGCAACATCTCATGTCATCAGTCAGGAAGTTGAAGCTTGGTCGCAAATGGGTCTTCCAAATGGACAATGACCCCAAGCGTATTTCCAAAGTTGTGGCAACAAAGTCAAGGTATTGGAGTGGCCATCACAAAGCCCTGACCTCAATCCTATAGAAAATTTGTGGGCAGAACTGAAAAAGCGTGTGCGAGCAAGGAAGCCTACAAACCCGATTCAGTTACACCAGCTCTGTCAGGAGGAATGGGCCAAAATTCACCCAAATTGTTGTGGGAAGCTTGTGGAAGGCGTTTGACCCAAGTTAAACAATTTAAAGGCAATGCTACCAAATACTAATTGAGTGTATGTAAACTTCTGACCCACTGGGAATGTGATGAAAGAAATGAAAGCTGAAATAAATCATTCTCTCTACTATTATTCAGACATTTTGTCAATGCTGTTGTGTGTACAGTGAGGGGAAAAAAGTATTTGATCCCCTGCTGATTTTGTACGTTTGCCCACTGACAAAGAAATGATCAGTCTATAATTTTTAATGAGGGGAAATTGACCCCTCTGAAAAACATGACTTAGTACTTGGTGGCTAAACCCTTGTTGGCAATCACAGAGGTCAGACGTTTCTTGTAGTTGGCCACCAGGTTTGCACACATCTCAGGAGGGATTTTGTCCCACTCCTCTTTGCAGATCTTCTCCAAGTCATTAAGGTTTCGAGGCTGATTTGGCAACTCGAACCTTCAGCTCCCTCCACAGATTTTCTATGGGATTAAGGTCTGGAGACTGGCTAGGCCACTCCAAGACCTTAATGTGCTTCTTCTTGAGCCACTCCTTTGTTGCCTTGGATGTGTGTTTTGGGTCATTGTCATGCTGTGATACCCATCCACGACCCATTTTCAATGTCCTGGCTGAGGGAAGGAGGTTCTCACCCAAGATTTTACGGTACATGGCCCCGTCCATCGTCCCTTTGATGCGGTGAAGTTGTCCCTTAGCAGAAAAACACCCCCAAAGCATAATGTTTCCACCTCCATGTTTGACGGTGGGGATGGAGTTCTTGGGGTCATAGGCAGCATTCCTTCTCTTCCAAACACGGCGAGTTGAGTTGATGCCAAAGAGCTCCATTTTGGTCTCATCTGACCACAACATTTTCACCCAGTTGTCCTCTGAATCATTCAGATGTTCATTGGCAAACTTTAGACGGGCATGTATTTGTGCTTTCTTGAGCAGGCTTGCGGGCACTGCAGGATTTCAGTCCTTCACAGCGTAGTGTGTTACCAATTGTTTTCTTGGTGACTATGGTCCCAGCTGCCTTGAGATCATTGACAAGATCCTCCTGTGTAGTTCTGGGCTGATTCCTCACCGTTCTCATGATCATTGCAACTCCACGAGGTGAGATCTTGCATGGAGCCCCAGGCCGAGGGAGATTAACAGTTCTTTTGTGTTTCTTCCATTTGCGAATAATCGCACCAACTGTTGTCACCTTCTCACCAAGCTGCTTGGCGATGGTCTTGTAGCCCATTCCAGCCTTGTGTAAGTCTACAATCTTGTCCCTGACATCCTTGGAGAGCTCTTCGGTCTTGGCCATGGTGGAGAGTTTGGAATCTGATTGATTGATTGCTTCTGTGGACAGGTGTCTTTTATACAGGTAACAAACTGAGATTAGGAGCACTCCCTTTAAGAGTGTGCTCCTAATCTCAGCTCGTTACCTGTATAAAAGACACCTAGGAGCCAGAAATCTTTCTGATTGAGAGGGGGTCAAATACTTATTTCCCACATTAAAATGCAAATCAATTTATAACATTTTTCACATGCGTTTTTTCTGGATTGTTTTGTTGTTATTCTGTCTCTCAGTGTTCAAATAAACCTACCATTAAAATTATAGACTGATAATTTATTTGTCAGTGGGCAAACGTACAAAATCAGCAGGGGATCAAATACTTTTTTCCCTCAGTGTAGCTGGTGAAAAAGTCAGGCGCAGGAAAGCAGAGATGAGCGAACAACGTATTTAATCAAATACGGGAAAAACAGGAATACAAATCCAATGCGCCCAGAAACAAACAGGCGAACATAACCAGCCGGAAATTCTACCAAGGAACAACAAACAATCACGCACACCAAACATGGGGAAAACAGAGGGTTAAATAATGAACATGTAATTATGGAATTGGAACCAGGTGTGAAAACAAAGACAAAACAAATGGAACATAAAAAAATGGATGGACGATGGCTAGAAGACCGGTGATGTCGACCACTGAAAACCGCCTGAACAAGGAGAGGGACCAACTTCGGCGGGAGTCATGACAGTACCATCCCCCTTGACGCGCGGCTCCAGCAGGGCGCCGACACCGACCCCGGGGACGACCCGGAGGACGAGGCGCAGGGCGTTCCGGATGGAGTCGGTGGAACTCCCGCAGCATCGAAGGGTCCAACACGTCCTCCACCGGTACCCAGCATCTCTCCTCCGGACCGTACCCCTCCCACTCCACGAGGTACTGAAGGCTCCCTCTCCGACACCTCGAGTCCATGATGGCTCGAACAGCATACGCCGGAACCTCCCGCACCTCAGACTCTTGGAATGGACCAGCCACCATCGGCCTGAGGAGAGACACATGGAATGTGGGGTTAATGCGGTAATCTGGGGGGAGCTGTAATCTGTAACAAACCTCGTTCATTCTCCTCAGGACTTTGAATGGCCCCACATACCGCGGGCCCAGCTTCCGGCAGGGCAGGCGGAGGGGCAGGTTTCGGGTCGAGAGGCAGACCCTGTCCCCCAGTGCGAACACCGGGGCCTCACTGCGGTGGCGGTCGGCGCTCGCCTTCTGCCGCCTTACGGCCCGTTGCAGGTGCACATGGGCGGCGTCCCAGGTCTCCTCCGAGTGAACCAATCGTCCACCGCAGGAGCCTCAATCTGGCTCTGATGCCAAGGTGCCAGGACCGGCTGATAACCCAGTATGCACTGGAAGGGAGAGAGGTTAGTGGTGGAGTGAGTTTTGGGCCATCTCTGCCCAGGGGATGAACGTTGCCCACTCCCCTACTCACATCCTGGTTTACTCTCTCCACCTGCCCGTTACTCTCGGGGTGAAAACCTGAGGTGAGGCTGACCGAGACCCCCAGACGCTCGATGAATGCCCTCCAAACCCTGGACGTGAACTGGGGTCCCCGATCAGAGACAATGTCCTCAGGCACCCCGTAGTGCCGGAAGACGTGTGTGAACAGGGCCTCCGCAGTCTGTAGGGCCGTATGGAGACCGGGCAAAGGAAGGAGACGGCAGGACTTAGTAAACCGATCCACAACGACCAGGATCGTGGTGTTTCACTGTGAGGAAGGAAGATCAGTCAAGAAGTCCACAGACAGGTGCGACCACGGCCGCTGTGGAACGGGTAGGGGTTGTAACTTCCCTCTGGGAAGGTGTCTAGGAGCCTTGCACTGGGCGCACACCGAGCAGGAGGAAACATATACCCTAATGTCAGCTAAAGTGGGCCACCAGTACTTCCCACTAAGACAGCGCACTGTCCGACCGATTCCAGGATGACCAGAGGAGGGTGACGTGTGCGCCCAATAGATCAACCGGTCGCGGACAGCAGACGGGACGTGCAGATGCCCAGCTGGACACTGAGAGGGAGTGGGCTCTGTACGTAACGCCCGCTCAATGTCTGCGTCCAGCTCCCACACTACCGGTGCCACCAGGCAAGAGGCCGGGAGTATGGGAGAGTGATCCATGGACCGCTCCTCTGTGTCATACATCCGGGACAGTGTGTCTGCCTTAGTGTTCTGGGAACCTGGTCAGTAGGAAAGGGTGAAAACAAAACGGGTAAAGAACATGGCCCACCTTGCCTGACGAGGGTTCAGTCTCCTCGCCGCCCCGGATGTACTCCAGATTGCGGTGGTCAGTCCAGAAGAGAAAAGGGTGTTTAGCCCTCTCAAGCCAATGTCTCCACTCCTTCAGAGTCTTGACGACAGCCAACAGCTCCCGATCCCCCACATCATAGTTTCTCTCCGCCAGACTGAGCTTCATCGAAAGAAGGCATAGGGGCGGAGCTTCGGTGGCGTACCCGAGCGCTAAGAGAGCACGGCTCCTATCCCAGCCTCGGACGCGTCCACCTCCACTATGAACGCCAAAGAGGGATCCGGATGAGGTCTTCCTAAGTGCTGAGGTCTTCCTAAGTGTCCAACGAAGACAATCCATGGTTCTTTTGTTAGAAAAAGTAACGTCTTTTATCCATAAATCCTCCATTTGGTTCATGCGTTATAATCAGAAACGACAGCCTCCACTAGTCCATGAAACGCGGCGCGAACTCGTTCAAATTATACCTATAAACTTGTCCAAGAACAATCAAACATAGTTTTAAATGTATCCTTAGGAACACTTTTACGTATATTTACTATTATAAATCAGCCGGAATATAAACTGATCAATAACGACGCTACAAAAGACACTCCGTGACTTCTCGTGCACGCGCCACGGGAACTTTTCTCAGAAAGAGGGTCTTCATTGTTTGGTCTTTTTCTCTGCTCTAAATTCATCTAAAATGGAGGAAAACACCGTCTCGAGGCTGTTGACATCATAAGGAAGCGACGTGTACTGCATTCATATGCCTATATATGGTCATTTTCAATAGGGAGGGGTTCCCAAATGAGCAATGGGTCAAAATCACTTTTTCCAGGACAGAAATTCCTCTGGGTTTTGCCTGCTATATGCGTTCTGATTCACTCACAGACAAATGGTTAACAGTCTTGGAAAATTCAGAGTGTTTCCTATCCAATGGTACTAAATATATGCATATCCTATTTTCTGGGCCTAAATGGGAGGCATTTTACTTTGGGCACGCCAGGCTCTCCAAAACGGTCACCTCATGCACTGCTCCCAGAGAAGTTAACTCGATCACATTGGCTATGAGAGGCAGCGGGTAGCTGTATCTCACAGTGATCTGATTGATACCACGATAGTCAACACACGGGCGCAGACCTCCATCCTTCTTCTTCACAAAAAAGAAACTCGAGGAGGCAGGTGAAGTGGAGGGCCGAATGTATCCCTGCCCCAGTGATTCAAGACATATTTTCCATAGCCGCCATATCCTCCTGGGACAGAGGATACACGTGACTCCTGGAAAGTGCTGCGTCTACCAGGAGATTTATCACACAATCCCCCCGTCGATGGGGTGGTAATTGAGTCGCCTTCTTTTTACAGAAGGCGAGAGCAAAATCGGCATATTCAGAGGGGATGCGCACGGTGGAGACCTGGTCTGGACTTTCCACCGTAGTAGCACCGACGGAAACCCCCAAACACCAAAAGAACGGTCAAAAAATTCCCAGCTGCGCCTGAATATACTACCGCCTTATGCTGGGAATACGGGGAAAACTCAGGAAATTCAATAAACACATACATGTGGGCAACAGGGGGCTCTGGGTGAGCCTGGTGCCTACTCACCTGGGGTGACACGACAGTGCCTTGCCTGCTGCCTCGACTCCCTGAGGAACCTCTCCAGCACCGACTAGCAGTGTGCCCTCTGCGGCCATAGATGGTGCAGGAAATGGCCCCTCCTCTGGTCGCCCTAAGTGCGGCACTTCCCAGCTCCATGAGCGTTGGAGCAGAGGTGCTGGGTGATGGAACTGACAGGCCCTGATCCGGACGTCCGCGGGTGGCCAGCAGGTTGTCCAGTCGGATGGACAGGTCCACAAGCTGGTCCAGTGTGAGGGTGGTGTCTCGGCAGGCCAACTCCCGACGGACGTCCTCGCGCAGATTGCACCTTTAATGATCGATCAGGGCCCTGTCATTCCATCCCACGCTGGCTGCCAGGGTCCGAAAGTCCAATAAGAAATCCTGAGCGCTCCTCGTCCCCTGCCTAAGATGGAACAGACGTTCACCCGCCGCTCACGCTTTATAAACCAATCTAGAGCATGACCAGTAATTTCACAACATTTTAACCTTTGCACTAACACAGCATGGTCCACGGTGTCAAAAGCCTTCGACAAATCAATAAAGACAGAGACACAATGTAACTTCTTGTCAGGCACAGTGGATGTTATTCAAAACCTTCAATGTTGCTGAAACAGTGCCGTGGCCAGACCTAAAACCTGATTGCATTCCATTTAAGATGTTGTTTTCTTGGAGGTAGGCCTTCATCTGCCTACTAACTAAGGACTCCAGCACCTTTGACAGTACAGACAGTTTTGATATGGGTCGATAGTTGTCAAGTAACGAAGGATCTCCACCTTTCAGGAGAGGAAGTACAAAAGTAGATTTCCATAACTTTGGGATTTCCTTAACGTCAAGCGTGAGTTTAAAAATGCATGTTAAGGGGGGAGCAGCTAGGTGTAGGAGCCGGGGGTCTAGATAATCAGGGCATGGGGATTTATTTCCATAAATTTCTATCAGCGCTTTACGCACTTCTAAAACAGAGAAGGATGAGAAGGAGAACCTGGAGAAGGAGTGCACAATGGTGTCAGGTAAACTCACAGGGGTCTCATTTATACCTTTTCAAATAAACTGCCTGCGTATAGAAAATGCTGATTTAAGGCTTTCAGACACACAGTTAAAATCAGTGTGTCTACCAACAAAAAATGTTTGCACTCTAAACCTTTCACTACTTGCCAAAATTTGGAGGGATTATTGAAATTATCCGAAGTAGATTTAAATAATAATTTATTTTACCCCTTTTTCTCTCCAATTTCGTGGTATCGAATTGGTAGTTACAGTCTTATCCCATCGCTGCAACTTCCGTACAGACTCGGGAGAGGCGAAGGTCAAGAGCCGTTCGTCTTCCGAAACACGACCCAGCCAAGCAGCACTGCTTCTTGACACAATGCCCGCTTAACCCGGAAGCCAGCCGAACCAATGTGTCGGAGGAAACATCATACACCTGGCGACCATGTCAGCGTGCATGCGCCCGGCCCGCCACAGGAGTCGCTTGAGCACGATGGGACAAGGACATCCCGGCCAGCCAAACCCTCCACTAACCCGGACGACGCTGGGACAATTGTGCGCCGCTTCATGGGTCTCCCGGTCGCGGCCGGCTGCAACAGAGCCTGGACTCGAATCCGAAGTAGAATTAAGGTAGTGGTCTGCTTTCAGTTTTCGGGTCATATCCACATCCGCCGTACCAGACCGTCTTGCTTCAGCCCACATAGCATTTCGTTCACTTATGATTTTAGTCAGTTCATTAGTAAACCAAGGGTTCTCTCTGCCCTTAATCCTGAATTTTTTTAAAGGGGCATGCCTATTGCATACATCCTGGAATGCGTTGTGGAAGTAAGAAAAGGCTAGTTCAACATCAGGGATTAATTCCATTCTATTCCATTCAATGCTAGATACATCATGCAAAAAACCTTGAATATCAAACCGCTTCCAGTTTCTTTTCGTAATGACACGTGGAGATCGCTTAGGAATTTTACCATCTCTCACACAGGAAATAGCACAGTGATCACTAATGTAATTTGCAAAAATACCAGAAGCATTAAAATGATGAGGAGTATTGGTTAAGATCAAATCAATCAAAGAGGATTTCAGAGGATACTTTATATTCAATCTAGTTACACTGTTGACATTCTGGGTGAGATTATAGGTATTGCATCGAATTTTGAGTTGATCAGAGCTAGATGTTATCCAATCCTGATTCAGATCACCCATCAAGACAAACTCAGAATTGACATGCTGTGATAACAATTCGAATATACAATCCAGAGAGCCAGCAGTAGCAGATGGAGGTCTATAACAACAATATACAACAATATTTAAAGATGAGCCTAGGTTCAAAGACAGATATTCAAATTGCTTAGGTTTAGTAACCGAAGTCAGAACGACCGCCAAGAACGTGTCTTTTTTACATGTACAGATACACCACCACTCTTAGATGTACGATCTGGACGAAAAACAATGAAACCATTTATGGTAATATTTCTGTCTGTAGTAGATTTTTTGAGCCAGGTTTCAGAAGGCATAAATACGTCAGGATCGGCAGTTTTGATCCATATATTCACAAAATCAAGCTTCGGCAGAAGACTTCTTACATTCATATGCAGAAACTTCAGGCCACTCTGACTACTTAATTTGGCAGGGGTAAGAATGTCAGGACCTTGGTTAGAGTGCACATTTCCAGACGGTAGAAGCAGGAAGATAATGGCAAGTCTAAATCAGGGTTACAACATTTTGATTTACAGACAGTACTTGAACAACAATCCACAGTCACCAGAGTCTTTAACACCACATATTACAGGAGATGTGTAAAGTCCAGAGACATGGTTAAGCACCAAGAGAACAGTCCTGACATGTAAGAGTCCGATTTCTCCCATGTTGTTTGGGAGAAATGTGCATAGTTCTCGCATGCATTTACGGAGCAAGTGTGTGGTTTCTCCCAAAACACGAGGGAGAAACAGTCATATATTTCCTCATTCACAGAGCAACGGGCTCCAACAGTATCGCCAACATTGTAAAAGCCAGGTAGACAACAGCAAAATGAGCAACATCAGCATGTTTGTTTATTGCCCTATCAATTAACCCAGCACTAAGCACATACAAAGTTAATAAGGCTGGGTGTCCCGCTAGCGAGAGAGATGGCGGTTTGTGTGGTTACAAGTTTATCAACTTTCAAATCTGAATTACTTTCCCATTGTTCCTCAACTGTAGTGTATGATATACCATGTTCTAGCTCTGAGTCAAATCTTTCTTCATAAGACTGAATTTAGCCGGGGCCGGTCACATATTTGCAAACATAAGGCGCCATGACTACATGGAACTCTATTCCACATCAGGTAACTGATGCAAGCAGTAGAATCGGATTTTAAAAAACATGTAAAAATACACCTTATGGAATAGCAGGGACTGTGAAGAGACACACACAAAAGTACAGACACACGCATACGCACACATGCACTCCACACACGTACTGTACATTGTAATATTGTTGTATGCTGGTATTATACATTTTGTATTGTAGATATGTAGTGGTGTAATAATGTTTTATCATTTATTTTATATGTAATGTAAGTGCCTTAATGTGTTTGGACCCCAGGAAGAGTAGCTGCTGCAAAGCTAATGGGGATCCCTAATAAATACAAATAAGCAACCATTTAAATTGAAACAGTTTCTCTGCTAAAAATGCGTATCAGCCAATTAAAACCCTTGACCTACTTACGTGACAGAGTGCTAAATTGTAGCTGAGGACTGGCTGAATAATTTGATTATGGGTAAGGACATTGCCATTGCATTGCCATTGCAGACTACAACATTTTCAGATTTGATAGACAAAAAAAGGGGTGAGGGGTGGCTATTTATGTCAGATCTTCTCTTATGGCATCATGCTCTTTTAGCATCTCTGTCCCCAAAATATGTGAGCTGTTGTTTATAAAAGTGGCCATAAGCAAAAATATGCCTATTTATTACTGCGCTCTTCCGCGGAGGCTACTGATATTATTTCGGATTATTTAAAGCCCTTTCTGGTATCTGAATTGGTTGTGTTAGGTGATCTAAATCTTGATTGGCTTACAAATACCCTTCTTTTCTTTAATTGCTTGCATTAGAGATACCAAATTGAAAAACTCTGACCCTCGTATAATTGTGAAGAGACATTTTTAAAAAGTCTCACCCCAGGCATTCCTTCATGATCTATATTATTCAGAGCTTTTTTTCTACTAGCTTCATACCAGACCCTGTTTTGGTACTTGAATTTTTCTCATCCATTTTTACCTCTCTGGCTCTTCCTGGACCCCATGCAGCAGCTAATGGGGATCCTTCATAAATACAAAATATAAAAAATACAAACATGCCCCTTTTAAGCGACTCAGAGTCAAATACCGAACTAACCCATGGTACTCTCTTGTACTCTCAGACCTCCTCTTGATAAGTAGTCAAGCCTAGCCCAAGGCTAGACAAACTGTCTCGTTAGCTGACGTGACTTGGGAAATGGTAGTATGGGTTTTTATTTTTGGCAATTCACAGAAACAGAAATTATTGCTGCCTTATTAGCTATTGAGACCAAGAAGTCATTAGGGGCTGACTATTTGGACCCGTCTTTGCTTAAGTATGCAGTGCCTCTAATTGCTATCTCAGTAACACACATTTATTATTTAACGTCAGTATCAGGAAATATTCCAAAAGTGTGGAAAGCAGTTTTGGTGCTACCACTCCATAAGGGTGGGGATAGTAGTGATCTTGATCATTATCAGCCTGTTTCCAGGCTCCCTTGTCTTGCAAAAATACTAGAATCATTGGTCAACGAACAGCTACATTATTTTCTATCTGTAAAAGGTATTCTTAATGTTAATCAATCCGTATTCAGACCTAAACATAGCACCACTACGGCTACCATGCTTGTTGTAAATTATATTGAAAATGCCTTAGATGATAGAAATAATTGTGCTGCCATGTTTGTAGATTTGTCAAAAGCTTTTGATACTATAGACCATGTTATCCTGTTGATTAAGCTGTCCTCAATAGGGTTGGGTACTGATGCTTGCCGATGGTTTCATAATGATCTCAATGACACAACTCAGGCCATCAATGTAGATGGGGTCAAATCTGAGTTCCAAGGTTCGATACTCGGCCCATTACTGTTTAGAATCTATATAAATAACATTGGTAATGCTGTAAAAAAATATACAATTCATGTGTTTGCAGATGATACATTGTTGTATTCCATTGCTCCATCGGTTGACCGAGACTTTTCACGTTTGAAGTGTGATTTTCAAGCCCGGCAGTGGTCACTATTGGATCTAAAGTTAGTGCTAAAGGCCCTGCAAAAATAACATGCTTTTTTTATAACCTAGATTATTTTAAAATGTTTACTTTTACCCTTATTTTACCAGGTAAGTAGACTGAGAACACGTTCTCATTTACAGCAACAATACCCTTATTTTACCAGGTAAGTTGACTGAGAACAAATTTCTCATTTACAGCAACAACATGTAATGACTAGTATGAACGTTACGCAAATTGAATTCCTTCCTTCCTACAAATATCTTGGTATCTGGCTTGGTGATAAACTGTCATTTAAAAAACATGTCACTGAGCTGGTGAGGAACTTGAAGTTGGTTTCTTTTACGGAAACAAAACATGTCTGACTTTTGTTAATACTGTAGGAAGGAAATTGTCCAGGTCATTTTTATGTCTATTTTAGATTATGAAGATATAATCTATATCCAGGCAGCAGCATCTACACTCAAACCACTAGATGCTGTTTCCCATTGTGCCCTTAGAATTATTACTGGTGATGGTTATAGAACTCACCATTGTGTTTTGTATCAAAAAGTGGGTTGGGACTTTTTTATATAAGGAGAGAGCAGCATCTACAAAGCACTCATGCAGAAACTTCCTATTTAACTATTATTATTAATTCAATTTAGACTTACAAATTACCAAACCCGGTCCCAGACTTGGATAACACTGGAGGTCCCTTCGGTCTCCCACAGAGTTGGGTAAAGCTGCTTTTAGTTTTTTTGCGCCCAATGTGGTACAATACAGGGCTCTCTGGTCCCTCTTCGCCAGTTCAGAGTAATGATCGGAGACCTCTATGTTGATAATTGTGTTTTGTAATTTTGTATATTGTATGCGTTTGATGTATTTATGCAGGGCTAATCTGTAATAGAGACTCTAGTCTCAGTATGACTTCCCCTCTGAAAATAAAAACAATAAAAAAGATGGTCCCATCAGATAACATGGCACACGTTCGATCTATGCTAACCTCACCAGGTGGCAGTGATTATATCCTGGAACAAATTCTTCATCAGCCTATCATAGATTGTATATCCACCAACCAATGGCATTTCCTGAAATAGTTCAACCCTGGCCACTAGAGGGATTATTTTAATTATTTTAATTATTTTTGTTCCGTTGGTCTGTAACAAAATGTTGTGTGCCAATATTGCATTGATGCATCCTTGACCCGTTGTTTTTCCATTTGAATTTGGTTGTTTGAAAGTATAGTGATACCACATAGGGAATTGAACTGTCAGCTGTCTTTTTGAATGGGTCTGAAACATGTCTGAAAACAATATCTGATATATTTATATTTATTCATTTTATACCTGTGATATTTTTCACATGATTTGTTCACACATTGTATTGATTTTATTATTTTTTCATTAAGGGAAAACCCATTGAGACCATGGCCTCATTACCAAGGGTGCCCTGTTCAACAACCAATAAACCAGTAAAACAAAACAGCAATCAATACAAAACAGTTAGTCCTCAATTAACACCCTAAACTGCCCGACCGGCACCAGAACTTCTAATTGTAATGAGTTCTGCAAGTTGTTCCAGCAGTGAGGCGCATTAAAACTAATAGCGGATTTACCCAATTTGGGGGAGACCCGAGGAACCTCAAGAGTTAACCAACCCTGTGAACGGGTTTGGTATTGTGTTTTTATACTTCAACAACGAAGTTAGGTAAGTCGGAAGCTTGTATAGTAGAGCTTTGTAAACAAAAAGGGGACTTTAATGAGGACCAGCCAATGAGGACCAGCCAACCTTTTGATGCAGTGAGGGAGTATTAAAACTGTCACCTGTGATAGGCTGCTATGGTAGACGGCATCCAAATGTTTAAGAGTAGTGGCTGCTGCATTCTGGAAAACTGGCAGAAAAGTACAATCTGCTGTTTAGGGAGAGGCAAGATCTATTTTAAAAAAAGAAGTCCACCTTAAATATTAGCTTTTTAAATAGCTCATCAGTATGTTTTTTTAAACGTTAAATCCTTGTCAATTGTAAAGCCCAGATATTTATAGGCGGAAACCCTATCAATGAATAAATATGCAGTCCATCTGAAACAATTTTGCTAGAATTAGAGAATAACACATATTTAGTCTTGTCCACATTAAGTAAAAGTTTTAAACAAGCTAGGGCATTTTGTAAGGTAACAAAGTCCGGTTGCAGCTCCATCAACGCCTGGTCTACAGTTGGGGCAATGGCATACATAACAGTATCGTCAGCATACAGGTGAATGTTGCAAGTTTTAACAGATAGACAAATATTATTTATATAAATAGTAAAGAATACAGGTCCCAATACCGACCCCTGTGGTAAACCTTAATATCGTAATTTCTAGGAAACTAGACTTAACACCATCAGAAATCATACATTGTGTCCTGTCTGACAGATCATTCTCAAACTACTTGCAAGAAGCCTGATCCAGGCCTATGTCACTCAACCTTTTGAATGAGAGTGTGATGGTCAACAGTGTCAAAGGCCTTGGAAAGGTCTATAAATAAGTCAGCACAATGATTTTTATGATCTAAGCAATTTAATAATCTAAAACAATTGTAGCAGCTGAAACAGTGTTATGTCCAGGTCTAAAACCAGATTGGTGCACATTAGAGTGTGAAGTTAAAAAAGTTCTTAGCTGACAGGGATTCTAAAACTTTGGCAAAGGCAAGATCATTTGGAGATTGGACGGTAGTTATCTAAGTTAGAAGGATCTCCTCCTTCAGATCTTAGGGATAATACCAGAAACAATTGTGCAATTAAAGATATAGGTTAACGGTTCTGCAATAAGTAGGGCAGAGAGCTGCAGTAAGAAGCTTCAGTAAAAAGGGATTAAGTGAATCAGCCTCTTGGATGCTCACATGCTGGAGATGCCAAGCACACAGACACCAGGAAACGTGTGGTAAAATGAGTTACAGGGTGAAGATATGGGAGCTGCAATGTTGGAGAAACAGAGATAGCAATGAGAATTGTCAGCTCTGAGTTTGCACGAATACAAAGTAAGATTGTTTTAAAAGGTGCTCTGTGAAATGTGAAGAAGACTAACCGAAGAATACATAATTACTTCTCCACTTTTTCAACATTCTAGTTTCAAGGATAAATGAAGGAAGAGAAGTGCTGCTGGGATACAATAGTAAAACTTTGTAGGTAGAAGGTGCTATTTGGTAAAGGGGTTGAATGGTCATAAAAAAAGAGGACCAAGGCGCTCTTCATATCATTTCTGACTGTGATTGTTTTCAATTAAAATGGTTTAAAAGTGTCAAGGGTCTCAGTGTAGCAGGTAAAGCGGAGTCAGGAGCAGGACAACAGAGATGAGTAGTCACATATCTTTACTCAATAAACTACAAATTCCAAGTAGTAAAAATATAACACGCTCACATTACAGACCAACTTTACAAATAACAAACATGTGCAAAACAGAGGGTTTAAATAAGGAACATGTAATTATGGGAATAGAAACCAGGTGTGTATAATGAAGACAAAACAAACGGAAATTGAAAAGTGGATCGGCGGTGGTGTCGACTGCCGAACGCCGCACAAACAAGGAGAGGGACCGACTTCGGCGGAAGTCGTGACAAAAAGAAACAAATATAGCTCCTTAGCGGGGAAAAAAAGGCAATTTCTCAAGCAAGAATTTTGCTAGGACTCTCTGGGAGTGGTCTGAATGGGGAGGGGAAAACTGAAAATCTGCTGTTATTGGCAGAGAGGTTTGGAACTCTTTCTTATTGGTCTATTAATGAATTTACCGCATGGTGATGTCAACATGGAAGGCTAAAACTCCATCCCACCAAAACAGGCTGGCATTTGGGCCTTTTATAACAGCTCTTACACTAAAAGGGAATTATTGTCATTTTCACAGTTTCACAGTATTATTCCAACCTCATAGTGTTGGAATATATATAAAACACAGAGAAATCACTGGGCATTAAAAATGCCTTTATTGTTATGGCATGTCTAGGTAGTAAGTTACTCTCTGTAACAGTCTGTTAAAAAACAGCATTGGTATTCATTCATTTTCATAAGCCATTTGCCAAACAGGACAGAATCTGTAACATTTCAGCATTCCCTCTTGAGTAGGTTTAGGCTGGGAGAGCTGTGGGAGTTTGGCCCGGGCTGTTGTAGTGAAGTGGTACCTCAAATTTGAGGTCAAAGCCGCCTCTAGTTATTCTGGCTATGGTTCAACTGCTGGGAGTGCACTTAGCTGGTCTCTGAGCCAATCTGAATTGACGATCCCTCACGTATACTGTTACTCAGTCATTAGAGGAAAACTAAAGCAGAGATTTAAAAACCAAGCCCCCAGAATGGAACAGAATAACAATGGCTATAATGTTGGGTATGACGCACATCTCTGCCCATGGTGCAAATTAGTCACAACACCTCTTTGGCTTCATAGCCTGATTAATACTCTGCTTCGGTCACCCTCACCTGGCGCCACTGCTGCATGGCAACTGCCTGATTCATGCAGCCTACAAATGGGCTCTATGTTGAATTTTATAGCACAGCAATACGTTTGAGCAAAGTGATATCCAGCTGTAACCATTAATGCAGTTTATTGGCAACAAAAAAATGCTGCAATTATACATGCATCGTAATGACTCCCGTAAAAGTCGGGGAAGGCATTCCTTAGCAACTTCTGAGAGCAAGGCACATGTGAAGTAGAACCGCAAAATCTGCACCAGGCGAAAGTTTTGAGGAGTTGTAGCTTGTTATATTGCATACGTCAGAGTACCATTCCATCGTTCGACCCGTTGCATTTACCAGACTAAAGTATTTAAACAGCTGCAGCCTGAATAATTGTTCTTTAGTTTGTAGATTTCTTAGCCATTTCAACGTGGGAATGATCTCCATGTTCTCTGGTCTTGTCCTTTGGTAGAGGATTGTTCTTTAACTACTTAGGGAGCAGTGGGGCGCTAGAGACACTACCCGGTGAAATGTAAGGCGCCAAATTCAAAATCCAAAAGTTGAATTATTAAACATTCATCAATATACAAGTATTGCATAGTCATCAAAAGCTCTGATTCTTGGCAATATCACAGCATTGTCAGATTTCAAAAAGGCTTTACGGCGAAAGCACAAAATTTGATTGTTTGAGGATAGCCCCTCTCATATTTTATGCATTAGCCTAAATCCATAACCAATGCGGGTCTCATAAAACGCATAAAATCGCTAATATAAAATCCCTTACCTTTTGAAGAACTTCTGCTGAGGGCTACCCAAGTGTCCAACGAAGACATCCAATGGTTCTTTTGTTAGAAAAAGTAATTTATTATATCCATAAATCTCAGTTTGGTTGGCGCGTTATGTTCATAAAATACAGCGTCCACTCGCCCATTGAACCGTGAAGAGAACACGTTCAACCTATACCTATACACTTGTCCAAGAACAATCAAACATCATTGATAATGTATCCTTAGGAACACTTTTATGTATATTTACTATAATATTTCAACCGGATTATAAACTGGACGATAGGAAAGGAAAAAACCACAGCGCGCGCGAGCCCGTGAACGCGCCTCCTCTGTTTACATCCGGTGACTAGTTCGAAATTCTTCTTTTATTACCATCCAGAGCAACCTAGCATCACTAAACACTGTCTAGAGACTGTTGACATCCAGTGGAAGCAATAGGTACTGCAATCTTACTCCCATATATGGCTGTTTTCAATAGGGAGGGGTTCAAAATGAGGCAATGTGTCAAAAACACTTTTTCCAGGACAGAAATTCCTCGGGTTTTCGCCTGCTATATCAGTTCTGTTATACTCACAGACAATATTTTAACAATCTTAGAAATGATGTGCATATCCTAGTTTCTGGGCCTGAGTGGCAGGCCTTTTACTTTGGGCACGCCAGACTCTCCAAAACCGACAACTCAGCTGCCGCTCCTTAAGAAGTTAAATACCCACGGACAATTCCATTATTCAACCTTTTGAGGTTACCATACTGCAAAGTCTTTCTCTGTGGTAACAAAGGGATTCTCAACTTTCATTTTGGCAGAGTGGGGAAAGGAGTTTCGGTATTTACGACTGTCATAAAACAGCAGACTTCCCGCTCTACAAGAGAACACGTGCTGTAGAGCGGATCCACTGTAACCTGATCCTTCAGATCTTCACAGGAGAGTCATGACAATGTTATCCACCACGGAGTGTGGCATTGCAGCTCAAAACTTAGATAACATAAGGCCAGCTATTGTGAAAGAATACTTGTGGATCTTGATGATTTCCTCTAGTCCTTTAGTTGTGACATCACTGTACTCTAGCCTATGTTTATTTACCCTTGCATTGTGGTTTCCATTTCAAACACGTTTTAAAGCATCACATTCCATTCCACTCATCTACTAAAGATGGACTGGATCTTTTCCACTTGGCCTGTCATCTCAACATCTATTATTGAGCTTCTGTTTAGTACAAAGAATAGTGAGTTATCACCCACTCCCTAGCTGCTAAAGATCAGTTAGGGCAGCGTTTCCCAAACTCTGTCCTGGGGACCCCAAGGGGGTGCACATTTGAGCTTTTTCATCAAGCTATGACTATTTGAATCAGCTGTGTAGTGCTAGGGCAAAATCCAAAACGCGCACCCCTTGGGGTCCCCAGGACAGAGTTTTGGAAATGCTGAGTTTGGCATTTTGCCAAGGGTATTTGATACAATTTTACCCTCAGATTATATTATATTTGTTCTCACTAAAAAAGAAGTTAAAGGGTTTAAGTGCAACCCTGTTTAAAGCTAGAGAGCTCCTTACCGCCTAACAGTTTTGCGCATTGGACATATATGTATTGTTGTTGCTCATACAGTATCTTTATTGTTGTTGCACGTAGACATGTTGTTATTATTTGTCTCTTGTAGGGTGATGCAGGCTCCTCTGCTGCAGGCATTAAGGTAAGTAGAATGGGTTAAATGCTGAAATAGGTTCCCTGAATAGAGTGCCATTTATGTCCTTCAGACATTATTTGTGTAAATTCTGATAAAAGAAACACTCACACTTTTACCAGTTGGATAACATACATTGTACATCTATGCTTAAACTAAACTATGTTGAAGGAAGACTCAGCGAGATGACATTGCATACACAAAGTAAACACATAGTGGGTCAATTACAACTAAGAGCATTAAAGCACAAGGCTAAACCTCACCTCTGTTTTGGTCTCGTAGGTACCACTTTGTAGCAGCATGAAGCGCACCAGTGCACATGCTCAGATACTCTGTGTGACTGAGTGGGAGCAAAGTCTTGCATCGCGCTCATCTCAACATCTGTGGTGCTGTTCGTTGCAACATCATCTCGCTGAGTCTACCTTTAAAAACTCCAATACCAATGTGTTTTCAATAAAATAAGTTATTTGTTTTCCCAGAAAATCCGGAATATCATGTCCAACTTATAGGAAGATTTTAACACACTTAACCCTACGTTTTCACCATCATTTTAACGCCCTAGTGTATATGTTGCTTTGGGAGAGACCATTTTTACTTATTTAAAGTGATTGGTGATTCATTTACATTTGTCCCTTAGGTTTAAGGTCAACCCTGTAATGTGATCTGAACTCTTGTTTTAACCTCGACGGGATCGGGACGGTTGAGCTAATATGCGCTAATGTGATTAGCATGATTTTTTAAGTCATTTTAGGCAAAAATATTAAAAAAGGGTCCGATCCTCAATTAAAAGGGTGAAAATCTTATTTTTTAAATATAATTTCACAACCCAAAAGGCATATTTAGGTAAGAGCAAAATAAATATTTGCATCCATCGTTATTGCTTACCTCAATGGTTAAAAGTGAGCCCTCCTTCTGCCTGTATTACAGGGTGAACCAGGAGAGTCAGGACGTGGGGGATCAAAGGTAAAACTAGCCTGTACTAAAATCTCATGGCATGTGTTTCCCATGTTTCAAAATCCTATAAGAATAACTACACCAATCTTCAGAATTAACACCTGCACCAAAAGTTGCCCATCCCTGTTCTAGACATATAGCTGGTAAGCCACTCCTATAACATGGCTTTCAGGTTTTGATACAGAGACTGGTATATACCATCAATTGCAGATAGTGGATTTTCAGATAGCGCATTCAGGAGTGTGTTGGATTTTCCCAGCAGTGTCTCTGATGGAAGGAATTGATACTTGATTTGGAAATTCGCAGTCCCTTGGCCCCGTGACCTGTTCAGTTCTGCTGACAAACCTGGCTGAGCGGTCATCCACCGCACTCAATCAGATTTACCATTTCTAAATCAAGTGAAACCATCCACCTGGGACAGCCTACTATGCTAATAAAACACACTTCTGAAAGGGAAATCCACTACTGTATCTGCACAAATTGATTGAATACCGGCCACAGAGTACAAAGTAAAGCACCGCATCTTGACAAAAAGCAAGCCTCATACTTTTTCTAGCAGTGTCTGACCTCTCTTTTCTTACAACGACATAACCATTTGCTAGGCACAGCCAGAGCTGCTGTCAAGATTGCACCAGGATCCCATTTAATTACACTATTTACTCCCGAGAGCCACACCCCATTAATTCCCCTTTTCTTTATCCTCTCAAGCAGCCCTTTCCTGCTGTGCTGCAAAATATGTCCTGCCCGACACAGTCAGATTTTTATGAAGGTTTTATGGCAGCTCACAGTTGTTCTATCTATTTGCTTTAATACGCTTTCTTACAAAGTTTTATTTCTCTTCCAGTTGCCTATTAGGGAACTGTTGGTCTCGATCAAATAATTTATTTGGGTGACAGTCAGTGGAGCTTGTGAAGTAGTATTTTCAGATGAGGGACTTTTATTCATTACATTTATAATGCTTTTAAGAGACTCAATTGTAATTTACAGGCCTCTCGCTGAGTTCTGAATGCTATTACTATTGATCATTGTGAGCAGTGCAAAATATTTATTCTCATATACCATAAATGTAAGTCTTAAATAGAGCATTCAATTACTCACAGTCAGAAGATTTTATGTTGATATGCTTCTGAGTAATCGTATGAAATGCTTGACCTCTTGCATGTTACATAGTTCACTCAAACCCAACTGAGTTTCCATCATTTGCTGCTTTGTACGCGAGTTCAGAATTCTTCACTTGGGAATGACATTGAAAATCTCAGTAGAAAACAATCCAAACGTAATGAATTTCATCCCTTTGAAGCCTATATAGACCTCTTAACTTTATTAGTCAACATAATCAGCACCACAGTTGCCCTAACTAATGATGATTGCATGTAATACTGGTACGTAACTCAAGTGCAAGTTGTAATCTTCATCAGGGCCCAGCTCACTGGAGAGCTGTTTGGGACCCAATGATAGAGAGGGTAGAGGCTGCTGTTGAAGGCTCCAGGACAGAGGCTCAACTCGACTGTAACATGTCACATTTTTCCTGTGTAGGGAGAGCCAGGACTTCCAGGGCTGCCTGGACTTCCCGGGATTAAGGTACATTCTGTTGTCTTCATCCCTAAGAATTCCCAGTCTTCCCTGTCCCTTGACTTCCCACCTACTAACATTCAGCTAAGTCATACGTTTAGATAAATTCTATGCAGCACATTGCACAGTTGGATGCTGTGGGCTCCAACATGAGGTACAAGTAAGGGGACACTGTCGCGTAAATCTAAGCCAAAACAGATTTGTCATTGTTCATGATTCAGTGGTCAAGGATGAAATGACTTGAAACAAACACTGGTTTAGATACAGTATACTCAATGCTTAAATCAGCCAGGATGAACATAATTCACAGCATTGTACACTCAGAACAGATTATCATGTTATTCAGCTTGTGAATGCAAGGAATGCTAAAACAGTTGTGGGATCGTTTGTTGCTGTTTTGGTTTGTTTGCTTGTACCACTTTTGTATGCTTGTAGCCTGTTGGCCTTGTAAAAATAATTTACTTTTTTATATCAACCTGGTTTAACTTTTTTTTTAAGGGCTAAACTCAGAAAAAAAAGAAACGTCCTCTCACTGTCAACTGCGTACATTTTTTAGCAAACTTAACATGTGTAAATATTTGTATGAACATAACAAGATTCAACAACTGAGACATAAACTTAACAAGTTCCACAGACATGTGACTAACATTAATGGAATAATGGGTCCCTGAACAAAGGGGGGGTCAAAATCAAAAGTAACAGTCAGTATCTGCTTTGGCCACCAGCTGCATTAAGTACTGCAGTGCATCTCCTCCTCACGGACTGCACCAGATTTGCCAGTTCTTGCTGTGAGATGTTACTCCACTCTTCCACCAAGGCACCTGCAACATTTCTTTTTTTGCTGAGTTTACTAATGTAATACTCAATGTTCTCCTACAACTTAAAAATATAAAACTTCTCTAAAGTATGGTATTGATTGAACCCACTGTGGGGCACATTCATAAATGGCAAAAAAGACAGTAAAGAAATCTTAAGGAATAATGTTATGAAGTCTGTCCTATATATAGATATAAGAAAGTTCAGGAAATATTTATATTTTTTGGGACACATATTTAACCCTTATTTTTGTTGGCACTAAACTACAG
Source organism: Brachymystax lenok tsinlingensis (assembly GCA_030435695.1). Classification (NCBI taxonomy): domain Eukaryota; kingdom Metazoa; phylum Chordata; class Actinopteri; order Salmoniformes; family Salmonidae; genus Brachymystax; species Brachymystax lenok. Next base: position 33,951,200 of record CM059811.1, on the reverse strand, counting down.
TACCTCCATACTTTCATTTGTTTGTATGGGTTACCTTTCAAACTAGTAACCTTCAGACTAGAGCTAAACGGAGAGTGAGAGTCTCCCCTTTCCAGAGTGGTCATAATAGTTTGTAGACCAAACCATTCGGATGCTACAGACGTTTTCGTGAGAAGACCGATTTTTGGAATGTCTCATGGTCTGACAAACATCGCTGTAGCTCGGCCACCTTCCACTTCAGATGCAGAAGGCCGACAAGTCTGCTTGTCGTGCATGCAGTGGATTGAGACACAGCCCATCATGGGCTGATATCTGTAGCTTTAACTGAGCAATTTTGATGGGATATATGTTATTATGTTACATACAGTATATACACTTAAGATGAATACACTTAGGTTACAAATAAGGGCTTGCTTAGACTGCCCTTGAATTGAAATAGAGAGTATACAGATGGGAGTGTGTGTGTGTGTGTGTGGGTGCGCGGGCCGCGCGTGAGTACCTGTGTACCTCATTTACTCAACCCTTTACAAAATCTTCTTTGTTGAAATAAAAAAGAATAACAGAGTAAATTTGCTATTTTATGACACATCTCTTATCTCCTTCCTGATTACAGGGTGAGCCTGGATTCCTAGGACCTCAGGGAGAACCGGGGGCTCCCAGGACTACCAGGAACCAAGGTACGTTTCAATTTGATCATTAACAGTCAATTATGGGTCATAAACCATGTATGTATTGCATATACATTAGTGTGTGAATGGATGGCTAACACAAACAGATGGGGGACTGTGGAATGCTATGACATGGTAAATAAAATGACAATCAGATCTAACACTGTCATTGTCATGGTCATTTATAACTTAGTAAACTTTAGGAGACCTAACAAAAGGCCTTACCAAGAAAAACTTCCAAAAGGACTTTTTTGAGGCAGTTACTCTGGCTTAACTGACACGAATGGAAACCAGGACAAATCGACCCCATGATTGTGTTTTTCCACGGACTACAGCCCATGTGCCTGTGGCGTCAAATCCACTGTATTAAAATACTGGAACATCCTCAAAAGCGATCCAAACCTACGTGAGTTCACAACATTGACCCCTCTCTGTGCGTGCTATCTAGCTGATTCCGTTACACGTAATGCTTGGCTCCCAGGCCGAGATCAGGTTAAGAATACAAAATCCCAAACTTCATAATTTGCAGCAATACAAATGTCATATACGGTAGAATCAGGAATTCCCCAGGGCAGCTGTCTGGGCCTCTTACTTTTTCTATATTTACTAACGACATGCCACTAGCTTTGAGTAAAGCCAGTGTGTCTATGTATGCGGATGACTCTATACACGTCAGCTACTACAGCAACTGAAATGACTGCAACACTCAACAAAGAGCTGCAGTTAGTTTCAGAATGGAATAATTTAGTCCTAAATATTTCAAAAACTAAAAGCATTGTATTTGGGAATAATTTCTATAAATGTGAAAAACAGAAGTAAAAACAATAAAAAAATCAAAACCACAAAACATTTAACTGAAAAAAATGTCATGGATTTTATAGGGCCCCCCTTAGCGTTCTTGTAACATATCTCTTTGTTTCAAAGACCTGGGGAAGAGTTGCAGGGGAGAAAAGCACATACCTCACAAATAATCCTGATCAGTCTGGGGTTTTCTGTAATGACCTCAGTGACCACTGTTTTACAGCCTGTGTTCGTAATGGCTGCTCAGTGAAACGACCTGTCCTGATTTGTCATAGACGCTTGCTAAAAAACTTTAATGAGCAAGCCTTCCTTCATGAACTGGCCTCTGTAAAATGGTAAAGAATCAGCTTGATCCCCTCTGTCGAAGACGCTTGGACCTTCTTTTTTTAATATTTTCAGTAGTATTGTTAACAAACAAGCCCCCATAAAGAAAATTTAAATTAAAACTGGTTCAGCCCCTTGTGCGACCGTGATCTTGCAGAGTTACTCCACCTCAAGAATTGCATTTGGCGAAAGGCTCGGCACATGCATACTCAGGCTGACAGGCTCTCGTTCAGGCAAATGAGAAATAGTTGCATTCAGGCTATCTGGAAGGACGAAGTTAGTTACTTTAATTCAGTTGGTGGTACAGTAATCGAAAAAGGTTGGGAACCACTGTAGTAGGAGATACAGTAGGTTGCTTGACTCACATGGAAACATGAAACCTGAAGATTGGCCAACCCTCCAAGCTGAACATAATTAGCAATACAAGCATCTCAGTTTGGTTGACCTCTTAGACAAGTGCGTTCATGTAATGATTAGATGGGCATTCCATCCATGGGTAAAGGGGTCAGAGAGAGTCCCTGAAAGTGTCTTTCTTCTCTTCTGTCTGTAGGGCGAGCGAGGGGAACTTGGCCCACCAGGCAAGGGAGAGCGGGGCGAGCCTGGACAGGCCGGTCAAAAGGTCAGTGTTGGGGGGGGCTTGAGCAACTGATTCAAGCAAGTGCATGTTCTTTATCTAACATTCTAAGCTCTACCTTTTCGATCATTGGTACAGCATTTGCTGCTCTCTAGTGGCTGTTATGTTTCCAAACATGCAAGGTGAAGCAAGCCTTGACTTCACAGAAGACTAGGAAGGTTCTGATAAACTAGAAAGATTCAGGAAATGAAGTTTTTTCCAAACTTTGAACAACGGTAGAGTATTACACATTGATCAAGTAACATATTCTGCTTTGTATGCATTCAGAACATTGGCTTAAAGGGGCAGTGCAGTTTTATACAGTGAGCTCTTGAAGTATTGGGACAGTGCCACATTTTTTGTTATTTTGATTCTGTACTCCAGCACTTTTGATTTGAAATTATACTTTGAGGCTGAACCGAAATTACAGGACTTTTTGAACATAGTCCCACCATTTTACTGTATGTGTATCAGTAGTATTTGGTCCCATATTCACAGCACGCAATGACTACCCCAAGACATGTTAACCTCTCACCATTACAATAACAGGGTAGGTTAGCATTTTTGGGGGGGTATGATATTTGTGCTTCTGTAACTTTCTCACTCATAGTTTTTCACGTTTTCATTCAGGGTTATCCATAATCATCAATGTTTAGAAACAATACAAATGACTCCAAAATGATACAATACATTATTTACCATTCATTTCTATTGGGCACAAAATAATCTGAAACATAATCTGAAACAATTAAATAGCAAATTCATCCAACACATGTGCAGAGTCACAAGCTTAATACTCAATTTGCAGGGACTGGAGTTCAAATAAACACATTTTAATTTGATTTCTTATTATGCCAAAAGGCCGTTAGATTTGATGAAGCAAACATAAAACACTTCATCAAAAATACAATTATGGTTACCCTTCTGTGCCACCTTTGGTTTAATATGATATTCCTCTCTTATGTGGACTGGAAAATGTTTTAAGTCACAGCATGTAAGATGCTTAGTCATACAAACGCCTGCCTATTTGTTGTATGGCCCTGTCTTACAATCGAAAGTGTTTGCTCATACTGAGGGGTCACGTGGTGACTTACTACTCCACTGTTGCTCCTTGTCTGTCTACCTCTCCTGCAGGGAGGGCCAGGAGAGGCAGGGACCCCAGGCCCTAGAGGTTCAAAGGTCAGTGCATGACACCTAATTATTTGTATTTTTTACGACATATCTACAGTTCCACTTCTCAATCATATGTATGGCTGATGATGATTGGCCAACACTGATATATTGAGGAATCACTCTTGAGAGCAATTACAACGCGCACACTGCACATTCCCAATGAGTAAATGTTTATGGGGAAAATAAAACAAATGGCATTGTCAGTAAATGGATAATGTATTATTCTACTCTGTTTTAAGCCACTGTAGGTCTAAGTTTGTGATAAATTACTGTACTCCATGCATGTTCCTACATCTTACAGCCTTTTCTTACTAACTCAGGGAGAGACAGGAGACAAGGGAGACCTGGGCTCTATGGGACCAAGGGTGAGTGCACTCAACAGAATGAAAAAAACAACAACATAATATAAAGTAAAGTTACACTTGTTGCACTTGTTACTAGTAGGGCACTGAGTACTCAATAAACACTAGAGGACATTGTTCATCCTAATATGTCATATTGAGACCATTTCTATTACACACAACTTTGTATACAAAAACAATGAACAATGCACTTTTTGAGTTGCTTTTCCCCCTTGTGCATAGTCAATGAAACTTGGGACTAAAAGCCTAGTATCCACCAGAGGGGAGTGTTGCACTAGTGGCACTAATGGTATTGTACGTGTATTACATTATCTACTATACCCATATCCTGCTCTGACTGATTTAACCATCAGAGGTGTCAATGTTTCGATAAAGAGTACCAAAAGATGATTTGTCATCTGTTTCTATTACTGCAGACATAAAATACATGGGCACATACTTGTTTGAACTATGCAATTCAATTAAACAAGCTGTGGGGAAATATAATGCTAAACTCCACCATGCAAATCCTCTGAGATGAATTTCATTAAGTTGAGGAGATCAAATACGTGTTTAAAATAATCCTTTTGATATTCAATTATTACCTCTGTCAACCTAAGAAGCATCCTGGTATTTTCCTTAAGAAAATACAGTAATTAGGCAGGCACATGATAACTATGTAAAGGCCTATTGTCAAAAGCATAATACTGTAGTAGGTAAGAGCTGTGTGCTGGTAAATGTTGGTAGTGCATGAATTTAGGCCTTGTGTTGCTCATGTGAATTTCCTTATTTTTGGGAGGGGCTTCAGAGCAGCCAAATTTCTAACATAAAGGGATAGTTCACTCAAAACAATATGTTTTGTATTTTGTTCATATAAGTCACATACGAACAAAATCCAATACAATCCTTAAAAAAAATGTGCAGTCATTTTTTCTAAATAGAGCACCTTCAAAACTGGGATTATCTGTTTTTTGACATGCAAAATAGGGGATTTTGGGGATTGTATTAATGGTGGACAAATTAACTAAATACTAAAGATTGTTTTGAGTAAACTATGCCTTTAAAATATTGTATTGGTGTTTAATTATATTGAACTTGGATTTGAATTAACATCTAAATGTTATACACACACAGGGACCCCCTGGGCAGAAAGGTGACCAAGGAGCCACTGAAATCATTGATTACAACGGGAACATCCAAGAGGCTTTACAGGTCAGAAACTCCATGGTCTCCTGCTTAAAGGAAATATTCACCCATTTTGAATGTTATGTTGTTTTTGTGCTTCTCGGAGCGATGTTCTACCGATTCCCGGGGTAATTTCATGTTTTCATCTGTATCTGAGCTATTGCTGTTCAAGCAGGCAGAAATTTGGCCAGTATGACGTGGCATTGCAATAAAGCCGCTCTCACTACACTGGAAGTTAACAAGTATAGGACTTTTAGAGCGCGAAAATGTCTATCATACATATCAAATTTCAATTGTGGCCGATGTCATTACGCGGGAGGTTGTCTTCTCTCGATTGAGGCATTGATCATATTTTTGCGATATTCCTACCTCGAGAAATTTGTAATTTAAAAGAGGGTCCACCATATGTCTGCCATTTGTCTGCCTCTTCAGTCAAGGCACATCGATCTGCAGGTTGAACATGGTGTGATTGTAGACCCCTAAATTGATAGTGCAGTTTGTTTAGGCAATTTTACAGCTAATTAGCTACTTCCCATGCTGATACTGACAATTGTATTATTGTGTCTAACTACAGTGCCTTCAGAAAGTATTCACACCGTTTGACTTTTTCCACATTTTATTATGTTACAAAGTGGGATTCAAATACTCTGTAATGTCACTGTATGAAAAATTCTAACATTTGTAAAAAAAATTAAAAAAAACATTTTTTTTTTTAGTTTTATACACTGAGTGTACAAAACATTAGGAAGACCTTTTCCTTACATGACAGACTGACAAGGTGAAATCCAGGTGGAAGCTATGATCCGTTCAATCAGTGGAGATGAAGGGGAGGAGACAGGTTAAAGAAGGATTTTTAAGCCTCGAGACAATTGAGACATGGGTTGTGTATTTGTGCCATTTGTATTATTCTGGATTCCCATTAGATACTCTATATGTGTACATATAGAGAGAGGGTACCTGGTTTCTGTATTTATTATTATTATTTGCCTTAATTTTAACAGGGAAAACATATTGGGTCCTAGGTCTGCTTTACATTAAAATGCAAAAATACAGTCATGGGAAGCACAAATAAAACATCACAAATCACCCAGGAAAACAGTTACATTCCTCCACAAATAAGTTCCCAATCATTATTTTAAATTGCCCAAATGGCACTAGAACATCAAGATGAAATTCATTTAGAATTTTGTTCCAGCATTCAAATTAAAAGCAGATTTACCTAGTTCTGTGGTGACCCTAGGAACCTCAAGAGTCAAACAATCCTGTGAACTCAGGTGTCTACTTCAACAGCAAAGTTAGATAAGACGGTTTATGAAGTAGGGCCTTGTAAACAAAAAGGGAGTAATGTAGAGATCTACGGGTCTTTTGAGAAGTCCAGCCAACCTTTGGATACAGGATGCAGTGATGAGTATCAAAACTGTCACCTGTAACAAAACAAAAGGCACTATGGTAGATGGCATCCAATGGTTTAAGAGTCGTAGCAGCTGCCCTTTGATAAATATCACCATAACCAAGAACAGATAAAAAGGTTGACTAAATAATATGCCTCCTACCGCTTAAAGAAAGGCATGATCTGTTTATGTAGAAAAAGCCAACTTTAAAAACGTAGCTTCTTAAACATCTCATCTATATCTTTTAAACGTCAAATCCATATCAATCAAAATGCCAAAGTATTTATATGCGAGCACACGTTCGATTGGATAACCATCTAATGAGTGAACATGTAGTTCATCTGATTAATTCTTATGGGAGTTTGAAAACAATGTGTACTGTATTTAGTTTTACCTGTATTAAGCAAAAAAATGTAATCATCAAGGGATTCCTGCATAGCTTTAAAATCTGACTGTAGTTTTGACACAGCCAGATCAGCAGTTGGTCAATAGCATACATAATAGTATCATCCACATTTAATTTGAGTGTCTAAAGCATTTAGAAGATCATTAACAACTAAAGTTGTTGCTGCGATAGTGCTATGCCCAGGCCTAAACACTGATTGGTTTACATCCAAAATACATTTCTCAGATAAAAAGAGCAAAGTTGTACATTTACCAAGGATTCAAGAATCTTAGCTAGACAAGGAAGTCTTGAAATGGGGCGATAATTATTAAGATCACTACTATCCACACCCTTATGGAGTAGCAGCACAAGAGCTGATTTCCATACTTTTTGAATATTTCCTGCACACTTAAGCAGACCAGAATCCAATTGGTCGGTCCCTGTGGATTTCTTGTTGTCTATTGCTAGGACATTTTTTTCTGTAAATAGCCTAAAAGAAAAGCTTTGACTATCATTTCTCTGATCATTCAGCAAGTTTCCCAGCCCAATAATCAGTATACAACCCAATATCATTGTGAATAGGTTTAGGTTTAGAAGTTATTTCAAAGAGATAGCACACTGAAATAAAATGGTGATTAAATGCATCAATGATGGCATTTTTTTCCGTAATGTGGCAGAGAGGAAGAAGTAGAACCTGTCAGGGATTTGACAGTTTTCCTGAATTTAGCCTGGTTCCCATTACAATCTTAAAGAGCGGTTACTTAATTATCATATTTAGCCTTTCTAATGGGTTTTCACAATGGTTCCTATGTTGCTTAAAAGCTTGCCGGTCTGGGGCTAAGCCTGTGTTCCTGGCCCTGACCTAAGTACAGTCTCTTTTATGAATGAATTCTGAGTGTACCAGGCAATCGATCAGCCACAATAGTATTGATTAGCCACAATAGTATTGAATACATCTGCAAAGAGGCTCAAAGCTAAATCAGGTTCAGTGATCGCTGAAATACAATCAAGGTCACTAAAATAAAGATAATGTAAAAATAAAGCCTGTTCACTGAAGTTTTTAAAGTTCCTCTTTGTGATGACATGTGGCTTCGATTTTTGTATTCTCACATCTCTAACACAAACAACTGTGCAATAGTCACTGATGTCTTGGGCGAAGACACCAGTTTCTCTGTTGTATTTGTTCAAATAAGATCATTCAAAGTTGACTTCTATAACAGTTATGGATTGTCACGACTTCCACCGTTTTTCTAGCCATCACCGCTCCCTTTTTCGTGTGTCTGTTGGTTTTGTCTTTATTGTACACACCTGTTGTTCATTTGCTCCCAATCACGCTCCTGCTTATATTCCTCCTTTTCCCCTCTTCCCCCTTGTGCGTGATTGTTATTTTGTATGGTTATGTTCTCAGTCTGTGTACTGAGAGCTGGAATTATTCCTTGTTGTTCCGGGTTGTGTTATTTTCGCCTGTCTATTTTGTTCGTGTGGGTATTATTCAGCACCAGATTTATTTTGTATTTTCTGGTGGCTTTATAAGATTTTACCTTCACGCGTATCTCAACTTCCTGCGCCTGACTCCTTCTCCACTACATAACCACAGCCTTAACAGAATCACGCACACCACATGGAGTCAGCAGGAGCAGGTACCCCGGTCAGTGGAGTCGAGGAACGTGTCCGAGAACATTCGGTAATGCTTCAACATCTCGGTGCCACAATGGATCGCGTTGTTCAAACTTTGGACCGCTGGGAGAGACAGGAGGTCTTTCCAGCGCCTCGACCCACCCAACCGGGGTTATCTCTACCTGTCCCTCCGGAATCTGGTTCCAGTGGGATTCGTCTCTCCCTTCCCAGGGAGTATGAGGTCTCAATAAAATCACGGTGAGGTACAGTTACCCGCTGCCTCTTATCGCCACGGCAATTGAGTCAATGCACGGGGCGTGCTTCTTCACAAAACTGGATCTCAGGAGCGCGTACAACCTGGTGCGTATCTGCGAGGTAGACGAGTGGAAGACAGCGTTTAGCACCACCTCAGGGCATTATGAGTACCTCGTCATGCCGTACGGGTTGATGAATGTTCCCGCAGTTTACCAATCTTTTGTAGACGCGATTTTCCGGGACCTGTACGGGCAGGGTGTAGTGGTGTATATCGATGACATTCTGATATACTCCGCTACACGCGCCGAGCATGTGGCTTTGGTTTGCAGGGTGCTTGGAAGACTGCTGGAGCATGACCTGTACGTCAAGGCGGAGAAATGCTTGTTCTTCCAGCAGGCCGTCTCCTTCCTAGGGTATCGTATTTCCACATCTGGGGTGGAGATGGAGAGTGACCGCATTGCAGCCGTGCGTAATTGGCCAACTCCCACCACGGTAAAGGAGGTGCAGCGATTTTTAGGGTTTGCCAATTACTACCGGAGATTTATCCGGGGTTTTGGTCAGGTGGCTGCTCCCATTACTTCACTGCTGAAGGGGGTTCCGGTGCGTCTGAAGTGGACAGTTGAGGCGGACAGGGATTTTGGTCACCTAAGGGCTTTGTTCACCTCGGCTCCCGTGCTGGCTCACCTGGATCCTTCTTTGGCGTTCATAGTAGAGGTGGACGCGTCGGAGGCTGGGATAGGAGCCGTGCTCTCCCAGAGCTCGGGCACGAAGCTCCACCCCTGTGCTTTCTTCCCAAGGAAGCTCAGCCCGGCGGAGCGGAACTATGATGTGGGGGACGGGGAGTTGTTGGCTGTGGTCAGGGCCCTGAAGGCGTGGAGACACTGGCTTGAGGGGGCTAAACACCCTTTCCTCATCTGGACTGACCACCGCAACCTGGAGTACATCCGGGCAGGATCCTCGTCAGGCAAGGTGGGCCATGTTCTTCACTCGTTTTGTGTTTACCCTGTCATACAGACCAGGTTCCCAGAATATGAAGGCAGACGCGCTGTCCCGGCTGTATGACACAGAGGCCCATGGATCAGACTCCCATACTCCCGGCTTACTGCCTGGTAGCACCAGTCGTGTGGGAGCTGGACGCGGACATTAAACAGGCGTTACGTACAGAGCCCGCTCCTCCCCAGTGTCCCGTCAGGCGTCTGTATGTTCCGTCTGCTCTCCGTGACCAGTTCATCTATTGGGTCCACACGTCACCCTCATCTGGTCATCCGGGGATTGGTCGGACGGTGCGCTGCCTGACTGGGAAGTACTGGTGGCCCACCTTGGCAAAGGATGTGAGGGTTTATGTTTCCTCCTGCTCGGTGTGCGCCCAGTGTAAGGCTCCTAGACACCTACCCAGAGGTAAGCTACATCCCTTACCCGTTCCACAACGGCCTTGGTCACACCTATCAGTAGATTGGATCGGATTTATTAAATTTTACCTTCACACGCATCTCAACTTCCTGCGCCTGACTCCTTCTCCACTACATAACCACAGCCTTAACATGGATACATTTTTCCCCAGTCAAAAGCTTAAAGATAGCAGAAAAAAAAATTGGGCAAGGGAAATGGATTTTCAGTAAAATTATTTTTTTATAAAATTGGCCACTCCACCTCTACCCTGTCAGCTCTGAACACATGATAACCCTCACTATGAATATCAGAGTCCAGAATGTCCCCAGTATCACGTTTTAGGGAAGACCCAGATGCAGACAGTGTCGAAGTAACAAAAGTTTATTACTAGAACACGGGCATGCAAAATGGAAACAGGAGACATATGGCTGTGAGACATGGGTTTGATTTTAGACACATGACAAGTGGGATGTATACAGAGGGTACGGGGCAACAGAAGACGAACAGCAAAGGGGCTAATGACCTTGGAGAGTTGGGGAAAGGGCCGATAAACCGGGTGGGAAGTTTGCGGGACTCCACCCGGGGGGAAAATCCCGGTTGGACAGCCATACCTTCTGCCCGAGACAATACCGGGGAACCGGGGTCCGGTGGCGATCTGCTTGTCGTCGATACCTGGAGGTGGTCTTGACAAGGGCCGACCGGGCTCTCTTCCAGGTTCGAAGACAGCGGCGGACAAACATCTAGGCCGACCTCTTCCTCTTGCTCAGGGAAGAGCTCCTAATGTTCAGATTTATCAATCCAAGTCCTTTACGATTTTTAATATCACATGGAAACTCAAACAAGCTATGTTCAAAAGGTGGTTGCAGGCCCTGTCTGATGGCTGATATTAACAGTTTTTACAGTCATTTTCTTAATGGGTGCATGCTTTTTAGTAACAACATGGGCCAGCATCCCTGTGGAACTCTTTCGACACCTTGTAGAGTCTATGCCCCATACGAATTGAAGCAGTCCGGAGGGCAATTTTTAGAAATTATAATAATATATTGGAATCCCCTTTTGGCAGTGATTACAGCTGTGAGTCTTTCTGGCTAAGTCTCTAAGCGCTTTCAACACCTGGATTATGCAACATTTGCCCATTATTCTTTTCAAAATCCATCAAGCTCTGTCAAATTAGTTGCTGATTGCAAGACAACCATTTTCAGGTCTTGCCATAGATTTTCATGCAGATGTTACGTCCTGGCCATAGAGAGCCCTCTGCGTTCTCTATGTTTTAGGTCAGGACGTGACTAGTTGGGTATCTATGTTATAATTTCTATGTTTTGGTTTTGTATGGGTCCCAATTAGAGGCAGCTGATTGTCATTACCTCTAATTGGGGACCATACTTAGTTTGTCCTCTCCCCACCTGTGTTGTGGGTTATTGTTTGTATGTTGTATGTGCGCGACACATTGATTCTGATCGTTTTTCCTTCTTTGTTTGTTTATTTGGAAGTTCTCATTTATTAAAATATGTGGAACTACACTCACGCTGCGCCTTGGTCTGTCATTCACAACGATCCTGACAGTTAGGTTAGTATTGTGGAGTAACTACAATGTTGTTGATCCATCCTCAGTTTTCTCCTATCAGAGCCATTAAACTCTGTCACCATTGGCTTCGTGGTGTAATCCATGAGTAGTTTCCTTGCTCCCCGGAAACTGAATTAGGAAGGATGCCTGTATCTTTGTAGTGACTGGGTGTATTGATATACCATCCAAAGTGTAATTAATAACTTCACCATGCTCAAAGGGATATTCAGTGTCTACCAATAGGTACCCTTCTTTGCAAGGCATTGGAAAACCTCCATGGTCTTTGTGGATGAATCTGTGCTTGAAATTCACTACTAGACTGAGGGACCTCACAGATTATTGTACGCAGGGACGCAACTTTTACTGGATACGGAAGTTACATGTCCCCCCACATTCTGAAATTGCAGTTTAGTCCCCCTTCCAGTTTTGTCATTTGAATGTGATACAAACTGAGGCAACGTTGTGCTTTAGGGCCATGCGGACGCCTCCGAGCGGTTGGGTAGGCTGTTTGGAGTGTTTATCCAACAACAACAAAAATATATACAGTACCAGTCAAAAGTTTAGACACACCTACTCATTCAAGGGTTTTTCTTTATTTTTACTATTTTCTACATTGTAGAATAATAATGAAGACATCAAAGCTATGAAATAACACATTTGGAATCATGTAGCAACTAACAAAGTGTTAAACAAATCTGTAAAGCATTTATTTGGGCTGCAATTTTTGAGGCTGGTAACTTTAATTAACTTATCCTCTGCAGCAGACGTAACTCTGGGTCTTCCTTTCCTGTGTCGGTCCTCGTGAGAGCCAGTTTCATCATAGCGCTTGATGGTTTTTGCGACTGCACTTAAAGAAACATTGAAAGTTCTTGAAATGTTCAGGTTTTACTGGCCTTCATGTCTTAAAGTAATGATGGACTGTCATTTCTCTTTGCTTATTTGAGCTGTTATTGCCAAAAATATGGACTTGGTCTTTTACCAAATAGAGCTATCTTCTGTATACCACCTCTACCTTGTCACAACACAACTGATTGGCTCAAATTAAGAAGGAAAGAAATTCCACAAATTAAGTGTTAATTGAAATGCATTCCAGGTGACTACCTCATGAAGATGGTTGAGAGAATGCCACATGTGCAAAGCTGTCATCAAGGCAAAGAGTGGCTACTTTGAAGAATCTCAAATATTAATACTTTTTTTTTTAAACACTTTTTTGGTTACTACATGATTCAATATGTGTTATTTCATCGTTTTGATGTCTTCACTATTATTCTTCAATGTAGAAAATAGTACAAATAAAGAATAACCCTTGAATGAGTAGGTGTGTCCAAACTTTTGACTGGTATATTAAGTCAGTGCATGATGAAATTTACTTTTTTGCTTAGGTTTTCATGCACCGAATAAAAATATAAAGTTCAATGTCTCGCAATGTGTCGCGGGTATGTTTTTCAGCGGCAGGGACTGGGAGACTAGTCAGGATCGAGGCAAAAATGAATAGAGCAAAGTACAGACAGATCCTTGATGAAAACCTGCTCCAGACTGCTCAGGACCCCAGACTGTGGCGAAGGTTCACCTTCCAACAGGACAATGGCCCTAAGCACACAGCCAAGACAACACAGGAGTGGCTTTGGGACAAGTCTCTGAATGTCCTTGAGTGGCCCAGCCTGAGCCCGGACTCAAACCCGATCTAACATCTCTAGAGAGACCTTAAAATAGCTGTGCAGCGACGCTCCCCATTCAACTTGATGGAGCTACAGAGAAGAATGGGAGAAACTCCCCAAATACACGTGTGCCAAGCTTGTAGCATCATACCAAGGCTGTAATCGCTGCCAATAGTGCTTTAACAAAGCACTGAGTAAAGTGTCTGAATACTTATGTAAATGTGATATTTCCAGGGTTTTTAAAAATCTATTTGCAAAAATGCCTAAAAAACTGTTTTTGCTTTGTCATTATGGGGTATTGTGCGTAGATTGACGAGGGAAAGTACGATTTAATCAGTTTTAGAATAAGGCTGTAATGTAACAAAATGTGGAGAAAGTCAAGGGGTCTGAATACTTTCTGAAGGCACTGTACATGATGAGATTATTATTGATAAACAGTCAAGCATATTCATTGAAAAGGAACATCAAGATCACCTTAACTTATTTCATCTGTAGCCTAATAAACTGCATGGTTTCCTGAGTCATAATGGGAGGACCACACACGATATAATCGCGTGACTCCAAGTTTACTTCAATATGATATTTGCGCATAAAGGCATTTCACCACCATTTCTCGCATTATAGATTTTATTGACAGAAAAAGATCCTACCATGTCGAACGAACACATCATATGTCGGCATTTATACAATTATAGCGTAACGACCTGTTTCCATCACAGCTGTCGTGATTTTTTTATTATACAGTATTACTTTACTCGCATAAAAACTGTGGATGGAAACGTGGTTACAGTAAATTGTAGGAATTTGTGGTTTTGGGGTGGATTTTTCCTTCAAGTTAAACATTAATGTCTGGCCAATTGTGTTACTTGCTGTACAGTATGTCTATTTCTGATAGATGAGATAGATGAGTTGTTAGATGAACCTCTGAAGTACTATTTTGATTTGGGTTAGTGGTGGAATATTTTTTATGTGGCCCTCACCACAATCATGTCAAATTTACAGCATTAAAATTCCATATTCTTTAATGGTCTTGAAAATGTATAATTTTGTGCTTCAGTGGATGTCAGGCAATATACTACAGTCCCCTTTTAAAGCATTATGACACATTTACAACAGAGGATCTCATTCTTATCCTACTATCTGACTAATAAAAGTGCTTGTGAACCTACATCTGAGTGTACTGTACAATGCTTTCAAATACTCCAGACAGTTCAAATTCCATCTGGCACAGTTTGTAGGCTAGGTTAGTGAAGAGGGAGAACTATAGCATGCTGACAGGTTTGTTTCGTGCATAACCAGTTATCTTATCTTTTTGCCTCCTCCCTGGCCGACCACAGAAGATTACCACTATTACTGTGACGGTAATTCACCTCTATTCTGTTTGAGTGATGTACCTTTGACCATCATGAACACAACCCCACCCTGCCCTCCCCTGCTCATGATCCTCTTTTCCCAGCTAACACGTAACTCCCACACATTGTTGCTTAACACTAAGACACCAATCATTCATACATTACGTGTTTGTGCTTCTGTGAGATGGCGTAAGCATTTTCATATGGGGAGTGGTCACTCAAGTGTGAAAGAAATGTACTGAAGTCCATCACAATCTCATCAATCATTAACCCCCCACAAACTATCCCAGCTCTGAAGAAGTGCATGTGAGTACACCACCATGTTGCTAGTCTGGTCCCAGATCTGTTTGTACTTTTTGGAACTCATTGTCAAGCCAAACTGTTTGGTATTATGACAGCGAATGACAAGGAGTTAGCATGAAAGCACAAACAGACTGGCACTCAGGCTACCATGTATCACCTTTCATGGCAATATGTGTAACCTAGAAAGTTAATGTGTATAAACATATTAATATTTAATATTGTAATAATGGTGTTGAACATAATAAAATGTTCTGGCTTATGGTGATCTCAGGTTCCTTGGTAACTTCTATTTATATTAAAGTACACCTATCAAATTAACTTTTCTATACTGTAAATAGGCACTTACTTTCAGAGGATATGGAGATTATTTTAAACATAATAAATAAGATGATCTCCTGATGATGTTAGTTGCAGTTGACCCACACTATCCTTGTGACCTCGGTGTGGGAATTGTTGTGATCTCTTTCCATCATCCTTGTGTCATGTTAATTTTCAAGTCATTCATAACATGTGTAATGATATGTTTGTGTCTATCTATTGTATTTCAGTCAATTTGAGTGATGAGTTTACAATTGTCCATTATTTTCTATTTAATTGCAGCATTGACTGAATTGGAGTGTAATTGACACCAACCCTGGCCTATATTCATGTACTACATGTGTATTAAATTTTTTATTTAACCTTTATTTAACTAGGCAAGTCAGTTAAGAACAAATTCTTATTTACAATGACGGCCTACCGGGGAACAGTAGTGCCTTGTTCTGGTTACTGGCCCAACGCTCTAACCACTAGGCTACCTGTCACCCTGTATATGATGCTAATAACAATAGAATATTTATCTTGTGAATATAGGGTCCCCCTGGGCCTCCTGGACTATCAGGACCAGCGGGAATCAAGGTAATCCATCACTCTCTGTGAGCGTGCGTGCGTGCGTGCGTGTGTGCGTGTGTGTGTGTGTGTGTGGGTGGGTGGGTGTGTGTGTGGGTGGGTGTGGCAAGCAGCGAAATCCATTGCCAAAATCCATTCTCTGTTTCAGGGAGATCAAGGCATGCCTGGCCTCCCTGGACTGGACGGTGAAAGGGTAAGTAGACCCAAATGTCTCAGTACTCAGTCATGCCTAGTAAAGATATAGGCCATCAAAAGCCATTCTTGAAGATTCTTACATTTTACATTGGAGTTCTTAACTAATCATTAATCAAATATGAGGGAGGAGCGAAAACCTGAAGATACACGGCCCTCCAGGAATTTAGTTTGACACCCCTGCAATACATTTTCCCATTTTGATTGTCATTCTGATTACTCTACCTCTGCCCAGGGTTTCAAAGGTTCCAAAGGAGACATGGGAATCCCTGGCACATCTGGAGATAAAGGAACTGTTGGCTTACCTGGTTTACCAGTAAGAGTCTATCGACTAACCTTAACACATATGAAATTATTCCTGACACCAATAAGTGATAGCAAATAGCATCAGTGTTGACAATAACCACTATAACTTCCTCTTGTAGGACAGCATTTACAGATAAGATATGCTGACTGTTGATTTATTAAGTCTTGAACACTTTGAGCAGCATTCTTTAGAATGTCATAATGCCTGTTCTGTTTCTTAGGGCGTCAATGGATTGAAAGGAGATAAGGGTGATTCTGGTCTGCCTGGTCCTGAAGGGCCCTCAGTAAGTTAACTCAAAACAGACATACAAATGTATTACATCTACGTATGGCAATGCACTTAATCAAGATACCAATAAAGCATCAGGGAAGTTCCTTCACACTTAGGTTTTCTCTAAGTGAGGAAAATGTGACACAGTCAAGTCATTTCATACAACTTCATAGGCCTGAAACTGTCAGAGTATGATCTTACTGGGCCATATGATTACAAAAGCTATATAATGGTGATTATGTAACCATTTGAGTAATATTGGTTCAACCTGATCGGATTGTCTCCCTCTCACATGCAGATTATTGGCCAACCTGGAGCACCTGGGCCCCATGGCCCCCCAGGCCCCATGGTGAGTTGTCCCCCTAAATCAAGGTTGGGCAGTTCCAGTCCTCAAGGGCCGTATTTGTATCACACACACACATCTTATTAAACAAATTGTAATTGTGGTCTAAAGTGAAGACTATTAGTTGATTATTTGAATCAGGTGTGTTTATGTTCGGTTGGAGTAAAAGTGTGACACCCTCGAGAACCAGAGCTGCAACCCCTACCCTAGAACATCCACTACTCTCCCCATAAGAGAATCCATTTTGGTTCCAGGTAGAACTCTTTTGGGTTCCATGTAGAACCATCTGTGGAAATGGTTTTACAAGGAATCAAAAAGGGTTCTTCAAAATGGGACAGCCAAATAACCATTTTAGGTTCTAGAGAGCACCTATTTGTGTAAAACAACTCAAATGCATCTCTGGCTGGTCTATGCAGTGGCCAAGAGGCATATTACTATACTAATTAAATGTAAGTGCAAGCTAGACAGCCAGTTAGATTTTAGATTGCCAGTGAATTTTGGATTCAGTGTCATGGCGTTTCAGTCTAAGCTGTCATAATGTGTCATGTAGATGAAATAACAAGAACCTGAAGTTATTGTTCATGTTGATGTTATTGTTCATGCAATATGTGTCATAGTTCAAAGAGACAATATCATGCCTTCCCACTGTCTGGTTGATTCCCGTAGATTACCTGGCCACTCATAACAGCTGACACACTGCCACTCATTACTCAGAGGCACCCACTCAAAATACACTGAACAAAAATATAAACGCAACATGCAACAATTTCAAAGATTTTACTCAGTCACATGACTGGGAATACAGATAGGCATCTGTTGGTCAGAGATATATTTTTAAAAAAAGTAGGGACGTGGATCAGAAAAACAGTTGGTGTGTGCCACCATTTGCCTCATGCAGCGCAACACATCTCCTTCGCATAGAGTTGATCAGGCTGTTGATTGTGGCCTTGATTGTGGCCTTCAATGGTTGTGCGAAGTTGTGGGATATTGGCTGGAACTGGAACAAGCTGTTGTATACGTCGGTCCAGAGCATCCAAACGTGCTCAATGGGAGACATGTCTGGTTAGTATGCAGGCCATTTTAAGAACTGGGAAATGTTCACCTTCCAGGAATTGTGTACAGATCCTTGCATGGGGCTGTGCATTATCCTGCTGAAACATGAGGTGATGGCACCAGATGAATGGCACGACAATGGGCCTCAGGATCTTGGCACGGTATCTCTGTGCATTCAAATTGCCATTGATAAAATTCAATTGTGTTTGTTGTCACCATATACCCCATAATGACAAAGCAAACAGGTTGTTGGAATTTTTTGCAAATGTATTAAAAACAAAAAACAGATACCTTATTTACATAACTATTCAGACCCTTTGCTATGAGACTTGAAATTGAGCTCAGGTGCATCCTGTTTCCATTGATCATCCTTGAGAGTTTTCTACAAATTGATTGGTGTCCACCTAATTGGTGTCCACCTAATTAAATTGATTGGACATGATTTGGAATGGCACACACCTGTCTATATAAGGCCCCATTATTAAATGGAAGAAGTTTGGAACCACCAAGACTCTTCCTAGAGGTGGCTGCCCGGCCAAACTGAGCATATGAGACGGTTTCTGACAGTTCTGATTGTCAAATTAACTTGTCCTATTTGAGGTATCTTCCCAGACACAGATTAAGCCTAGTCCTGGGCTAAAAATATCCATTGAGAATGCTTATTAGTCAGGGACTAGGTTTAATATGTGTCTGGGTAACTGGCCCGATAACTACTATCCAAAGCCAAGTAGTCACATTTCATGATTTTATTTATGGTCAGGACTTGTCCTATCTGGAGTGTTAAGGGATTATTGCACCTGAAATACTATGAGTCAGCAATCCACTTTTACTTATGGAAATCCGCTTTTCCCATTATCTGCATGTTCACTCAGTGATATAGGGCTAGTTATCTTCCCAGTGTTATTCCACAACAATGCACACATAAACTTACTTAGATCAAACAACAGAGGTACAGTAAAAGTTTAGCATGGATCCACTGATAAGATCATGTGTTGAGTTTCACAACCGTAGCTTCTTCTGATGTGAACGCTCATAGCTTGCTCCTAATGCATATTCCTGAAATGGCTATTTAGTAGGAAATTACATTAATTCCATGTTGAAATGTCAGGTCAAATTAATTGATACAACTAATCACATGCATTTTCTTGATTCTGTTTTTCAGGGACCCAATGGCTTCCCTGGACCAAAGGTAAAACCAGATAAGAAAATAGCTTTTGCAATTTGGCAGATAAGACCGCTTGCTTTTGCTTTTATAAAATGCATGCATAACACACATTCAAATGTTAATAGTGCAACCATCAGATACATGTAATACCTTATTATACCTTTCCTTGTTAGGTACTGGCAAACTGAATACCATGCTGCAAATTCCAATGTCCTGCATAGAAATCTGGGCTGTGATAGAATAGTTTGGCCCATGTTCTATGTAATTCTGCCAGAACAATTTGGCTGGACATTAATGGAGCTATTAATGAATTTGACTCTTTGAGGCAGTAGGTAGCTCTCTAGCCCAGCACAAATGTGCTGCTTCAGCTAATCAAAGTTATTGTGAGCAGTTGATTAGATGAATTAGGGGTGTCGATACTGAGCTGGGACAAAAGCCTGCACACCTTATAGTTAACCAGGACCAGGATCTAGGGAAATGGAGCTTGGAGCAGTATGTGCCTACTGAATTCTGTCTATCCACGTATTGCTCATCCCCTGCTCCTAAGTTAACCTCTGGCACTCCTCTTGTATTCAGGGGGAGGCTGGGAATCATGGTCTGAAGGGAGTACGCGGGGAGTCAGGGCACAAGGGGGACAGAGGACCCCTGGGCCTCCCTGTAAGTACAACACTCAGTCCTCCATCCTGAGAAATCATCTCACCACCACAACCCTGTTCTCCATTTTCCACCCCAGAACCCTCTCCTCTGCTTTCAGCCCCTGGTCTATTTCTTGCTCTTTGTGTGCATTCCTGCACAGCATATATTTATTTGTCTCTTTTGTGTCTGTATCTGTCTGTCTGTCTTCTTCTGTGTTTGTCTTTCTCTCTCCTTCGCCTGCTTGTGCCAGCAGAATTTCAACCTCTCTGCAGTGTTTCCCCTAGGAATTATTTCACCAATGGTGGCAAAGTTAGCGTAGGGGTGGGGGGCGTGCAGTCTCAGACCAAACATTTTACAAGTTCTCCTCTTGGCAGCAGAGACAACGTTGTGCTGTTTTGAAGCAAATTTCCTGAAATTCTACACATTGTGTCATGGGGCTGAGAAACAAATTAAGTTTTAAACCTAATTTCCGGAAATTCTACCCATGTTGCCAAGGCTTCTGCCATGTTCTTATGCTATTTGACTGACTCAAACGTCATAATAAAATCTAAATCATGCCATGACATATTTTTTCTTTTTTTTTTCTCCCTGACTGTCTAGTTTTAATTTAGGTAGTTGTTAGTTCTCAAAGATGATCTTGTTTAAAAAATATATATAACTTTCTACATACTTTATACAGTTGAAGTCAGAAGTTTACATACATCTTAGCCAAATACATTTAAACTCAGTTTTTCACAATGCCTGACATTTAATCCTGGTAAAAATTCCCTGTCTTAGGTCAGTTAGGATCACCACTTTATTTTAAGAATGTGAAATGTCAAAATAATAGTAGAGAGAATGATTTATTTCATCTTTTATTTCTTTCATCAGAAGTTTACATACACTCATTTAGTATTTGGTAGCATTGCCTTTCAATTGTTTAACTTGGGTCAAACGTTTCAGGTAGCCTTCCACAAGCTTCCCACAACAAGTGAATTTTGGCCCATTCCTCCTGACAGAGCTGGTGTTAGGTTTGTAGGCCTCCTTGCTCACACACGCTTTTTCAGTTCCGCCCACACATTTTCTATGGGATTGAGGTCAGGGCTTTGTGATGGCCACTCCAATAACTTGACTTTGTTGTCCTTAAGCCATTTTGCCACAACTTTGGAAGTATGCTTGGGGTCATTGTCCATTTGGAAGACCCATTTGCGACCAAGCTTTAACTTCCTGACTGACGTCTTGAGATGTTGCTTCAATCAATCAATCAATCAAATGTATTTATAAAGCCCTTCTTACATCAGCTGATGTCACAGAGTGCTGTACAGAAACCCAGCCTAAAACCCAAAATAGCAAGCAATGCAGGTGCAGGTGTAGAAGCACGGTGGCTAGGAAAAACTCCCTAGAAAGGCCTGAACCTAGGAAGAAACCTAGAGAGGAATCAATATATCCACATAATTTTCATTCCTCATGATGCCATCTATTTTGTGAAGTGCACCAGTCCCTCCTGCAGCAAAGCACCCCCACAACATGATTCTGCCACCCCCGTGCTTCACGGTTGGGATGGTGTTCTTCGTCTTGCAAGCCTCCCCCTTTTTCCTCCAAACATAACGATGGTCATTATGGCCAAACAGTTATATTTTTGTTTCATCAGACCAGAGGAAATTTCTCCAAAAAGTACGATCTTTGTCCCTATGTGCAGTTGCAAACCGTAGTCTGGCTTTTTTATGGCAGTTTTGGAGCAGTGGTTTCTTCCTTGCTGAGCGGGCTTTCAGGTTAATGTTGATATAGGACTTGTTTTACTGTGGATATAGATACCTTTGGACCTGTTTCCTCCAGCATCTTCACAAGGTCCTTTGCTGTTGTTCTGGGATTGATTTGCACTTTTCGCACTAAAGTACGTTCATCTTTAGGAGCGGAATGACGGCTGCGTGGTCCCATGGTGTTTATACTTGCGTACTATTGTTTGTACAGATGAACTTGGTACCTTCAGGCGTTTGGACATTTTCCTTCTGAGGTCTTGGCTGATTTCTTTTCATTTTCCCATTATGTCAAGCAAAGAGGCACTGAGTTTGAAATACATCCACAGGTACACCTCCAATTGACTCAAATGATGTCATTTAGCCTATCAGAAGCTTCTAAAGACATGACATCATTTTCTGGAATTTTCCAAGCTGTTTAAAGGCACAGTCAACTTAGTGCATGTAAACTTCTGACCCATTGGAATTGTGATACAGTGAAGTCAAGTGAAATAATCTGTCTGTAAGCAATTGTTGGAAAAATGACTTGTGTCATGCACAAAGTAGATGTCCTAACCGACATGCCAAAGCTATAGTTTGTTAACAAGAATTTTGTGGAGGGGTTGAAAAACTAGTTTTAAAGACTCCAACCTAAGTGTATGTAAACTTCCAACTTCAACTGTATCTGGTTTTAGTCGTTTAAGTTTACACTGAAAACGAGTGGCGACCCACCACTGCTAAATGAATATAGGGGAAACGCTGTTTTGTTTTCCTCCCTGTCCCAATAACAACCTTAAACAATAAGTGTTCTTTTCACTGTGTTCATCTTGTATTAATTCCGCCTTGTTCATGTCACTCATACTTCCATAACGGCAAAGGGAGCCTCCGGCTTGGACAGCAAGCCTGGAATTAGGGTGAGTTTCATGTGAACCAGCGTCACCCCTTCCCCCCCACACACACTTTTCCATGAGGAAAGGTTGGGGTGGACCATATCAACATTATGGTACAGTATATGGGAATGTAGTCTGACCAAAGTGTGGTCTTACCTGAGGGTATTGCTTACGATTGTGTCCACCTCTCCACAGGGTATGGACGGGCCTGTTGGTCCCTCCGGTCCAGCCGGGCCAAAGGGGGACAGAGTAAGTGTGTGATAAATTATATGATATAAGAAAGGTTGCCTGTGTTGTTAAAATGTGATGCCTATTTGCGCTTGTGTCAGGGTGAGAGAGGAGCTGCAGGTGAACTCGGGCCAAGGGGACCTTATGGACTTCCTGTAAGTGTGCTCTGAAAAAACAAAACCCCAGCCAACACACAGTACAGTTCTAATAACAAACACAATCTTAATATCAGTCTTACAAGTTCGTAACTAGCTTAAAACATGTTGTACAGTATCTGAAAAAACTCTTAGGTTATTCTGTGTTTACTTTCAGGGAGCGGCTGGAACACCTGGCCTCGATGTGAGTGAGGCAGTTCTGTCTGTCCCTGTCAGACCTGTGATATCTGTATCCTATATTGCATGCTGTTACTTCTTAATGTGTTCTTGAAGAAGAGAGTCATTTCATCATGAATGTACACTCTGTATCAAAGTACATTCTGCAAATATACTGGATGTATAAGGCTGTCAAAATGACAGCACTAGTCTCTTTCTCACTGAGTACCTTCATTTCCTCCATAATGCACATTCCCTTGTGTTCTCTTTGTATCTCTTTTATTGTCCCTCTCTCTTCCTCCTACTCTCTGTTCATCTTCTTGCCTTTCTAGGGTTGTAACATTGTCAGAGAGGGAAGTGAACCTCCTTGGATGTTCTATCTACACTGTTCCTAGATCAGGTCTTATCAGATTCACTCCCCAGTGCACCAGTACTGAACTAGTTGTATTTTTCAGGGGTTGCCAGGCTTAAGGGGAGAGAAAGGCGACCCGGGGGAAAGAGGAGAAAAGGTAGATCTAGATATGCTACCTTGGGGAATGAATGACACCCCCATAATTTTACCTATAAGAACTGGTGTCAATGGACAATGAAGGAAAGGAACTAAGCCTTTTCTTTACAAAGTGGATCCACCAATTAATATCGTTTGAAAATTGAATATCACTTTAATTGAGTGGAGTGGACAAAACTTTGACAGTTGTTATGACAATGTGGAAGGAGTGGTATGGTATTTGACATAGCGGTAGTGAAATTCATTGGGTTATTGATGACATGGGTCTCAGGATGCTTTCATAGTGCTAATGTGCTCTACAAATTGTATGAGCATTTGTATGAGTCATTATGAGGGTCATATGGGCGAAGGTGCATAAAGATGTGGGAACTCAGTTATGATGTTATTGTTTTACCACTGTCCACTTAGTTTATAAACTATGGCACGCGACATGGTTCAACGCGCCAATAAATAAGCACAATATACTTTTTCGGTATCTCAAATTGCCGGCATCTTGGAGCTAGAATTTGATTCATGTAGACTTAGCTAATGACGACACAAAAAAAGAGTAAAGGAGAGCAATGTACAATACAGAGATGAGGCATTTGTGGTAAGTGCACAGGTCCATCTTTATGCACCTCCACTATTAGATTAAAGTGCAATTAAAGGGACATTTCCATTTTGGTCTTCATATTTATCATCTCCAGCACCACCCCAACATCAACATACTGTATTTGAAAATGGAACGTTTCTATGTTTTGTTGGAAAAAGAGGGAAGATAAGCGTTTACAATGGCATCATCGGTGTGCATCATGTGATTTGAACCAATTATGAGTAGGCATTGACAACTAATTGCCTTCTAATTGTCTACTAATTGGTTGATGATGTCATTGAAACAACTATCTTCCTCTGTCTTTTTGACTACAAAACGTAGAAATGCATTATTTGTTGATGTTGGGGTGGTTCTGGAGATAATGAATATGAAGTTTAAAAATTCAGACATTTCCCTTTAACTCTAAATTCCATTCTCAATTCTCTCAAATGTCAACTTTTGTTATTCACCATTGAATAATTTGTCATTTCATTTATCAAAATCATTTCAATCAAATCCCGTTTTGAAGCCTCCAAAGATTAAAATAAAGGGTCTTTACTTGTTTTGTAAACACTTACATTCACGTAATAAGAAGCTGAACGTAATAGCAAATTAGACTAAAAGTGAATTGAGAGGTCGTCCATTGACAACAGGCAGTTGTAACTCATCTTTCTATTGGTTTTCTGCAGTTTCCATGCATGAGCATAACCCTTCTAACATCCCATGTTGTGTTATTTGGCCTGTTGTTGCCCCTGCTTGTAGACCTGGTCTTTTTAAATAGCCTGTATCGTTGACCGTCTGTGTCAGTATACTGCTTTAGTGTCTCAATGAAACTGTATTACTTATTTTGCCTACACCAAGGAGGGGCAACTCCAGTCCTGCTTGGTGTCACACTTTTTCTAAACTGAAGACAATGATTAGTTAATTATTAGAGTCAGGTGTGTTAGCTGGGGCTGGGGTAAACGTGTAACACCAGTCAGGCCCCCAAGGACTGGAGTTTCCCATCCCTGGCCTACACACTGCAATCCTAGCCACAGTGCAATCCTAGCCTATCCTTTTTCACTATAATGCTGTCACACATTCTCTGGCAAATATGAATGACTTAATTAGAATTGTCCATTTTCATTAAGCATTCTTCAGACCTAATGCATTCTGAAACCATATCTATTACGGTTTAATGTAGTATAAGTCTTCTGGCAACATGGGTACCTCCATGATTCATGGTTGAGGATTTTCCATTGGAAATCAGTTCAGGACAATTTTATTCAATACATAAATACTTCCTGAAACTAATGGTCACATTTTCTGATCAACAAATTGAATTTCAATGTAGTTTCTGAATAGACTCAGTGGAAATTAAACAGACCTCAACCCTGATTATGCACTTTTGCAGTGGACTGTGAAAAGGGATAGAGTTTTTGCTATTTCTAGTTGGTGGAATGGGGTGTGTTCTGTGCCTCTGGAGGTGTTTTCCCTGCTACTCTTTCTCTTCCCTTGTGCCTTTTTACTGTACGTCCCAAGTGACCATCTCTCTCCTCTCCTCTGCTCCTTCCCGCCGTTCCCCCTCCTCCTATTCTGAGGAATGTTCTGGACTTCCAAATTCCTGGTCCCTAGTTCTGGTACCTCTCCTATCTAACATTGACTACAGTATGTCTTCCCTCCCTCCCTCCCTCCCTCCCTATGTAAGCAATAGCTTCACTTTTAATATATCCCCCCTTAATTTGCAGTGTCGATTGTGACCACAATTGTGACCACTGTGGACCATTGTGCAACTGTGGTCCTTGTGTCGATTAATCTATTCAGGGCTTATTTAAACCGTTCAATAGGAACCTGTCCAAATGAGAGCTCCATGAAACATTTGAAGAAATACAGTGAGCTACAAAAGTATTGGGACAGTGACCCATTTTAGGTTGTTTTGGCTCTGTACTCCAGCACTTTGGATATGAAATGATACAATGACTAGGTTAAAGTGCAGACTGTCAGCTTTAATTTGAGGGTATTTTTTCAACCATATTGGGGGAACTGTTTAGAAATTACAGCACTTTTTGTGCATAGTCCCCTCATTTTAAGGGACAAAAAGCATTGGGACAAATTCAGTTATATGTGTATTAATGTAGTCAAAAGTATTTGGTATTTACAGTGCCTTGCGAAAGTATTCACCCCCCTTGGCATTTTTCATATTTTGTTGCCTTACAACCTGGAATTAAAATAGAGGTTTATATCATTTGATTTACACAACATGCCTACCAAACAAACAATAAATAGGACAAAAAAACAGAACTTGAGCGTGCATAACTATTCACCCCCCCAAAGTCAATACATTGTAGAGCCACCTTTTGCAGCAATTACAGCTGCAAGTCTCTTGGGATGTGTCTCTATAAGCTTGGCACATCTAGCCACTGGGATTTTTGCCCATTCTTCAGGGCAAAACTGGTCCAGCTCCTTCAAGTTGGATGGGTTCCTGCTGGTGTACAGAAATCTTTAAGTCATACCACATATTCTCAATTGGATTGAGGTCTGGGCTTTGACTAGGCCATTCCAAGACATTTAAATGTTTCCCCGTAAACCACTCGAGTGTTGCTTTAGCAGTATGCTTAGGGTCATTGTCCTGCTGGAAGGTGAACCTCCGCCCAGTCTCAAATCTCTGGAAGACTGAAACAGGTTTCCCTCAAGAATTTCCCGCCATCCATCATTCCTTCAATTCTGACCAGTTTCCCAGTCTCTGCCGATGGAAAAACATCCCCACAGCATGATGCTGCCACCACCATGCTTTACTGTGGGGATATTGTTCTCGGGGTGATGAGAGGTGTTGTGTTTGCACCAGACATAGTGTTTTCCTTGATGGCCAAAAAGCTCAATTTTACCGGAGAGCTCAATCATACCGGAGAGCCTTCTTCCATATGTTTGGGAAGTCTCCAAACGGATTTGCTTATTTTTTTCTTTTCTTATTTTTTTCTTTCTTTTTTCCTTTTTTCTTTCTTTTTTTTTTCTTTTTACCTCTCTTCCGTAAAGCCCAGCTCTGTGGCGTGTACGGCTTAAAGTGGTCCTATGGACAGATACTCCAATCTCCGCTGTGGAGCTTTGCAGCTCCTTCAGGGTTATTTTTGGTCTCTTTGTTGCCTCTCTGATTAATGCCCTCCTGGCCTGGTCTGTGGGTTTTGATGGGCGGGCCTCTCTTGGCAGATTTGTTGTGGTGCCATAATCTTTCAATTTTTTTATAATGGATTGAATGGTGCTCCGTGGGATGTTCAAAGTTTCTGATATTTTTTTATAACCCAACCCTGATCTGTACTTCTCCAACTTTGTCCCTGACCTGTTTGGAGAGCTCCTTGGTCTTCATGGTGCCGCTTGCTTGGTGGTGCCCCTTGCTTAGTGGTGTTGCAGACTCTGGGGCCTTTCAGAACAGGTGTATATATACTGAGATCATGTGGCACGTCATGTGAGAGATTGTGAGAGATGAGATTGCACACAGGTGGACTTTATTTAATTAATTATGTGACTTCTGAAGGTAATAGGTTGCAACAGATCTAATTTAGGGGCTTCATAGCAAAGGGGGTGAATACATATGCACACACCACATCAGTTTTTTATTTTTTATAATTATTTTAACAAGTTCTTTTTTTAATTTCACTTCACCAATTTGGACTAGTTTATGTATGTCCATTACATGAAATCCAAATAAAAATACTTTTAAATTACAGGTTGTAATGCAACAAAATAGGAAAACGCAAGGCACTGTATGCGTTGGTAACTCATCATTATTCATGATTCATTCAGAATCATCCATAATCATGATTTGCATCCACATGAATGAAGAAGTGTTTAGAAACATATTCTATTCTTATTTACAATTAAAGTGACTCCAAAATGACACAATACATCATTTACCATTAATTTCTATTAGGCACAAAATCATCTGAAACACAACCAAAACAAACAGCAAATATTTCCAACAAGTTTGTTCAGTCAGCTTGATGTAATCGTTGTGTGCTAGGAATATGGGACCAAATACTATACGTTTGACTACTTCAATACACAGAGCCAAAACAATAACATATGTGTCACTGTCCCAATACTTTTGTAGCTCACTGTAAATTAATATTTTGTCCCGTCCTTTTGTAGTACTTTATTATATGGTATAGAAATTACCAGGTATAATGACAATTGACATGGTTAAATTGTAATGACACAATAATAATCTAATAATATATTAGGTTTCTTTGGAATTTATCAAATCAAGCACCGCTAGGCACTATTTGGAACTAGGTAGTTATAAGTTGTGTTGTGTAGAATTATTTAAAATACATTCCAGAAAGTACCAATTGTTACCACATAAATAGGTAAGTACCAGTGGAAACAGTACTTTAGAATAAAGTGCAGACGAAAAGTTTAATCTTTAAGGTCTATCTTTATATGATGCTTAAATTGGCCTTGCTCTAACCAGGGTATGACATTTCGTAAAAAATGCAGTTTAGCCAACAATGTACTTTGTGAAATTCTACAAACGGTGATATATAGTTCAGGTTTCATCTTCTAATTTGATTAGTTATATGAGATTTCCAAATTGTGAATCAAATGCAAAAAAATAAAAAACACAAATGGTCGTTCTCGTTGGACTCAGAGAATATTCACCCTTCATCTCTGAGCGGAAAAATTATTGACCTGACTAAACCATTGTATCCACAGGGGGAGAAGGGAAAGAAGGGAAAAAAAGGGCCTAAGGGGGAGAAAGGAGAACAGGGTGCCCCTGGATTAGATGCACCCTGCCCATTGGTATGTCCAAGCTATGAGCGACGTAAGACAATGGGCCCCCAAAAAGGAGGAGCCACCCTGGCTAACTTGGCACCCACCAGCCATGAAAAAGCCCCAAAAAGCTTAAAATCACAGAAAATGATTATGTCCCTCTGAAGTCCTATTGGCAAGTGCTATGACCTGGGCAAAGGACCAGATATTCCACTGAGTACATTATTAGTGTCTGTAGGTCACAGGGTGGCTCCTTCTTCCCCTCGATCGTATCCCCTTAGCGGGGGGATGCATGGGGTGCTCCGTCCACATCTCTCCCAGTAACACTCCCAGGTCATCTTTATGAACAGGGGTTCCGGGGCTTTAAGGGTGAAAAGGGAGAGCCAGGGCAGCCTGGTCTGGATGGGCTGGATGCCCCGTGCCAATTGGTACAGTATTCCTCTTTTCCATTACCTCTCCCGTGCATGCTACTGACCTTTGCCACTGACAAATGGCCAATGAGAAGCCACCGTTTTGCTTTCCTTACCCATGCATGGCTTTAGCATGAGGATTGGACCCACCCAGCCATCCACACCCCCACCAACTCCCACTCCAAATGACCACCAGCTCACATGCTAAATCACCTCTAGGTTTTTCAGACATTTCTTATCTCTTTTAGTTCCTTAAAGGCTACCAAAACACACTTCTTCCTGACTAACTGTCTGACTGCAAGCAGCCCTTCTTAGCTACATATTTATCAGATACAGACCTACTGTAATCTGCAATTGAATGCCACTGTACGTAAATGTAAAGCACACAAGCAGTGGATCTGTTGATATTCTCCCTTGATATTCTCTAACTGAATCCCCCTCCCCTACTTTCTCAATAAGTGTACAGGGACACTTTCCTATAAAAAACATAATTCCTTAAATGGACTACCCTTCCAAATTCCTATAACATCCCCAGTTCCTAATCAGACTCTAACCATGGCAAGCTTTAGTCTAAGTTCCTTCAGTTCTCTTCTTTACTGATGCGTTTCCATGCAATGGCAACATGGACCTTAACTCTCCTACCTTTAACCCCCTCT
Source organism: Brachymystax lenok tsinlingensis (assembly GCA_030435695.1). Classification (NCBI taxonomy): domain Eukaryota; kingdom Metazoa; phylum Chordata; class Actinopteri; order Salmoniformes; family Salmonidae; genus Brachymystax; species Brachymystax lenok. The sequence continues at coordinate 33,921,316 of CM059811.1, read as the reverse complement.
ACCCCTTCTGTATTTGTACCAATTGGGCACACCATGACCAAGGAGAGAAGATGTGAAATCAGTTATTGCCCCAGACCTTTCTAATGCCAACTCAAATTTGTAATTCTTGTTTGGTTTCGGGGAGAAGTGTTGTTATCTTGTGTGATTTCTGGGATGTCGTTAACGAATGTTGTATAATGCATGGAACTTATGATTGCTTTTGTGCCAAGGGTCCTTTTTGAGTGAGTATATTAAGCTAGTTTAGATGTATGTTACTGTTTAGTGGTATGCATCCACATATTATTCTTATCACAGAACAAATTGCACTTCATGAGTATTCATATGTTTGCTATATGTTTGCAATTTCACATATCTTTAGGAGTATAGACCCTACACACAATGGCACATTGATTAATCATAACAATGGATACTTTGAAAAAATGTACTAAATATAAACCAAAGGGGGGACCATATATCATTGCATGATGAGATAAATGTCACTGTATGTAACCAGCATGAGTGAGAATTCATTGAAATGTGTTAAAACATTATCAAATGTGAGCATTCCATTACATTTTCCCATTACATTTTGACTGAAGACAAGACAATTAAACATTAAACATCTAAATTACACAAGTAATACAATAAAACATATGTGCTATGTTAAATTTACTAGCCGTTTAAGTGATTATATTGATTAATGTACCATTCTCAAAAAACAAATCTTAATATTACAATGTCTGTCAATGTCTGTGAAGTAGTGTACAGTACTTCCTCTCTCCCTTGAACGCCCTGTGTCTGTCAATCAAATATCTTCCATCGCTTGGTTATATGTCTTATGCCGATTGCATTCCATCACAGACAAACATATATTTGGGAAGCCAGTCTTGAAATAACAACACTGTTTTTGTACATGTGCTGGAGATATGACGGTCCACTTCTTTACAGACCTTGTACCACATAATCTGAGACTTAGAGGCACAACATCAAACGAACATTTGTGAACTAATATCAGTTTTGAGCAAAAAAAGCATGTTTGTTTCTGTCACCATTTTGTGACACTAACTAGTAATTTCTTCCCTTCTCCCCTTACTAGGGCCCAGACGGACTACCAATGCCTGGTTGTTGGCAAAAGGTAAGCATTATCTCGGTAATGTAAGCTCTTTTTAATCACAGTACACACACACACACCGTGTGTACTGTACTTGAGCTTCACTCAGCCTTGGCCATATGCATGTTTTTTTTTTGTCGGTTCACATTAGAGGTCTTCACGGATCCACCTGTACCCGAATACCCGAGACCCAATACACGGGACCCAAGCAGGTCTGGATCCAGAATTCTAAATAATGTCACGGGTCTGGTCGGATCTGATATGATTCACGGGTCTCGGGTATGTGTAATTTTAACTGACTTGTCCAGAAACGCGACTGCTGCAGTAGAGAGAGAAATGTTATAATTTATGCTGCTGCTCTTGCTTTTCAAGAGAGTGGAGCGTGGCGCGTGTAGCTTGTTGTTGATGTTTACCAATCACAAGCTAGAAGTCAAACAAGCTATAGTCATAGCGCCTCCATGTGTGGCAAAAGTTAGGAGATATAAAATCAATGGAAGATGGAATTAAAATGACGGAATTAAAAGTTAAAGTAGAAGGATCGGCTACAATGACCAAGAGGTAACAGGTAGGCTGCTACTTAATATGTGAATGGCGTTGTTGTAATTTGTAACTGTAGGATGAGAAACTGCATGCAGACTCAATTGGCCTAGCTAGCTAACGTTAGCTAGTTTATCTAGCTTCCACCGGCTTGATTCTGTCAAGACATGTGCTATGTAATCATATTTGATGATAAATAACCTAGCTATGGGCAGCTATTAGTCTACTATAGCGCGAGTCGGCTTGGTTGGTTACTGTCTCTCTTCCCTTCCTCCCTGCTCCCCATGTCACTCACTCACAGTACGGCCCCTCCCCTGCCTGCTAGAGCTGCACTTCTCTCCCCCTCTTCTCACACTTTATCAGCTCCGGTTAATAAAGTAGCTTAAAAAATGACTTTGCTGCTGCTTCCCTCACTCGGATCGGATTGTACCAGGTCTGGATCCGACAAGTTCTATACGGAACGGGTCTAGTTGTCCTCGGGTCCGTTCGGAACAGGTCTCTATATTTAAAACGTTTATTTATGCACATTGGGTACGGGTGGGAAAGGTCCATTTTGGAACGGGTCCAATTCTTTGGACCCATGAAGACCTCTAGTTCACATAAAGACTTGAGTGGTGTGTAAAAAAAAAAATGTCAGGCCTAAAAAACCTTGCCTAAAAATAATTTCACCCCATGTCTCTCTTACCTCATCTCACTATATCGTTCTCTCTTTTGTGTTTTTCTTGCAGTGATCAATCTAACCCGAAAAGCATGGTTTGTAAAAAATAAATAAATGTTGTTGGGGTATTTATAATTATTTTTAATGGAAAATATAAAATAAAGAAATCTGTGTAAAATGACAAAGGGCAAAGGTCCATCACTCCTAGCTGCTTCTACTCACCTCGCTCTGTGTCACTCTCACATTCGCATCTTGGGAGTCCAGGTCTTTGGCCATCGGCAGAACTTGCACACACACAATGATGTTTAGTCCCAGTCCTTGCATGACCAGAGTGCTCGGGCACAGGTTGGAACGTCATGGCTAATTCGGATTCAAGGGGAGTAAGGAGTTTGTGACAACAGAGGATGAGGAGAAGGAGGCGTTGGAGGGATCTGAACTGGCTCTTAACAGCTCTAGCTCTCGCGTTTACCATCCATTAATGCTACTAGCTTCAATGACTCCATCCCAACAAAACACCCTCCACACCCCCCAAAAAGCATGAGGACTGTCCCAAACTATATTTATATGTATTAATATACATATTTCATTGTTGTGTGGTCGAATTGTATGGCTTAAGCAAAACACTATCTGGCTGTCAATCTTACCTACTCAAAAAAGAAAGCTCAACATTTTTGGTTTCATTTGTTCCTTTTTCTTTTAATGTTCCAAAGGGAGTCACGCCTTGGCTGGTGGCTTGAAAAGAATTGTTCCCCAGGAAGTAAAGTTGGGTTGATTTTCTTTATTGTGGTGAGATCTGCAGTGGGTCAATAGATGCAGGTCTTCACAGTTGCACTTGTTTTGAGTCCCAGAGCCCATTCCCTGTCAACGGCCACTTGTTATTGGACTCGGAGGAGAGTGTGAGAGCTCAATGCACTGTGCACAGCCAATCCGAAATGAGCTAGGCTGACAAGGACTTCGGATTGAACAGACCTGTTTGGGATCCCTTGGAGTAGGGGAGACAGTGGGCCTCAGCAGAGAGATTGCAATCATCTCTCATGCCAATCAAGGAGTGTCTGCCTGTAAACAATGTTACAGTCACAACACTACAAGGTCAAGAGGGTCAATGGAATTCTGCCTTTTTAGTTGAAGTTTGTTCTTCTACTTACTTTAAAAAAATGTTTTATGTATAATAGCCTTTGGTGCCTCAAGCTTTTGTTCATTCCTTTATCAGAAATGTACAACTTTTTATCCTGCTTTGAGTAATTGGAATGGTGTTTATTGCGGAATGGAAACCTCTTGTAAATTGTTGAAGTATAAAAACACCTATTTTGCGCACTGTTAGTATGTTGATACGTTGATATTACTGGGTGTTAATAATATGGCATGTACATTATGTATTCAAATGAACATAAGCTTCTGTGTAACAGAAAGGGAATTTCAGTTGGTAGCAAAGATGATTACACAGCATCAGCTTTTACACTGATTTGCAAACACCAAGTTTTATAATATTATAATAACACTTGTTCATTGCTGGCCATTAAGTGGAAAATGCAGTCGGTTACAATGTGCTTCACTGCAAGTTTATTGTATCTTTACATTCAAATGCAGTGTTTATTTGCAGTAATATGTCTGCAACAATAAGATTTTTGAACATTATGACCTGGTAATTCAGTATGGTACATTTGCAGGTAAAAATGCCTTTCGGAAAAAATTATCATTTTTTACTAGATAATTATTGTTTTTTCCAAATGTGAAACAGCAGTTTGCCTCAACTGGATTATGTCTACACCACATGTAGCATTCTTCCTTTTCTCTCTCTCTCTATATATATATATATTTTTTTTTTTACAAAATGGAAATAGTTTATTACATGGACAGGCTCAATTCGTAACACATTTCATTTCAGTTGAATGGCCCTGCTTCCATTTGTAACCCAGAATTGTATTCATTGCCATTTACATCACATTCCATAGCAATTTGGAACGAACATTTCTTAATTTCATAATGTCAAGGATGTCCTAATTCTAACAATGCCCTTATGCACAATGATATTTGATGCATAATGCTATTTGGAACAGTTATTATGAGATTAGTAATCAGTTAGTACAATATGTGCCGGTTTCCCAGACACAGATTAAGCCTACTCCTGGACTAAAAAGCATTTTCGATGGAGAATCTCTATTGAGCATACTTTTTAGTCCAGGACTAGGCTTAATCTGTGTCCGGCAAACTGTGTCCGGCAAACCTCTAGCCCCATTTATACGTGGTTATAACTTGCGACCTTTGTCCTGATCTTGTCCACATTCTGATTGTGCCCACATTTTTAGACAGGCGTAGACAATCAAAAGACACATTGTGATCCAATTGTGATCAGATCACAATTGATCTGATCACAATTGTTGTGTCTGGATATCTTACAAGTATAGACAGATCTGTACAGAGAGACCATTTAAAATTAAAATTTTCCGCCCTCTAAAATCATTGACCGGTGGCACCATTGACTGATTACATCAATATGTGTCTTACAATAAATAAATACATATTATTTTGAAAGAATAACTGTGAAACAATTTTCATAAAGGAAGGGGCCAGGAATTCTGGTCACAATGCAGACACAGTGGACGGATAACAGACATATTTTAATACAATGTGTAGACACATTTCTGGAAATGTGGGCACAATCAGAATGTAGACAAGATCAGGAAAAAGGACCCATGTTAGCGCAATGTATAAATGGAGCTTATATGTAATATGTCCACTCCATAAAAGTTTTATTTTTGTTGTTTTTGTGACAAGTTTGACCACTCCACCCCAACTGTACAGGGTTATCAGCTATGTCACAAAGTAAATAGTATGCGTATGAACAGTAGGTCATCTGTTACAGTATGGTGTCATTATGGTGCTATCATCTTGTTAGAAAAATCTCTAAAGAGTATTACCTATCCATGACAACCATAAGACAACAGAGGTTTCTTTATCGTTTTTCCTGTAACAGTTTAAAACATTTTGTGCATAAACTTTTTATATTTGTCTCAGTATTTTAAGTGTTACATTATTTATTTTTGTATTTTTCTTAAAGAAGGCATTTTGGTTTTTAACAGGCATTCCTTATAAAATGGGGGTAGCTTTTGAAGGTCCTGATACCAGTTTTTTCAGCTATTGTTTATCATAGTGGTGCATTGTTATTGAGATGTCACATAAGTACATTAGATGTGAAGGACGTTTGTTGTCATTATCATCAAATTGATGTATTGGTCAGGGTATTTACAATGCTAGTTCACTCCCAATTTTGCAGGCCTTACCTTGGCATGCAATTGTATTCATAAAACAAGAAAGTGTTGATGGGCTTGGCTAAAATGTTGTCTGTCCCCGACAAGCAGCAGAAATATATTGTTCTTTCTCTATTTCTCTCTTTGCATTGAATGTAGTTTGAATGTAGTATGTATAGTGAATTATAAATGTGGAGTTTAATATGTGCTTATTTGACAAAAGTGCAATCTATACTTTGGTTGATGTGTGCAGCATCAGAATGCAGATTAATAATACAGACATTTATTATCAGGACAATATGTTAGTCAATTTGTTCCCCATGAAACGTACCACTACACTGGCTTAGAAAAAATAAGTGTTTTGATTGACAAGTTACATTTTTAGTTACAAACTTGTAAATATAGACTTTCTTGTTATCCATATTTTAAGGCTTGATTTGAATTGATTTATTGTAGCCTCAATTGCTGTCCACAAATCATTTGTTCTTAAGTTTTTAGTGGTGTGATAGAAAACACATAATTTGTCTATGATTCGGTCTCTTTTATTTAGAACCTTTGTATGATTTTGTACTACGATGGTGCTGTGTCTTCAGTTAACGTGCAGCTGATTCTTCTTTGTATCTTTGTTTAATGTATTAAGGGTAATTTGATTGTGATATATTATGAAGTTACACACTTACATTTAAAGGCTGGTAAAGGGGGGTCCCCACATAGTTGATACACACTTCTTTAACCCACCAAGTACCAGGCACCCACTTTTCAACACCACTTTTTTATTTATTTAGTGGCAAATATACCAGAGCCCTTTTTTCTGACATATATACTGACATTTATTTTAACATCTTACACTATAGCCTATTTCCCTCAGTGCAGTAATGCAACCTAATAGAAGCTGGAAAAGTAAAGATACAACTTAAATTGAACATAGTTGTCTAGCTATTCTAAAACTTAAATGCAATAGCTAAGTCCATCTCACAGCTTTTGAATAACTTCCATTTAATGTCTGTTATGTTTTCTTTCTATTCTGCATTTGTATCACTCATGTTTTACAAGTTTGCAAATTAATACAATTTGCTATCAGATTATGGATACTTCTGCACACATTATTTCAAAACCATTTCATATGACTGTACTGTTGGAGCCAAATAAATGCAGTCTTTCAAATAACCTTTTAGTTTTCATTTACAGTCCTTTTAAAGTCTCTCCTGACACTTCTTCTCTGAATATTAGGGCTTCAACAGCTCTTCTTGTACGGTATTTAATTTGACCACTGTTGTTGTTTCAGAGGACTACACTATCACCATTTTTGAGTTTTGATTATTATGAGTGCCAATCCCTCATGAAAAAGTACTATTGAATTACTACTGGTTTTATGATTATTATCATTATTGTTTTACTACTACTGAGAAGTCTAATAAACCAGTAGTGATTTATTTACTATAGTATTTCAAGTAGTAATGAGTGATAAATTAGGGTGTTTCACTACTGGTGAACTACATATTTCCTATTCAAATCAGAACATAATTCTCCCTTAATGACTACTGTGTAACTACTGAGCATTTGGGTATCTACTACTTAACCTACACATACCTACACAATTCCTACATGTTCACTATTGAATTACTACGTAATGCCTACACATTACTGCTGTATGCCTACTCCATCCCTACTGAATTACTACTGCCATTTGTGTGTAGTGTTGTTTCAATACTGATCACTACTGACTGCTCCTGATCCTTTTTCATTACATACATAAACCCTTTGGAATTACTGTTGAAAAATTGCATATTTACTACTGTTTGCCTATTCAAATGACTATTGACATCTTGTTTCACTACTGTGTCACTACTAGACTACCGCACATATTCTTTCCTCAAATTTCTAACTGTAGTTATATCATCAAACAATAAATAATAAGCTTATACAAACATAATTTTAAAAAAATTATGTAATTAATTACATATTAAATTACATATTTAACTTTTTTTGTTAATCCCTGAGGCCTTGTCTTCATTCAGCGTTGACTTAACTATATTCAGATCCTCTTTTTTGTTGCAGACATATTTCCACAAGCACAAGAGACAGTCAATTATAAGCCATTATCAATCATCTGCTAACCGAGGTCACATAAGCAGTGGCAAACTCCCCAAAAAACACTATAACGGTTACAAACTGTGCACACAAAGGGTGCCCACAAACTGTTTGGGCTCTCTCTCTACATCTCAGTGCTAGAGGCGTCACTACAGACCCTGGTTTGATTCCAGGCTGTATCACAACCGGCCGTGATTGGGAGTCCCGTAGGGCGGCGCACAATTGGCCCAGCGTCGGCCGGGGTAGGCCGTCATTGTAAATAAGAATTTGTTTTTAACTGACTTCCCTAGTTAAATAAAGGTTAAATAAATAAAGAAGTAAAACAATGTTTTGTAAGCAGCAGAGTTCCAACAGCAGTCCCAACACCTTACCACTGCTACACCTGGCTATCAGCGGAGCCTTGTCTGGCTGCGAAACAGTTCATTCAGCCTCATTTACTGCCTTTAAAAAAACCCTGCTGATATGGCTGACTTGCTTAAACAAATGCGGTTTCTACTGACAATTGAGATGTACAAACTATGGCATAAAGGGATGACGAGCAGATAAGAGGCAATCCGTAATTTCGATTAAGACATTAGCGAGCGTGCTAGGACAGACGTAGTCAATATAACTATTTGTTCAGCACTTTTGAAATGTACAGCGACAGAATTCAGAACATGGACCATTTTACTGTATTCTCCATGTACACCAAGTGAGAACTGTATGATAAATAAAGGGGGTATATAAGCTGACAATGAAATCTCTTACAATATTCGATGATGACAATTCTCTATAACAGGCTATAGGCTACATGTGCACCACCAAGTCAGAACAGTAGGCTAAGTTATAAAGGGAAAAGGTACCAAATTATTAGGGTGAGGCACATGGGCTACTAACAGCTTACTACACAACATACACTTAGTATTACTTTCTTAACTACAGTATACATATCTCCCTGATATATTACATAATTTATGTAGCAGCATACAATACATTTTTGGACTCACCTTGTTGTGCTGTGCTCACTTAAACAGGAAGGTGGCGCGGCGATCCTTCGTGGGCAAAATGTGTCATCAAAGTCTGGCATTCTCTGGATTTATAGTGCTCTCAAGACAACTGGGAACCCGGAAAAAAACAAGGTAGAATCATGATGACGTCAGTGATCTTCAGGTCGGCGCTCTAGAAAGAGGCCTGAGTTCCCGACTTGCAATTCCGAGTTGGATAACCGTTCAAAACGTATTCTCCCAGTCTGAGCTCTTTTTCCCAAGTTCCCAGTTGTCTTGAATTCACTGAAGTCTGAGATTTTCCAGGTCCGAGTTTCCAATTGTTTTGAGCTCGGCAGAACGGATACTGGATTGAAGCATGGCCAATGTCGAAAATTTTCCTTTTAAGATTGGAAAAGAGACCCTTAAACCCAGACTTAGATTGGAAAAGAGACCCTTAAACCCAGGCTTGGACCACACACCCACTCCCCTGAATAGCAGGCTAGTGATTGCTTTGCAATGCTTGCAGTTAGCCACTGTTTCCTTCCAAACCACTCATTGTTGAATTTGCGAATCCCAACTTGTTGTGTAATGTTTATGTCCAATGTCCGATGAGCACCGATACGTTTTATCTATAATTTCTCCTCATTATTTCACTTCAAATGACAAGGATTGTAAACGATTTGCCAGTAGATTGTCGACTTGATTCATGATGATGACTGCTAGCTTGCTAGCTAAGATTTGGAAAGTATGATGTTGACACGATCAGTCCAATCAAAGCTACGGTAGATATAATGTGATTTGATGTTGTTTTTCTGTGGCCTATGACCTTTAACCTTCTTGGATGGGCACTTCTAATGTAACTCTATGGCAGCACCCAAGGGTCTTGAATTTATTTTGTAGCTCTACCCGTAGATTTTGCGGCGATGTGGTGTCCCCATGAGTGACAGAACACTGAGCCAATCATGGTGCAACTAGAGAACATTACCAACCCCCATTACCAACCCCGTATTTTCCGCTGGCTGCCCCACCACAGAAAGCACTGAGCTAGGCTGAAAAACCTGCATTTTGAAGCTCCCTTACACAAGAAAGCAAAAAAGAGACCAAGTTTGTATGCGGCTTTATTTTTGTATATATTTTTTTACATTGTTTGCAAACTGATATGTGTCACGTATTAATGCCAAAATAACATGCAAAACAGCTAAACAGGTGGGGCTCTGCCCTGAATGAAGGGTCGCCACTGCACATAATACAATACAGAATCAAATCTTTGATAAACAATGTTCATCTTACCAACGATGGCCTTCAGTGTTCTTATGTCGAGGGCCACCTTGGCAAAAGTTCAAAAGAGGTAAGTAGAATGGGAAAGTATACCAATATGAACATACTGTATATTTGCATTCAAACACACATACTCATTAGCTAGAATGACGAATACGGAGGCTATGTAGCTACATTTCAATGGGACTAGCAAACAGCAACCAACAATCCTGTTTTGTCTTCTTCTGTGGTCAGGAAAAGTTGGTGTGGTCTGGCTGTAGTGTTGTGACTACTTATTTATGATCAATATCAAGTATTAAAAACTCGACCTGATTGCTATTGAAAAGCCTGTGTAGTAAAACTGTAATGTTTTTACTACTTTGACTACTTGACTACTTACTACCGACATCAAGTAGTAAAAATCTCTACCTGATTACTAAAACTTCTGTTTTCCCATTGAACACTACCAAATTCTACTTGTGTATCTTGAGTAGTGCATAAACTACACATTCACTACACAATCCCTATAAGTGTTTTCATAGTCACTACTGCACAAATAGGTTTCGTGTAGTAATTCAGTACTTTTTCATGAGCTATAGGCTAATCATGCGTCCCCAGCTGTGACTTGCGGTCAGTGTCCTTGCATTACCGTTTTCACAGCAGCAATGAAAATGGGTCTAGAGGGCAGTAATGGGCTGCAAATCCGCGTGCGTGCGTGTGCTTGCGCGGGTCCGTTGCAACACAATTTCTGGACTGACAAAACGGAGATAAATGAGGGACAACGGTTCATTTTCTCTGAATGAAAGAACGTCAGGATGACAGCAGAAACGTTTCGTAAGGAGAAGACCATCGATCTTCGGAAAAAGCACATTGGGTAAGACATCGATTGACAACGATTTGTTTTATAGCCTGTATGCTACTATGTTTAATACTGAAATGTCTTCCAAATTCTGCACTGGTTGCTGAAACTATAAGAAAGTATTGTACATGTAATTATAATAAAGCTATATCACAGGGACTTTCTATTTCGGAACATTCACATAATGACAAAAGAAATGCATGCACATTTGATCGAATGTGTATGCCATAAGCAATGCCTAACAGAGAAGGTTGAGTCCTTTCTCAAATCGAGAGTTAACGTTGCCAACATGCCACACAATAACTTGAGATACGTGTCATCTCTTGTCTCAAACCAGAAGTGAACGAACATGGTCTAACTGAAATAGGATACTTTGTTAAGTTCCCTTTTCAACACAATAATTATATTTTACGTAAAAGGTATAGGTTATTGTGACTTTATATGCGTGCTATTAGCAACGGTAATGATGCTCTTTTATTATATAAGCTGAAAGGGAAGCCTAAGGATGGATAGTGGTTGGCTATGCATTATTTTGTAAGTAACCTTACTCAAGTAACCTTACTCATTTTACTGAATTGCATTTCGAATAAAGAAGGTTATTTTTGTTAAAGACAACAAGTCCTTCAAATGATGGGCTTGAGTCAATCTTAGTATCTTTGCCTCCTATATGTAAGTACACTTATTTCTAGTTATGCCTAGATTTCTTGCCTTTCATGGCACAGGAGGTAGTGAGTGCACTTTTCCCTGCAACCAAGAACCACCATGACTATCAATTGCTACAGTATCAATGTATTAAGACTCAGTTCTCTTTCAGTCCATCCTGTAAGGTGTTCTTCAGCCATGATCCCATCAAGATTGTGCGAGCCAAAGGCCAGTACATGTATGACGAGAATGGTGAGCGATACTTGGACTGCATCAACAACGTTGCACACGGTGAGTGCAGGCACAAACACATTATTCACTGACATAGACAGTGACATCACACACTCACTGCAGTCATTTTAGTGTAGAACCCGATATGGTCACAAGGATCTGATGGAGAAACTGACAGATGTATTGCATACGACAGATGTATTGCATGCAAGTTTTCTAGCTTTTGAGTGATTGAACCCAATAGAAATTCATGTACAGTACCAGTCAAAAGTTGGACACAACTACTCATTCCAGGATTTGTCTTTATTTTTACTGTTTTCTACATTGTAGAATAATAGTGAAGACATCAAAGCTATTAAATAACACATATGGAATCATGTAGTAACCAAAAAAGTGTTAAACAAATCAAAATAGGTAGAACAGTTCAAATAAGCAAAGAGAAATTACAGGCCATCATTACTTTAAGACATGAAGGTCAGTCAATCCGGAAAATGTCAGGAACTTTGAAAGTTTCTTTAAGTGCAGTCGCAAAAACCATCAAGCGCTATAATATGGACTAGGTCTTTTACCAAATAGGCTATCTTCTATATACCAACCCTACCTTGTCACAACACAACTGATTGGCTCAAACGCATTAAGGAAAGAAATTCCACAAATTAACTTTTAATAAGGCACACCTGTTAATTGAAATACCTTCAAGGTGACTACCTCATGAAGCTGGTTGAGAGAATGCCAAGTGTGGAAAGCTGTCATCAATGCAAAGGGTGGCTACTTTGAAGAATCTCAAATATAAAATATATTTTGATTTGTTTAACACTTTTTTGTTTACTACATGATTCCATATGTGTTATTTAATAGTTTTGATGTCTTCACTATTATTCTACAATGTAGAAAATTGTAAAAATAAAGAAAAGCCCTTGAATGAGTAGGTGTGTCCAAACTTTTGACTGGTACTGTATTTCCATTTCCAGAGCAACACAGTTACATTTTGTAAAGCATTACCCCTTTCCCTCATCACTACCTATTATCAGGAAGCCAACACTTCTGCAGCCCAGCAGAATTATACAAAAAATTTGACCGATTCCAATTATAAGATTGTCATTAACTTGAAGACCAATTCTATTTCTATAATTGTGTGCTTGACTCCCCAGTGGGTCACAGTCACCCAATGGTGGTGAAGGCTGGGGCTGAACAGATGGAGCTACTGAATACTAACTCACGCTTCCTGCATGATAACCTTGTCCAGTACGCCCAGAGGCTGCAGGCCACGCTACCTGAAAAGCTCTCTGTCTGCTACTTTGTCAACTCAGGGTAAGTACATGGTCATTTCAGTCGAAGATTTTAACCAGTGCCTTCAGAAAGGGCTCCCGAGTGGCACAGCGGTCTAAGGCACTGCATCTCAGTGCTTGAGGCATCACTACAGACACCCTGGTATAAATCCAGGCTGTGTCACAACCGGCCCTGATTGGGAGTCCCATAGGGCGGCACACAATTGGGTCGGTGTAGGCAGTCATTGTAAATAAGAATTTGTTCTTAACTGACTTGCCTAGTTAAATAAAATTTAAAAAAATAGTTTTAACAACCTTTGCCTTTTTCCAATTGTTGTGTTACAGCCTGACTTTAAAATGGATTAAATTGCATTTTCTTGTCACTGGCCTACACACAATACCCTATAATGTCAAAGTGAAACTATGTTTTTCCAAATCTTTCCAAATTAATAAAAAATGAAAAGCTAAAATGTCTTGAGTCAATAAGTATTCAACTCATTTATTATGACAAGCCTAAATAAGTTCAGGGGTAAAAATTTGCTTAAGTCACATAATAAGTTGCATGAACTCAATCTGTGTGCAATAATATTGTTTAACCTCTGGGATTGCTGGGGCGCTAGCGCCCCAATCCCGACACTACCAGGTGAAATGCAAGGCGCCAAATTCAAAATCCAAAAGTTGAATTATTAAACATCCACCAATCTACAAGTGTTCCATACTCATCAAAAGCTCTGTTTCTTGGCAATATCACAGCGTTGTCAGATTTCAAAAAGGCTTTACGGCGAAAGCAGCACATTTGATTGTTTGAGGGTAGCACCTCACATATTTTTCCCATAGCCATGATCCATTAGCCATCACGGCACACACATAACACATTTCACAGCGAAAACAAATCAATTACCTGTTGAAGAACTTCTGCTGAGGTCATCCTAAGTGTCCAACGAAGACAATCCATGGTTCTTTTGTTAGAAAAAGTAATGTATTTTATCCATAAATCTCCATTTGGTTCGCGCGTTATAATCAGAAACGACAGCCTCCACTCCTCCATTGAAACGTGATGAGAACTCGTTCGTCTTATACCTATAAACTTGTCCAAGAACAATCAAACATAGTTTTAAATGTATCCTTAGGAACACTTTTACGTATATTTACTATTATAAATCAACCGGAATATAAACTGATCGATAAAGACGGTAAAGACACTGCGCGCCTTGTCGGAGCGCGCTGGGTACTGTTGACATAAAAAGTACACTTCCTGGTTTGCTCTTATTCTCTGGTCTAAAGCATCCAAAATGAAAATTTACACTGTCTCGAGACTGTTGACATCTAAAGGAAGCAATGGGTACTGCATTCATATGCCCTTATATGGTCATTTTCATGAGGGAGGGGTTCCAAATGAGCAATGTGTCAAAATCACTTTTTCCAGGACAGAAATTCATATGTGTTCTGTTTTACTCACAGACAAATGGTTAACACTTTTGGAAAATTCAGAGTGTTTCCTATCCAATGGTACTAAATATGTGCATATCCTATTTTCTGGGCCTGAATGGGAGGCATTTTACTTTGGGCACGCCAGGCTCTCCAAAACGGTCACCTCATGCGCCGATCCCTAAGAAGTTTGAATGACTACCTCATCTCTGTACCCCACACATACAGTTATCTGTATGGTCCCTCAGTCGAGCAATTCATTTCAAACACAGATTGAACCATAAAGAGATTTTCCAATGCCTCGCAAATAAGGGCACCTATTTGTACAGTAGATGGGTAGAAATGAGAAAAGCAGACATTGAATATCCCTTTGAGCATGGTGAAGTTATTAATTACACTTTGGATGGTGTATCAATACACCTAGTCACTATAAAGACACAGGCGTCCCAGTTGTCGGAGAGGAAGGAAACCACTCAGGGATTTCACAATGAGGCAAATGGTGACTTTAAAACAGTTACAAGGTTAAATGGTTGTGATAGGCGAAAACTGAGGATGGATAAACAACATTGTAGATACTCCACAATACTAACCTAATTGACAAAGTTAAAAGAAGGAAGCCTGTACAGAATAAAAATATTCCAAAACATGCATCCGGCTTGTAATAAGTCACTAAAGTAAAACGGCAAAAGATGTGGCAAAGAAATCAACTTATTTCCTGAATACAAAGTGTAATGTTCAGAGCAAATACAACACATCACTGAGTACTACTCTTCATATTTTCAAGCATAGTGCTTGCTGCATCATGTTATGGGTATGCTTGTTACGGAGCTAAGCACAGGCAAAATCCTAGAGGAAAACCTGGTTCAGTCTGCTTTCCACCAGTCACTGGGAGATGAATTCACCTTTCAGCAGGACAATAACCAAAACACAATGCCAAATCTACACTGAAGTTGCTTACCAAGAAGACAGTGAATGTTCCGGAGTGGCCGAGTTACAGTTTTTACTTAAATCTACTAGCTGAAAATGGTTGTCAATGATCAACAACCAATTTGACAGAGCTTGAAGAATTGTTTAAATAATAATGGCAACAATTTCCAAAAACATGTTTTCACTTTGTCATTATGTGGTATTGTGTGTAGATGGGTTAGGGAAATCCATTTGGAATTCAAGCTGTAACACAACAAAATGTGGAATAAGTCAAGGTGTATGAATACTTTCTGAAGGCACTGTATATCTCTGCAGGTGATCTTTCTAACTGGTCAAAATCACTGATACAGATCCCCTTCACCCTCTGGTGGTATGGATAACTTGTTATTATGTCTCCAGATAAACCTAGATTCAAATATCAAATTACTAAAGCGGAATTAGGTGTTTTTGGCTGCGGTCAAAATGACCCCAAATGACCCCAAAAAAGTCCATATTGGGCTCCCTCAGTGCAAGAAGTGTCACTACAGACCCTGGTTCAATTCCAGGCTGTATCACAACCAGCCGTGATTGGGAGTCCCATAGGGCGGTGCAGAATTGGCCGCCATTTGTAAATAAGAATTTGTTCTTAACTGACTTGCCTAGTTACATTAAATAAAAATATTGGTACAGAAACACTAAACAATGATTTAGATTTATTAAGAACAAGTTGATTGACAGTCATGAAACATTTAATAAACCACCATTCAGCTATGATAACAAAATGCCTCTGGGATCAAAATGATAGTATGAGGGTGGTTTGTGAACACAAACATTGTATCTACTTCTTGTGAACAATTACCCTTTTTTTGCATCAAGAGCTCAGCTCAATAACAGATAAGCACTGAGTCAAAGATAATATAATTCGCAACCATTCACTGGCATTTTGAAGTATGACATAACCATTACAAAAATCAAGGTTTCTCAAACTTTGTCCAAAGTTACAGTAACATGTGTGTGTAAACAGGCAGATAGATAGAGACAGACAGACTGAAAGACAGAGTTCAGCAGGACGGAACATCACAGAGAGAGGGAAAAGGATAGAGAAGCCAGCAAGTGCAGATCTTCTATGAGGTCTGGAACAGGGTCAAGTCCCAGCTATGGGCGTTGGAATGCACACACGTGAAATGTTTAGGACACCTCTCAGAACTGGTCTAGACACCCTGTCCTTACACGTGACATGCAGGGACAACCTGTTATTCTGCAAAAAAATTTGACCTGACCTACCTTTGACCTGTCTTCATAACAAAGTACAGAGTAAAAAACAAATACCCTTAATGCAATCAAAACTTTGAAACTGATACTTTGATGGTTTCTGATTGTAGGTTAAACAACACTCTTTTTGCTCTTACCAGGTGGCAAATTAGTTAAAAGACCAATAAGAAATCGCGTTCCAAATCTCTCAGCCAAGATCAGCTCGTTTTCAGTTTTCCCCTCCCCACTCAGACCACTCCCAGCTAAATTCTTGCTTGAGAAATTTCTCTTTGCTAAGAAGCAATTTTTTGAGATTTGGGGATTTTTTTTATTGAAAACAGTCATATTAACCCAGAAATGGTTTGATATTGAGATAAAAAAAACTGCTTCATTGGACCTTTAAGCCAATTTCCTGCAATTCTACAATTTATCTATGTAGCTGAGAGAATTGTACTATTCTAAAGTAAATTTCATGAGATTTTACATATTCTGCCATGGAGCTGAGAGAAAATTTAAACAACAATTGTTCATTTAGCAGACACTCTTATCCAGAGCAACTTACAGGAGCAATTAGTGCCTTGCTCAAGGGCACAGACAGATTTTTCGCTGAAAGGGCTCAGGGATTCGAACCAGCGTCCTTTCCATTACTGGCCCAAGACTCTTAACCACTAAGCTACCTGCCACCCATGTTGCAGTTTTAAAGCACATTTCCTGCAATTCTATGCATTTTGCCAATTTCCGAATGCTGTGTTCTTATGCTCAAGCATAAAAACACAATCAAAACTGCTAAATTCATTTTTTTGGGAATTTTGAATTCTAGCTTTTATTTTGGTTGATTGTTAGTTCTCAAAGATGATATTATAAAAAAATATATAGGTCTATTATATTTTCTACATACTTTATATCTGGTTTTAGTTTAAGTTTACACTGAAACTGCATTTCCATCCCAAAAATGTATGAAAATTAATATATATTTTTTTACATTGTTTGTAAAAAAAATGCTTAGGCCCAAATATTACAATGGCAGAAAAATCTCTGTAATGTGAAGATGGTATGGTTATCCAATAATTTGCAACAATAGATGGCCATTCTATCCTTTTATGCAGGGCTGTTAAATATAAACTCTTGTTACTCTTAAACTCTTAAATGTGATATCCAGGGCCAAGCCTGTGTATTCTGTGGTGACTGTGTAACTGAAGTGAACTTTGCCCTTTGAACTTCAGCTCCGAAGCCAACGACCTGGCACTCAGACTGGCCTGGGAGTACACAGGCCACGAAGACGTCATAACGTTGGACAAGTAAGTCAACAATGTGGGTGTCGGCATTTGTGTTTGCGACAAGTGAAAAGTTTGCACCTGTTATATGCTAGGGAGAATAAAACATAAAAGAACAGAAGGTCAAATTAAAACCAGGATCTAATCCTAATGTAAAGAAAAGGTGTAAATGCAGAGTTTAAAACATTGTCCCTCTCCAATAATAACATCTGCATACTTTGCACAGTTGCAAATGCTTTGTAAGTTGTTCTCTCTAGAGCAGTAAAAACACTAACTAACCCAGACTCGTCTTAGATAACATGCCATCTGGTCCAAATGTTAATTATTCTGCTAACGGGATTATTTGTGTGCGTTTGTGTTAGAGAGTTCTATGATCAATGTTCACTTATCTTAACTGAATCTACTCTAGATTTCATTGAGAATCTGGTATTTCATCTGTCACCATCGGTGTTTTCAAAGTTTTCCATGTTCCTCTATTTTCAGTGCATATCACGGCCATGTGTCATCGCTCATTAACATCAGCCCTTATAAATTTCACCAGCTGGCCAATGCAGAGCAGAGCAAATCTGTTCACGTGGTAAGTGCCCCTGTCCGTCTGCCACCGCAGAATGAAAACATCATGACTCAACATGCTTCATTGGATTTGACAGGGTAGTGTGTATATGTGTGAAACAGGCATAGTAAAGTAGTAAGCAATCCCACAGGTCATGTTCCTGTTCTTATTCTGATAAGATACATACTGTTTTAAGGCGCCGTTTCTCTTTGATGCAGCGATAAAGTGGCAGAGTGTGTTCCAAAGATCTGTCAGCTGTTTCCCTTGACATTATAGATGAAGTCTGATGTGGCTGGTTGTGCTACGTGAACTAAGTCAGCCTGTCTCACTACCTTATATGGATTATTAATGTGGGTTGATATAAGAAATCGTCTCGCTAAACTGAGAACTGGAAAATCTAGCAACACTTATTTTCAACCGCAAGATAGAATATGTACATACTGTATCTCAAGTTTGTACCAATGTAATTACTTACCAACTCAAACTTGTAGCTTGCTTGTTTAACAGTAACATGCCTGGTCTCAGTTCTGTTTGAGCCATCATGTGTCACTCCTTGTCACTCATTTGTCAGGAGTTGACATCATAGCACAAACAGATCTGGCACCATGCTAATGTTTGAATAGCCTGGTGGAAAGCCACACCCTTTGACCTACGACGTAGGTGGGGGCCCTCCGTCGGTGGCGGTCAGCCCTAACCTTAGTGCGCGCCTCTACCTTGAGGAGGGTCTCACGGGTTCTAGTCCAGGTGCGATGACACCTCTGGACAAAGGCGTGAGCAGAGGGGACCGCGACCTCGGAATCCAAAGTCAAAGTCAAAGTCACCATTATTAGTCAGTTGTACAACCAAATGCCTTCAACCGAAATGTGTCTTCCGCATTTAACCCAACCCCTCTGAATCAGAGAGGTGCGGGGGGCTGCCTTAATCGACTTCCACGTCTTCGGCGCCCGGGGAACAGTGGGTTAACTGCCTTGTTCAGGGGCAGAACGACAGATTTTTCTTTCCTTGTCAGCTCAGGGATTCGAACTTGCAACCCTCCGGTTACAAGTCCAACGCTCTAACCACTAGGCTACCTGCCACCCCCTTGGCTAGGCTAGGAAACACAGGTGGCTGGTAACCCAGACTACCCTCGAACGGAGTCAAACCCGTGGCGGACACTGGTAGCGAGTTGTGAGCATACTCAATGAAGGGGAGTTGCTGACTCCAGGACGAGGGGCTCTGGGACACCATACACCGCAATACCCTCTCTACGTCCTGGTTGGCTCTCTCGGCTTGACCGTTACTCTGGGGATGAAACCCCGAGGATAAACTGACGGTCGCACCCAGCAATCTACAAAACTCCCGCCAAAACTTGGACACAAATTGGGGCCCCCTGTCGGAAACCACGTCCATAGGAAGGCCATGTATCCGAAAGACATGGTCCACGACTGCTACAGCTGTCTCCTTAGCAGAAGGCAACTTCGTTAAGGGGATGAAATGGGTTGCCTTCGAGAACCGGTCAACGACTGTCAAAATGACGGTCTTGCCCTGAGAAGGTGGGAGGCCCGTGATGAAATCCAAGGCTATATGGGACCAAGGCCTAGAAGGGACAGACAGCGGCTGGAGTAACCCCTCCGGGGGCCGATTGGAAGTCTTGCCCGTAGCACAGCAGGAACAAGCCAAAACAAAACTCTGAATGTCCTGGGCCATCGCTGGCCACCAGAACCGCTGCTTAACCAGGAAGCTGGTGCGGGTCACTCCTGGGTGGCAAGCTACCTTGGAGCAGTGTCCCCAGCGAATAACATCAGATCGCAGCCCCTCCGGCACAAATTGTCGACTCGGTGGGCAACCGGACGGAGGAGTTACCCCCTCTAAGGCTGTCTTGACCCTCGACTCGATCTCCCAAGTGAGTGTGGACACAATGAGTCTCTCAGGTAGAATGCACTCGGGAGTAGCCGGGCGTTCAGAACGATCAAACACACGAGACAAGGCATCGGGTTTGACGTTCTTAGAGCCCGGGCGGTAAGAGAGGGAAAAGTCAAAACGTCCGAAGAATAGAGCCCACCGAGCCTGTCTGGAGTTGAGCCTCTTGGCGGATCTGATGTATTCCAAGTTTTTATGGTCAGTCCAGACGATAAAGGGGACCCCCGATCCCTCTAACCAATGACGCCACTCCTCCAACGCCAGCTTGACTGCTAATAACTCTCTATTCCCAATGTCATAATTACGTTCGGCCGGTGATAACCGGTGAGAGAGAAAAGCACAAGGATGCAACTTGTCATCCGAGGAAGAGCGCTGGGAGAGAACAGCACCCACGCCCACCTCTGACGCATCCACTTCCACCACAAACTGACGGGTAGGATCTGGGGCAACAAGGATAGGGGCCGAAACAAAGCGACCCTTAAGGTCGGAAAATGCCTTCTCAGCAGCACTGGACCACCTGAACGTAGTACTGAGAGAGGTCAGAGCCGTCAGGGGGAGCGGCCAGCTGGCCGAAATTGCGAATTAATCGCGGTAGAAATTGGCGAAACCCAGAAACCTCTGTAGGGCCTTACGAGAATCCGGGCTCGGCCAATCCACCACGGCCTTTACCTTCTCGGGATCCATGCGCATCCCCTCAGACGAGACGATGTGCCCTAAGAAGGGGACAGACTGAGCATGGAACTGACACTTCTCAGCCTTGACGAAAAGCCCGTTCTCTAGCAACCTCTGGAGCACCCGTCTGACGTGCTGAACGTGTTGCTGGAGAGAGGAAGAAAATATCAAAATGTCATCCAGATAGACATAAATAAATTGATCTACCATATCTCTCAACACATCATTAATGAGTGCTTGGAAGACCGCCGGGGAGTTAGACAGACTGAAAGGCATGACTAAATATTCAAAATGCCCCCTGGGGGGTGTTGAACGCGGTCTTCCACTCATCCCCCCTTCTTAATACGAACCAGATGGTAAGCGTTGCGTAGATCCAATTTCGTGAAGACTGATGCCCCCTGCAACCTCTCGAAGGCTGAAGACATCAACGGCAAAGGATAGGTGTTCTTTACCGTGATGTTGTTCAGCCCTCGGTAGTCAATACAAGGACGCAGGGATCCATCCTTCTTCCCCACGAAAAAGAACCCCGCACCTGCTGGAGAAGAAGAAGGGCGGATGAACCCGGCTGCTAGAGACTCAGAAATGTATTTCTCCATGGCCTCTCTCTCTGGAACCGAAAGAGAGTATAGTCCACCCTTAGGCGGAGACGCATCTGGCCGTGAACTCAATGGCGCAATCGTAGGGACGGTGTGGAGGCAGAGAAGCAGCACGAGACTTACTGAACACTTCCTTCAGGTCAAGGTACTCGGGCACGTTAGACAAATTCACCGGCTCCTCCTGCAACACAGAACCAGACACAGACGAACAAGCAGACACAAGACAGGATGCATAACACTCATTACTCCAGGCCGATACTGTACTGTGCCCCCAGTCCACCCTGGGACCATGCTTGACTAGCCAGGGGTGGCCTAGTACAATGGGGATGTGAGGAGAGTCCATGAGTAGGAGCGATATCTCCTCCACATGATTACCAAGTAACGAGGGTTATGGGTTCGTGCGGAGGTGAATGTTCGGGAGTTCCCGCCCATCCAGTGAGGTAACCGTAATCCGGTGGTTGAGAGGAATGATGGGGATGTGGAGTCTCTGGGCCAGACTCAGGTCCATGAAGTTACCCTCCGCTCCTGAGTCCAATAAGGCTTGACACTGGTGGGAATGGGTCGCCCATTGTAGTCTTACCGGGAGGAGGGTTGAGGAAGAGGGCTTATCCGTCGAGAGGCCGCCCGATAGTAGCCTCTGGTTTACCATCGAGCTTGACCTTTTACCGGACAGTCATCAACAAAATGTCCTGTGCCTCCGCAGTACAGGCACAGCCCTCTACTCCTCCGTTGTTGCCTCTCCTCCCGGGAGAGTCGAGCCCCACCCACCTGCATGGGCTCCTGATGGAACACGGGACTGACCGTATTGCCGCTGGGTGATGAGTGTTCCACGAACCTCGCGAAACCCGGGACCTGATGTGTCCGCTGTTCCAGCCGGTCTAAGCGGGCATCGACCCTTAATGCCAGCTCGATGAGTCCGTCCAGGCTCCTGGGCAGGTCCAGCGCGTAGATCTCTCTCTGAATACGGTCCAGCCAACCCATGCAGGAACATGTCCCACTGCGCCTCCTCGTTCCATTGACACTCCACTGCTAGGGTCCTGAATTCAATCGAGTAATCCGACACAGGTCTACTCCCTGCTGAAGATCCGCAAGAACGCTGGGCTGCCTCGCGTCCCGCTATGCCCGGTCGAAGACCCGCCTCAGCTACTCAGAGAGTGCCTGGAATGACGAGCAGCATTGATGATGGTTCTCCCACACCACTGTTCCCCACTGAGCCGCGCGTCCTGTCAGCAGGGTTAGCGTAAAAGCCACCTTCGATTGTTCTGAGGCTAACGCCTGTGGCTGGAGCGAAAAAACAAGGAGCACTTGTTAATAAATGGTCTGCAAAAATTAGGCTCACCCGAATATGCCTCTGGGGTGGGCATACGCGGCTCAGGTTGGTGGTAAGGGGGTGCAGGAACAGGAAGAACCGGCGATGTTGTGGGCGCAGCGGGGATGCTTAGGTGTTGCAGCTTTTGGGTGAGTTCTGACACCTGCGCTACCAAGGCTTGCACCGCATGACCCGTTGCCTTCATCTGTTCCTCCTGTTGGTCCATACGAGACATGCTTCGAGACAGAAATCGTGTTATCTCCGGCGCACTCGCTGAATCCATGGTTGGTCAGTTCGTTCTGTCACGTGAAAGGACGGAGGATTCAATAGCGAGTCACGTTCAACATTTATTGAAGCAATACAGGAGGTGGAAAACAGGTACAGATAATCCAGGGTGTCAGTAACTGTCTAGGGCTCAGCAGCGCCGAGGCTGCGGGGAGAAACCAATCTTCCGTACTGTCAGTGAGTGAAGAGGAATTCCCCGACTGGCGATCTTGAACGTGCCCAGCGTAGAGACCTCCACTGGAGCGATAGCGAACAAAGAGCCCAGCGGAGAACAGAACCAACGGGGAACAGAGTACTCGGCCTGGAGAGAGACACACGCACAGGAAAACAAGACAACGAACTGACAAACACAAGACCAAGACAACGAGTATAAGTAGGCACACGTAATGAGTGTCAGCTGGCGCTGACAACAAGCAGAGTGGCAATTAGCGGCCACACCCACACTCACACACGCACGCACACACACAGAGAGAGCCGGTGAATTCATGAACCGTGACACAGTGCCTCTTTGCTTGACTGAAGGTACCACCTGAAGGTACCACCTTCATCTGTACAAACAATAGTACGCAAGTATAAACACTATGGGACCACGCAGCCGTCATAACGCTCAGGAAGGAGACGCGTTCTGTCTCCTAGAGATGAACAGTGCAAATCAATCCCAGAACAACAGCAAAGGACCTTGTGAAGATGCTGGAGGAAACCGGTATAAAAGTATCTATATCCACAGTAAAACGAGTCCTATATCGACATAACCTGAAAGGCTGCTCAGCAAGGCAGAAGCCACTGCTCCAAAACCGCCATAAAAAAGCCAGACTACAGTTTGCAACTGCACATGGGGGACAAAGATCCTACTTTTTTGAGAAATGTCCTCTGGTCTGATGAAACAAAAATAGAACTGTTTGGCCATAATGACCATCGTTATGTTAGGAAGAAAAAGAGGGAGGCTTGCAAGCCGAAGAACATTATCCCAACCGTGAAGCACGGGGGTGGCAGCATCATGTTGTGCTTTGCTGCAGGAGGGACTGGTGCACTTCACAAAATAGATGGCATTATGAGAAAGGTAAAATGATGTGGATATATTGAAGCAACATCTCAAGACATCAGTCAGGAAGTTAAAGCTTGGTCGCAAATGGGTCTTCCAAATGGACAATGACCCCAAGAATACTTCCAAAGTTGTGGCAAAATGGCTTAAGGACAACAAAGTCAAGGTATTGGAGTGGCCATCACAAAGCCCTGACCTCAATCCCATAGAAAATTTGTGGGCAGAACTGAAAAGGTGTGTGTGAGCAAGGAGGCCTACAAACCTGACTCAGTTACACCAGCTCTGTCAGGAGGAATGGGCAAAAAATCACCCAACTTATTGTGGGAAGCTTGTGGAAGGCTACCCGAAACATTTGACCCAATTTAAACAATTTAAAGGCAATGCTACCAAATACTAATTGACTGTATGTTAACTTCTGACCCACTGAGAATGTGATGAAAGAAATAAAAGCTGAAATAAATCATTCTGTCTATTATTATTCTGATAATTATTCTGACATTGGCTAAGGTGTATGTAAACTTCTGACTTCAACTGAGGGAGTTCCAGTACTGGGAAGAAATTAAATCTACTCTCACCCCTGAGCCTACCTCAAAATTCTCCTAGTGTTTGATGATGCACACTATGCTGCTGTATGCTAGATCCAAGCATCCCTGGGTTCATTGCTCTTTAGACTGATTGCTCAGATGGTTTTGCACATATTGTGAAATATGTTCCAACTGTGTTCTTTTCCCCCATTCCCCTAGGCTCTGAGCCCTGACCTCTACAGAGGCAGCTATAGACAAGACCATCCAGACCCCGCCACAGCATATGCCGATGACGTCAACAATCTTATACAGAAAGCCCATGAGAAAGGACACAAGGTACAAAATATATATATTTTTTTTATATTCTGGGTTACCTAACCTAGAGTATCTAATGCCTGCAAATAGGGCTGGGCGATGTGGACTAAAAATCAGTTCTCAATTTTGTCAAACTTATGGGTGATTCACGATATGATTTTTTTTAAATGTAACGTTATCTCTAAATAAGCTTTGATGCAAAACATTAAAGGTAAATACACTGCATGTAAATTATACCTAGGCTAAATATATCCCTTCCACAACCATAAGACCCAATAATATTTTAATTATTTTATCAAAATAGTTTAACCTGCTTTTTTGCAATAATCAAGTCTGTCTATGAAAAGTAGCCAGCTAATCTTCATATTTAAAGTCAACTTGGATCTATTTGCTTGCTAACAAGGTATAACAGTTGAACTGTTATGAATACACCCTCCTGTCCGTCTCCAGCTGTTTGAACAACATAACCCGTTCACTTTGTTAAGATATTTGTTAAGATAAGTGGCCTACCTGGTTATGATGCTTATTTTTCAAAATGAGAACAAGTTGCCTAATGATATAAATGCATCTTTAAATGCTCATTGCACATTTATAAAACACAGACTAGACAGCTAGCACATGACAGTCTGTGGCTAAAATGCTACTAGCAGTGAGCATACATTTTCCACAATCATGTTCATTGATACTCTCGTTATAGTGTACCACAGTATGAGTCATAATACCCATAAAACCTAGCGGTCAAACAGAGTTCTAATCTTTTTTCCACCATTAATTTTTCCCATAACAGATTTTAGAAACACTTAAAAGAAGGGCTGTGTTTCGTGTAGGCTTACCCATTTTGATAACCGTGTAAATCTCTCTACGACAAGGTGACTTATCATTATAATTGCCTGTATTTACCCCCCCCCCCAAATGAATTAGCTGCTAATGTGGTTATCATAAAGAACTACAAATGCCATGAAGATCTGGACAAGACTGCCGAATCTAGGCAAAAGCAAAGAATCTCTGGATGAACTATCTGATGTTAGCTAAATGTAGTAATTAATAAATTGGCTACATTTCTTTAAATAGACAATTCTGTGAACTGTCATGTGCAAGTTTTAAATTGACACAATACCTATTAGCAAAGGTGTCAGCTAGAGATGACGTGCAGAAGCTTGCAGGGATTTGTAGTTTTGCATGATGTCTACTTTGATGCTAATTAGCATTTTCGAATATGAGAGTAAATAGAGCCAAATACAGTATACAGTGCCTTCGGAAAGTATTCAGACCCCTTAAATTGATTGATATACATTTACATACAGTACCAGTCAAAGGTTTGAACACACCTACTCAGTCCAGAGTTTCTTTATTTTACAATTTTCTACATTGTAGAATAACAGTGAAGACATCAAAACTATGAAATAACACATATGGAATCATGTAGTAACCAAAAAAGTGTTTTATTTTATATTTGAGATTCTTCAAAGTAGCCACCCTTTGTCTTGATGACATGTTCTCTGGAGTGATGAATCACGCTTCACCATCTGGTAGTCCGATGGACTAATCTGGGTTTGGCGGATGCCAGAAGAACGCTACCTGCCCCAATGCATAGTGCCAACTGTAAAGTTTGGTGGAGGATAAATAATGGTTTGGGGCTGTTTTTAATGGTTCGGGCTAGGCCCCTTAGTTCCAGTGAAGGGAAGTCTTAACGCTACAGCATACAGTGACATTCTAGACGATTCTGTGCTTCCAACTTTGTGGCAACAGTTTGGGGAAGGCCCTTTCCTGTTTCAGGATGACAATGCCCCCGTGCACAAAGCGAGGTCCATACAGAAATGGTTTGTTGAGATCGGCGTGGAAGAACTTAACTGGCCTGCACAGAGCCCTGACCTCAACCCCATCGAACACTTTTGGGATTAATTGAAACGCCGAGCCCCAGGCCTAATTGCCCAACACCAGCAATAATCCAACATCTATTTGAAAGTCTTCCCAGAAGAGTGGAGGCTGTTATAGCAGCAAAGGGGGGACCAACTCCTTATTAATGCCCATGATTTTGGAATGAGATTTTAGACGAGCAGGTGTCCACATATTTTTGGTAATGTAGTGTATATTGAATAAAGTCACCTAGTCCTCGAGAGTTTATCAAAACGTCAGGCCAGGGTAAGCCTATACGAAACACAGCCCTTATTTGAAGTGTTTCTAAAATCCCCAGTGGGAAAAATTTATGGTGGAAAAAACGATTAGAACAATTTCCCTGTTTGACCGCTTGGTTTTATGGGTATTATGACACCTCCAATTTGGGGCTCTATAGTAGGATCTGCTTTGTTTTACATTTTGGCAGTTGAGACATGAAAATGGTATCGTTATAAAGGTTAAGTTCTCCTCTCTTACAGTAAAATAATGTCTAAGTGTTTCTGTGTCCATATGACCGATTCTGTTAGACCAAACCTCAAATGCAAACAGGGAGTTTAAACTGCTTGTTGTCAGAAAGTAAGATCTTTCGTCTTTGTTGTTGTGAGTGGCAGGGGGAGGGGCTTGGTGTTAGTGTGCGAGTGGGAAGGTGCACAGTCCAGACAGCACAAAAGGAGCGAAGGAGACGAGACCAAAAAGACATAGACAACTTTGATTCTTGCGATACAGGTATTTGGAACATCGTGCTAAAACACATTCAAATTAATCAAATTAATTCTATATATTTCCCAGCCCTACCTGCAAATCTATTGAATATATCTCATAATTATAAACAGTAGTTGCTGAACTTAAAGGCGCAATATGAAGAAATCACTCCGCCATTGTCTGGTTGCTAAATGTGACAAATGTGACATTATTTATGTGACAAAACAAGCAATGTTACTATTTATTTAAGTACCTTTATTTTAGCAGGGAAACGTTTGAGACCAAGGCCTCTTATACAAGGGATCCCTGCATATACACAATTTACAATGAATAGTGTAAAGAATCGTTGTACCATCTGTAAACCGCTGTGCAATATCTTTTCAATAGCCAATAATATCATATTTTCAGCTGTTTGAAGCTGGTGTACAAAACCGAAAGTAAAAATACACAAAAACGAAACCTAAGGACGGGAAGCATAGATTGGATCTATCGCCTATCAGACTTGCTTTCAATGAGAATGACTGCTCTTTAACTCACATTTCTTTGTGAATTTGGTTGGGTCATGCACAAATCTACATTTCACCCCTTTAATATTTGTGACTCACCACCTGGATTCGGTCTTATGTAGCATAATGTGAAATTGTGTTTTTTACATTTGATAAAAGTAGAGACTTCAGAGCTAGAAAATGGTATATCATACACTGCATTTGAGGAACAATGGGAAAGTAATTCTGCTTTGAAAGTTGATCAACTTGTAAACTCACTTTTGAGAAAATCACCTTTGAATGTTTTGCTGTCTAGTGAAGACCTCTTCTTTGTCGACACCCATTCAGCATCTTTCACACCCTCATCCTAAGCTTTAGCTCCACCCATCTCGTTTCGCTCTCTGAGCGCGCACTTGACGCTCTGGCCGATGATTTGCTTACCCCTGGGTAACATGAAAACAGCCTAACCAGCTCTGCTGGCAACAATTTCATTACACTTTTTTGCAGACGTTTACTGACACCGGCCATATTCAACGTGTTATACACACATCACGTAACGTTAGCTAGTTAAACAACAATGAACAAAGTTCCAACAATGCCTAACATTAGGCTCTAACTAGAAAAGCAAACAGCTCTGGGAAACGAATAACAGTTAATAACCTCCGCTAGGGAGCCAGCCAGCTAACGTTAGCTAGCTAACTAACAGTACAGTTTAGCTTAAGACATATAGCTAGCTAGGTAAACAATGAACCAAGCTAGGTGAACAACGTTTAAGATCACACATGTCACCTAACGTTAGCTAACGAGCGAGCCAGCTAACGTTAGCTAGTTAAACAACCATGAACAAAGTGCCAACAATGCCTAACATTAGGCTCTAACTAGAAAAGCAAACGGCTCTGGGAAACAAATAATAATGTCAGCTAGGGAGCCAGCCAGCTAACGTTAGCTAGCTAGCTAACAGTTCAATTTAGCTTGAAATGAAACCACTTTCTGTCAAAATTAGAAACGTGTAATATCTGAAAATGTAGCTAGCTTTCGCTAGACTATCTTATCTGTATACATCATCATGCATGATGGATGTGTCTCCCTGTCAGGAATGCCATACCATGGTTGCCCTTAGTTTGAGGATGTAATCCAGAGACAGGTGTTTTCTCCATCTCTTTAGCTACCATACTCTAATTCCACTGATTTCAAAACTTGATCCTCCAGAAAGTGGAGAGCAACACTTATGCAGCTCCACTACACAATAAATGTTTTTAAAAAAAGCTGTGTTCAACAGGATTACCAACAGTTTCCTGATCGGGTCACATTTGTGACCCACTACCTGGATTCGGGCCTATGTAGCAAAATTTGAAATTGTGTTTTTTACATTGGATAAAAGTAGAGACTCCAAGCTAGAACATGGTATATCATACACTGCAGTTGAGGAACAATGAGAAAGTAATTATGCTTTGAAAATTGATAAACTTGTAACCCCACTTTTGAGAAAATGGCCCTTTTGTTTTTGTACACCTACTGGAAAGCTCCTCTTTGTCTACACTCATTCAGCTTCGTTCACACCCTCTAAATCCTTAGCCCCACCCATCTCTCTAAGAATTCACAGTGTAGTAAACAACCAAAGATTTCAAGACTAAAAGTTGTGAAAGTAGTAGCAAAAAATGTGTATTACAAATTAACTTTATCTAGTCCTTGGCCTATATCCTAATCTGACATTGGTGCAGGTCATGTTGTTCTTCACATTGCCGTCTCTGGTAAACACACACTATATCAAATAACATGTTTATTTGTCACATGCACAGGATACAGAAGGTGTAAACTGTACAGTGAAATGGTTAGTGCATAGTGGAGTCTTTTGTTTAGACATGTAGCTAGCTAGCTCGCTTAACAATGAACCATAATCTCAAATAGTGAGCCAGCCAACTAACTTTAGCTAGCTAGCTAGCTAGCTAACAGTACACTTTAACTTGCAATTAAAATGACTTTCTGACTAAATTAGAAACGTATAATATCTGAAAATGTAGCTAGATTCTTACCTGTAAACATGGATGAACGCTCCTACCTCTGTCATGGATGCCATGATTGCTCTTGGTTTGAAGATGTAATCTGGAGACAGGTATTTTATACAACTGCCTTCTTTCTGTGTTCTCTTTGTGGACTCTCCACATTTGGCAATCATCTCTCTGCTTCCAACGGGCAATCCACTGATTTCAAAACTCGGTCAACTTCTTCCGTGTCGACGACACCATTTCTTCCCCACCATTGTCATCAGAAGACTCTACAGTGTCTGGTTCAATGAAAATGTTTTTACCTAAATCAGGGATTTACTCATTGTCTGATTCATTTTCAGAGAGAGTCAGCATGGCACGATCATCCTCCAGAAAGTAGTCAGTCACAACGTTTTCCCACTGAGCTTTGATGATATTAACTTCAGGGCAGCAATGTTGAGAGCAGTAGCAAAACCTTTTCCGTTTTTCATGATATCTTTCAAAAAAAGCCGGATAGACAGGATTATCCACACATAATTAGCAGCTCATGTTATAGACAGAAGCACGTTACATGGCAGACCAATCCGAACATCTCTCAGCATGTCCAGCCCATCCATTATCTCAGCCAATCATGGCTCCTGTTTTTTTCCATGGCCAAACCAACTAGGCTCGTTATTTAACAATTGTATTTGTATTTACAGATGGCATACACGTTTGTTATTAAGGCACATGAAAGTGCACATAAGGCATTCCTGCCAAAAACATATTTTTATTTATATGCCTCTCCTGTGAAGTAGTGACGTGAGACATACACCTAGTTTCTTGAAACGGGTCACATTTATCTACAGTAGATGGCAGTCTGTCTAGGCTTTAGGTACCTGTACAGGATGTCTGCAAGATGTGGTCTTCAAATCTGGACTGTACTTCTAAGTTCTTCTGATGTTTTGTAGTCCCGTGTGTTTTTCTTTACATTAAATAGCCTAACTATTTACCCATCACACGAACATTTGAGGTGCTCAGTTCTGGTGAGCTCCTGCCTAAATCAAGCACTGCCCATACACAAAGGAAGTTGCCTGTTTTTGCTCGTTTTTTCCCCCAACACAGGCAATAATAATTGTATCTTCCGCCCCTCCTTCTTTTTTCCCTCCCGTCTTTCCTATCTCTTCTCTTGCTGTTTCTCCCACTCTCAGGTCAGGGCCGTGAATGGGCTGCATAGAGGAACTCCACAGATCTGCCTGTCCCCTGGTTACACTGATTTACAGGGGCTCTTGTGGGGCTTCCCAGGGCCAATGACACTGGCTGGCTTAACCCTCTGTTCCAGGAAAAACCTGGGAGATCCACAGCCAAATCCAATGGAAGGTCCCATCTTTACTTTCTGACATCAATCATTCCCAGTTCAGTAGCAAGATGGAAGTGATGGTAACCCTAGAAGGCAAAGAGATGGAAATGGATGGATTCCAATGGAGTTCTCCCAGAAGACAAGCCAGCCTAATGGACCTTTTGCTGTATGATGCAGTCTCATCTTATCCCTTTAACCATATATTTTTCATCTTGTTGCTGTTGAGCTTTAAGGCTTTGTGCGATTGTTATCTTCCTGGCTGGGAGTGGCTAAATGTTAGCCAAAAAGTGAGACTCCACTGTTATGAAAAAGGGGAATTCACAGGTTCATAGACCTGGGACACTACCTGGGACAAGTCTTTCCCCTATCTGTGGTGTGTTGACATAAGGGGAGACATGGTGTTGGGTCTGATGTGCTCTTCTCTTGTGCAGATTGCTGCTTTTATTGCAGAGTCGCTGCAGAGTTGTGGTGGGCAAGTCATTCCCCCTGCAGGCTACTTCCAGAAAGTGGCACAGTATGTACCAAGAGACTGCATTTACTCACTATAAGATCCCATTTACACTTGCTATTTTTGGATTGCGATTGGACCATTGCCACACTGAAATTGGTTGTTATAAGATGCATTGTGATCTGATTGGCACTTTTTGGTGGGAATTGGCTAACATTTACATTATTGTTATTTAGGAAAGAGCCTCAGAGGCAACTTTTAATTTGATTTATTTTTGTGTTGCAAGCAAATACATCTGTTGCTTTGTAGCTGAAAAATTGCAGCAATGTATGTGTGTACGCGTACTTCCATACCACTGCACTGTTCCTCTCCCCCACAGACATGTTCACCAGGCTGGTGGCCTATTCATCGCTGACGAGGTGCAGGTGGGATTTGGCCGTGTTGGCACCCACTTCTGGGCCTTCCAGCTACAGGGAGAGGACTTTGTGCCTGACATTGTCACCATGGGCAAACCCATCGGTAACGGGCACCCCATGTCATGTGTGGTCACCACAAGAGAGGTAGCAGAAGCCTTCAAGAACTCTGGCATGGAGTACTTCAACACGGTAAGAGGATTAGCAACCAAGTGGTTACATAAACCGTCAAATGTTAACTGTTCCTAATGTTTGTACACTGTATTTACAATTACTAGCCAGCAAAAGAATGAAGCTAACTAATTGTAAATACACTGAGTGTACCAAACATTAGGAACACCTTCCTAATATTGAGTTGCCCCCCCTTGGCCCTCAGAACAGCCTCAATTCATCGGGGCATGGACTCTACAAGGTGTCGAATGCGTTCCACAGGGATGTTGGCCCATGTTGACTCCAATGCTTCCCACAGTTGTGTCAAGTTGGCTGGATGTCCTTTGGGTGGTGGACCATTCTTGATACACACGGGAAACTGTTGGGTGTGAAAAACCCAGCAGTGTTGCAGTTCTTGACACTACGATATCCTGTTCAAAGGCACTTAAATCTTTTGTCTTGCCCATTCACCCTCTGAATGACACACATACACAATCCATGTCTCAATTGTTTCAAGCCTAAAAAATACTTATTTGACCTGTCTCCTCCCCTGCAACACTGATTGAATTGGATTTAACAAGTGGCATCAATAAGGTATCATAGCTTTCACCTTGATTCACTTGGTCAGTCTATGTCATGGAAAGAGCAGGTGTCCTTAATATTTTATATACTCAGTATGAATGTAAATAGGCGAACTTTAGCTAATTTGGCCAATTCCCAGCAGAATTGTCTTCCAGTTGTACATGGCCTGACTGTTTTCTGCTACTTGGATTTCCCAGTTTGGAGGTAACCCTGTGTCCTGTGCCATTGGCCTTGCTGTGCTGGACGTGATTGAAAAAGAGGATCTCCAAGGCAACGCGCTGCGCGTTGGGGGCTACCTGACGCGACTGCTGGAGCAGCAGAAAGAGAAGCATCCACTGGTGGGGGATATCAGGTACACACACGCACACTGCACCGTCCACAACTGCAGGGCTTTCCAGAGGGGGTGCGGTCAGCACAAAGCATCACCGCACTGCCTGCCCTGGACATCTTCGGCACCCAGTGTCACAGGAAAGCCAAGAAGATCATCAAGAACATCAGCCACCTGAGCCACGGCCTGTTCACCCCTCTATCGTCCAGATGGCAAGGTTAATACAGGTGCATCAAAGCTGGGACCGAGAGACTGAAAAACAGCTTCTATCGCAAGGCCATCAGACTGTTAAATAGCCATCACTAGCCGACTTCCACCCAGTACCCTGTCCTGAACTAGTTGGCTACCACCCGGTTACTCATCCCTGCACCTTAGAGGCAGCTGACCTATGTACATCAAATCAAATGTTATTCGTCACATGCGCCAAATACAACAGGTGTAGACCTTACAGTGAAATGCTTACTTACAAGCCCCTAACCAGCAATGCAGTTTAAAAAATATGAATAAGAATAAGAAATAAAAGTAACAAGTAGTTAAAGAGCAGCAGTAAAATAACAATAGCGAGACTATATACAGAGGGTACCAGTACAGAGTCAATGTGCCGGGGCACCGGTTAGTCGAGGTAATTGAGGTAATATGTACATGTAGGTAGAGTTATTAAAGTGCATAGATAATAACAGAGAGTAGCAGCAGCGTAAAAGGGGGCAATGCAAATAGTCTGGGTAGCCATTTGATTAGATGTTCAGGAGTCTTATGGCTTGGGGGTAGAAGCTGTTTAGAAGCCTCTTGGACCTAGATCTGGTGCTCCGGTACCGCTTGCCATGCGGTAGCAGAGAGAACAGTCTATGACTAGGGTGGCTGGAGTCTTTGACAATTTTTAGGGCCTTCCTCTGACACCGCCTGGTATAGAGGTCCTGGACGGCCTACAGCACCCGATGTCACAGAAAGGCCAAAAAGATCATCAAGGACAACAACCACCTGAGCCACTGCCTGTTCACACCGCTATCATCCAGAAGGCGAGGTCAGTACAGGTGCATCAAAGCTGGGACCGAGAGATTGTAAAACAGTCTCTGTCTCAAGGCCATCAGACTGCTAAACAGCAATCACTAACTCAGAGAGGCTGCTGCCTACATTGAGACCCAATCACTGGACACTTTAATAAATGGATCACTAGTCACTTTAAACAATGCCTCTTAAATAATGTTTACATATCTCACATTACATGTATATACTATATTTTATACCATCTATTGCACCTTGCCTATGCCACTCGGCCATCGCTCATCCATACACTTATATGTACATATTCTCATTCACCCCTTTAGATTTGTGTGTATTAGGTAGTTGTTGGGGAATTGTTAGATTACTTGTTAGACATTACTGCACTGTCGGAACTAGAAGCACAAGCATTTCGCTACACTCGCATGAACATCTGCTAACTATGTGTATGTGCCCAATAACATTTGATTTGATGATGAGCTTTGAGGGCACTATGGTGTTGAACGCTGTGCTGTATTCAATTAATAGCATTCTCACATGTTCCTTTTGTCCAGGTGGGAAAGGGCAGTGTGGAGTGCAATAGAGATTGCATCATCTGTGTATTTTTTTTTTCTTTCCTTCTTAATTCGTTTGAGACAATCAGTTGTGTTGAAAGAAGGTAGGGATGGTATACAGAAGATTAGCCCTATTTGGTAAAAGAACAAGTCCATATTATGTCAGGAACAGCTAAAATAATCAAAGACAAAAGACAGTCAATCATTACTTTAAGAGATGAAGGTCAGTCAATCCGGAAAATTTCAAGAACTTTGAAAGTTTCTTCAAGTGCAGTTGCAAAAACCATCAAGAGCTATGATGAAAGTGTCTCTCATGAGGACAGCCGCAGGAAAGGAAGACCCAAAGTTCATTAGATTTAACTGCACCTCAGATTGCAGCCCAAATAAATGCATCACAGAGTGCCAGTAACAGACACATCTCAATATCAACTGTTCAGAGACTGCGTGAATCAGGCATTCATGGTCGAATTGCTGCAAAGAAATCACTACTAAAGGACACCAATAATAAGAAGAGACTTGCTTGGGCCAAGAAACACGAGCAATTAACATTAGACTGGTGGAAAATCTGTCCTTTGGAAAAACATCCACTGGCAAGAGATGTAAAGTAGGCCTACTCACTTAACTAAGGGGGGAGAGAGGCTTATCATCTGAGCCTGATACTGACTCCTTCATATTGCAATAGCTTAGAGCTCTACACATTAACCATTGATCATGTACAGTATATCACAAAAGTGAGTACACCCCTCACATTTTTGTAAATATTTGAGTATATCTTTTCATGTGACAACACTGAAGAAAGGACACTTTGCTACAATGTAAAGTAGTGAGTGTACAGCTTGTATAACAGTGTAAATTTGCTGTCCCCCTCAAAATAACTCAACACACAGCCATTAATGTTTAAACCGCTGGCAACAAAAGTGAGTACACCCCTAAGTGAAAATGTCCAAATTGGGCCCAATTAGCCATTTTCCCTTCCCGGTGTCATGTGACTCGTTAGTGTTACAAGGTCTCAGGTGTGAATGGGGAGCAGGTGTGTTAAATTTGGTGTCATCGCTCTCACACTTCCTCATACTGACTGGTCACTGGAAGTTCAACATGGCACCTCATGGCAAAGAACTCTCTGAGGATCTGAAAAAAATAATTGTTGCTCTACATAAAGATGGCCTGGGCTATAAGAAGATTGCCAAGACCCTGAAACTGAGCTGCAGCACGGTGGCCAAGACCATACAGCGGTTTAACTGGACAGGTTCCACTCAGAACAGGCCTCGCCATGGTCGACCAAAGAAGTTGAGTGCACGTGCTCAGCGTCATATCCAGAGGTTGTCTTTGGGAAATAGACGTATGAGTGCTGCCAGCATTGCTGCAGAGGTTGAAGGGGTGGGGGGTCAGCCTGTCAGTGCTCAGACCATACGCTGTACACTGCATCAAATTGGTCTGCATGGCTGTCGTCCCAGAAGGAAGCCTCTTCTAAAGATGATGCACAAGAAAGCCCGCAAACAGTTTGCTGAAGACAAGCAGACTAAGGACATGGATTACTGGAACCATGTCCTGTGGTCTGATGAGACCAAGATAAACTTATTTGGTTCAGATGGTGTCAAGCGTGTGTGGCGGCAACCAGGTGAGGAGTACAAAGACAAGTGTGTCTTGCCTACAGTCAAGCATGGTGGTGGGAGTGTCATGGTCTGGGGCTGCATGAGTGCTGCCGGCACTGGGGAGCTACAGTTAATTGAGGGAACCATGAATGCCAACATGTACTGTGACATACTGAAGCAGAGCATGATCCCCTCCCTTCGGAGACTGGGCCGCAGGGCAGTATTCCAACATGATAACGACCCCAAACACACCTCCAAGACGACCACTGCCTTGCTAAAGAAGCTGAGGGTAAAGGTGATGGACTGGCCAAGCATGTCTCCAGACCTAAACCCTATTGAGCATCTGTGGGGCATCCTCAAGCGGAAGCTAGAGGAGTGCAAGGTCTCTAACATCCACCAGCTCTGTGATGTTGTCATGGAGGAGTGGAAGAGGACTCCAGTGGCAACCTGTGAAGCTCTGGTGAACTCCATGCCCAAGAGGGTTAAGGCAGTCCTGGAAAATGATGGTGGCCACACAAAATATTGACACTTTGGGCCCAATTTGGACATTTTCACTTAGGGGTGTACTCACTTTTGTTGCCAGCGGTTTAGACATTAATGGCTATGTGTTGAGTTATTTTGAGGGGACAGCAAATTTACACTGTTATACAAGCTGTACACTCACTACTTTACATTGTAGCAAAGTGCCATTTCTTCAGTGTTGTCACATGAAAAGATATACTCAAATATTTACAAAAATGTGAGGGGTGTACTCACTTTTGTGATATACTGTATTTGGGTGTCACAATTGTGTTTCAGTATTTGCAGATATACAACATGAATAATGTCTTTGGTCAGAAAAATTATCAAATTGGGTTTTAAACAATATGGTATTGTAAAGTTTTGGGCAAGTAATAGCTGTAAACTGGCACTGAATACTTTGACTACAAAAATGTTTGTGCATACTGAATAAACCACTGATCTATGTACAAATATACACAATACCAATGCTTTTACCACTAGTAGTGATGGGCACCAATATCAATCATTTGACATGACAAGGCATATTGTGATATCGATTGATCTGTCCTGTTATCCTTCCCATTATGTAAAAATGCTAACTTGACTGCTACTGCATGCACAAAACCCTTCTCACAGGCTCTCAACTTAGCATTCTTAATTGGCTGCTGATGTGCAATCAACGGTAGATAGGCTTCCCATTGTGTTCAAACTAGTTGAGTAGGTTTTAGGCTCCTTTAGGGAAAGTCCATACTTATATCAGTTGCAGTTTTCCAGTTGGTGCCTATCACTCACCACTACAATATGCCAATGTACATATCCAGTGTCAAATGACCCTGACACCTACAGAGGATTCTTAGAAATGCAGCTGGCAACAACACGTTCAACATGACAGAGGTTCACAAAAGCTCTGTGTGTGTGTCAGGGGTCAGACTGTGATGATGTAATGTCTGATAGGGGTCGTGGCCTGTTTGTTGGGGCGGAGCTTGTGAGAGATCGGGTGAAACTGACCCCTGCTACAGCGGAAGCCCAGGACATAATTTACAAGTGAGTGATTCATTTACGCCCTTTTTAGACATTTATAAAACGTACATAGTTGTTGTACTGCATTTTAGCATATGGTCAGTTCTTAAAATGAGATAAAACACAGTTTATAAAATGTCTGCACATTTATCAAGCCGTGTAAATCACACATAGAAGCAGTTTTATCAATTAGAATCATGTTAAATCATATAGCACATTTTCAAATCAAGTATAAGGTTTTTAATTCACAATTTGCCATGGATTCCGACATATTTTTTTAGGATCAAGTTCTGTAAGCATTTTTGTGGCCAATGTTGGTTTAGGTTTCAAACATCACATGACGTGTCGTATTGTAATAATCTCAATAAAAGTTTAGAAATTGAGCAATGCAGAAGCACACATGAACTACGTGCAGTTATATGAGCATATTAAGACCAAAAACCGTTGGGCACCTCCTCCTAGTTGTAGTGTTACCACAACGGTTATGTAAACGTTTGGGCATACTCGTCATTGACAGCCATTGTCCAAACCCCAGTGTAAACGTGGCTATAGTTGGCTATACTATAGTAAACTAAACTATAGTTTAGCACTCAAGTCAAGAAACATATCTTCTCTTGAAAATCTGAATTGTAATTGATCCAGAAGAGACTTGTAGACCCAGAAGATATTGCAGTATGCTTGTTTCATTAGGACAAATATGGAGTTCCAAACTCTGTTTCCCCAGACTGAAGGAACAACACATCCTACTAAGTGCAGATGGTCCTCATCGCAATGTCCTCAAGTTCAAACCACCCATGTGCTTCTCTGAGGAGGACGCCGACATGGTCGTGGAAAAGATTGACCAGATTCTCACAGGTACTCTTAATGCCCCTCTGAGTTTGTGAGCTGTTGCCTGGAAAGTAGCAGAAACCACATCCTTCTTTCTCTCGTCCATTATTCAAAATACTTGTAGTGTAATGTCACTGTGGTACCATGGCAAGAAGTTTTATTATGAGTCTTTTTTTTACAGACATTGAAAAGGCATTGGGGTTACAAATGCCCTCCACAGTACACACAGAGAATGGAAGCCGTAAGAGAAATGTAAGTCTGGCACAGTTCATACAGGCCCTAACTCCTTCCCCTCAATCTCTTTGGCATTCACATATCTAATTTTAGCAGTACCAATGTGTTTCCACTGATTATGTTAGTTTTTTTTAACTGAGTTACCATAGCTAGGGCTGACACTCAGGACTTGAGAAGAGCAGAATCAATTAACTTTGCATCATCAGTACAGTTGCTCTGTGAGAAGGTGTCAACTGTGGAAGGTGTTAACCCATGTTCACAGTTAGCCATTGTTATTTAAATGTTGGCTGAAAAGTACTAGTGGCTTCGCCTTGGTCCCAAGTCAGTCATCGGAGGCCATGGCCCAGTGAGTCACTCTCTGGATCCGGGAAGTGGAAGTGGAAATACAAAAGTCTGAGCCTTTTTAGTAAAACACCAGAGTAAATCCTCCGTGGAAATTCACCATAATGGTGCATTTATACTAAGGACTTACCACACACCAGGGTGTCATGTGCTCTAGTTAGTCCCTCTAGGATTCTGCGATTGCCAATTGTTTTTTCAAAATTAACAATTTATTGCATATTATGCGAGGGCTCGCAATTTTAACCAATCACTGCCCATTTTCCACATTATTTGGTTCAGTCAAGCCAAAAATTTAACTTTTTCCCACGTCAGCGCATTTTTGTGACAAATTGGACAAAATCATTGCATTATTGCCATGCAAAATGTCACAATTGCTGCAGCAAAATCAAGCATTTTTGACTGCAAATATCACAAAAAGTTACCGCGATATCCTGGAGGGACTGTCTAGTATAATTGTTTCCATTAGGACTGTGATACTAAAGACTTGGGGTGAGCAGAATCAACAACCTCTGAATCATCAAGACAGTTGCTTTGTGAGAAGATGTTAAAGTTAGGTTAGCTATTGTTTATGTAATTGCCAGCTGAATAGTACCAGTGGCCTTGCCTTGGCTCCAAGTCAGAGCAGGTCCGTCAGAACAAATCAATAGATAAGAATTACGTTATACATATCTACAGTTGAAGTCGAAAGTTTACATACACTTAGGTTGGAGTCATTAAAACTAGTTTTTCAACCACTCCTCAAATTTCATGTAAACAAACTATAGTTTTGGCAAGTCGGTTAGGATCTACTTTGTGCATGACTCAAGTCAATTTGCCAACAATAGTTTACAGACAGATTATTTCACTTATAACTCACTGTATCACAATTCCAGTGGGTCAGAAGTTTACATACACTAAGTTGACTCTGCCTTTTAAACATCTTGGAAAATTCAAGAAAATTATGTCATGGCTTTAGAAGCTTCTGATAGGCTAATTGACAAAATATGAGTCAATTGAAAGTTTCTATATACACAGTAAAATGAGTCCTATATCGACATAACCTGAAAGGCCGCTCAGCAAGGAAGAAGCCACTGCTCCAAAACCGCCATAAAAAGCCAGACTACGGTCTGCAACTGGACATGGAGAAATGTCCTCTGGTCTGATGAAACAAAAATAGAACCGTTTGGCAATAATGACCATCGTTATGTTTGGAGGAAAAAAGGGGATGCTTGTATTTTTGCATTGACAGTGAATTGCAGTGAGAAGTGAAGGTTGAGGAAAATGCATTGAAAGTGAATGAAAATCGGTAAAAATAAGGACAAAAAAATGTAGAACAGAAAAAGTAAAAAAGATATAAAAAAGTTTTATACAAGCAACCCGAGAGACCATTCTGCACGTTTGAACGTTTGAACAACGTTTCTAGCTTAAACAGTGTAGGAGGAGTAGCATGCTAAAGAATAATAATAAGGAGTATGTTGAATATTGAAGCGGGGGTTTCGCTGTGCAAGCCCCTATATAAGAAGTATGTCTTAGACTGAAGCTGGGGGTTTTGCTGCGCAAGCCACACAATAACCTTTGACATCAAACTTTGTACGTTGATATGTAACAGCCCAAGCCCTCTGCGAAAACATTCGGGGTATCCACATTTGTTATATTTGAAAAAATAGCACTGGACGAGTTTACCACAGTCGGTTTCCCAATTGGGCTAACAGTAACGGGGTGGCAGGTAGACTAGTGGTTAGGTTTGCCTCTGAAGGATGTGGTGAGGGTTGATGTGATCTGTGGGGCAACAGACAATGATTATGTTTAGGGGCGGCAGGTAGCCTAGTGGTTAGAGCGTTGGACTTGTAACCGGAAGGTTGCAAGTTCGAATCCCCGAGGTGACAAGGTAAAAATCTGTCGTTCTGCCCCTGAACAAGGCAGTTAACCCACTGTTCCCCGGGCGCTGAAGACGTGGATGTCGATTAAGGCAGCCCCCCACACCTCTCTGATTCAGAGGGGTTGGGTTAAATGCGGAAGACACATTTCAGTTGAAGGCATTCGGTTGTACAACTGACTAATAATGGTGACTTTGACTAGAGCGTTGGGCCAGTAACCGAAAGGTTGCTGGATCGAATCCCTGAGCTGACAGGGTAAAAATCTGTTGCTCTGCCCCCTGAACAAGGCAGTTAACTCACTGTTCCCCGGTAGGCTGCCATTGTAAATAAGAATTTGTTATTAACTGACCTGCCTAGTTATATAAAGGTACAATTTAAAAAACAGAGCCAACAGTGGAATACAAATGTATGGTCACAAGATTATTACAGACTATACCCCTGGGAATATGTAGCAGTATGATGATAATGCTGTGAAATAGTGGGAAAGAGATGAATTACCTGAGCAGGCTGTATTTGAGTCAATATTTTATAAGAAAACTTTTGCCCTTTTCATATTTGGATGCAAGCCATCCCTCTTGTAAAACTGGGGCCTCTCACAAAAGTTGTCAAAATTGTCAATGTACTCCAAAATCCATTGAGAAACAGTAGCATTTAAGGCAGAAGAGATGACTAAAGGATTTCATTCCAGGACCTATTCTTGGTAGTGGCCCGGAAATGAGAACCCGCTTGCCTGTCTCATTTAACCTGCCTATGAGCCATCTGAAGTCATCTTTTACTAACATGAATGACTACTGTGTGAGCATTCAGGTGCTTCTCCATCACAACAGGGACCTGGTATTATTATAATATAGTATTATCTTTTTCAGATCTGTGGACACAGAAGGTTTGTGGCAGCTTAAGTTTGTGGCAGCTTAATTGGGGAGAACGGCTTGTGGTAATGGCTGGCGTAGAATCAGGTGGTTTCCAGGTGTTTGATGCCATTCCATTTGCTTCATTCTGGCAATTATTATGAGCCCTTCTCACCACAGAAGCCTCCTGTGGTGGACACTGAAAGGGTGGGTGCTAGGGGAAAGAGCTAAAGGAAATGGAACCAGGAGAGACAATGACTGTATGCCTTCAGATTCATCCATATTGTTCTCATCATGTTCATTTGATCACAAGGTTCAACCTGAGGAAAACGGACGACATCATTCAAATGGAATAGGCCATAGCCGTGATACGTCTGAACAGCATGCGTCTCAGCAAAACAAAAGGCTGAGGCCTTAGTGGACTTGTGGAGATTTGCTACTGTCTTATAAGACCTAATTAGTGTACCCTGCGCACTTACATGTTTCGATGGATAAAGGAAGCGACTTCATTCTCAAATCTATAATGACTTTTTGTAAGCATTTATAATATGTTAGTTACACATTGATGTTATATCCTAATCTCAGGTACTTTAAAATGTGACTGGAAATTTTGACAGACAGACAGTATAAGGCCTGCTATTCCTCTGTATATAGACCAAATGCAGATGAATTAGAAACCCATATTGACAGTGAGGAACAAACTTAA
Source organism: Brachymystax lenok tsinlingensis (assembly GCA_030435695.1). Taxonomy (NCBI): domain Eukaryota; kingdom Metazoa; phylum Chordata; class Actinopteri; order Salmoniformes; family Salmonidae; genus Brachymystax; species Brachymystax lenok. The sequence continues at coordinate 33,878,608 of CM059811.1, read as the reverse complement.
TGTGCTAAAGTCCAGGATGTCTTTAGAGTCATGCATTGATCCCTCACTGTAACTTCATATTAAATAGTAAATGACAATGATTACAAATGCTAACTTTTTCAAAGTATCATTATGAAATATAAAGAACATGATAGGAGGCCTACTGAAAACACTATAAAGTAGTATTGGCCATTGTCATGTTATTGCCTAAATTTAGAGAATTTCGTCAATGAAAGCGTTGTTCTACAAAAATGTCAAATAAACAATGCAGATAGGGAACGGAATTGTTTATCTTTGTGTCTAGCAGCCTCTTGTGTACAATGAAAGAAAATGCTGAGGAGCAGAGTTGGCTACACAGAAACCTTGGACAAGACATGGTGCTCTGCTATGCTAATTGTGGCAAGAACAAGTACCAAAACACTTAATTAATAGCCCAGGCGTTTATTTTCTTAAATCACGGAACACAACAGGCGCTTATTAGAGACAGGCTTCTATTTTAGCCAGGGGTCTATTTAGTTAATGCACACAGCTTTTGCTCATTTGTATAGTTAATTGTTTAATACCAGCTTTTCTTGTACCAATATGTTATCATTTACAAACATTTATTTTGTCTTAGTATGCTTGTATAAAATAAAATTAAACTTTTCCATGACAGGATAATCATTGACCTTCAACTGTGCCTTTCCGGCAGTTTGTACCTTCACCACTAGAGGGCCAATTTCTAGGGGTCTGTACTCCCAAAATTGTTTTTGTGCTTGCCAGTTAGCTAGCAGTTCTCAGCGCTAGCAGTGTCTTAAAGCCGATAAAACGGATGATTTCCATAATATTTGAGTATTTACTGAATTATTTAATGTAACATGTCAGACATTAAACCTCGTAAACAATGAATGGTAACCTTTAGACCCAGCGTTAATTTGAAACAGGTGTTTATTTGCTGAAATGTGTAACATTGGCTGGCTATTAAAAGGAATGGGGCTATTTGAGACTCAGCAAGTTTTAAGGTACATCAGGTTCCTATTGCCCAATATTGCTCAAGTTTGGTCAATGCAACACTGTGAAGTGTAGGGGACATTTGTCCTAAAATATTGTTTTTGTCTAAGGTGAACACATTTGCAAGGATATTATAGACAATTATTATCCTTATGTGCAGTAATAACATAAAAAGATAATAAAATAGATACTGTATTTATGAATACATACTTTCTTGAATTTATAACCACCATTAAAACGGTTACTAATGGTGCAATAGGTTAAGGTGGGTCACTGTTGTTCAGCCTAATGCACCACTAACACAGAATCTCCCAAGGTTCTGTTTTGTTCCCACTTTTGTATATTTGCTAAGTTCTTACAGACTGTAAATGAAATGTTCCTATGACAGCCCAGGTCAGCCTTCTGCAAAATGACAAGAAACACCATGGCCCCGTCCTAGATGACTTTGTCTAGTGATGTGATTGATCACATTTAGGGCCTTTTTGCACTACATTACGTTGATGACAAACTAGGTCCAGGAGAGATACTTGTGTAGTGTAAAGAGAGATAGATACAAATCTCTCTTTAAAGACATGCTCCAGAACTTTAGCGACTAGTTAGTATTTTTTAAACTGCCTGCTTTGGGCTGGATGTGTCAATGTGTAGTTCATACATGCATAATGTATGAGCAGAATTACTGTTTTACCTCAATTAGCCAAGAGTTCAAAGCTGTCATCAAGGCAAAGGGTGGCTACTTTGAAGAATCTAAAATCCAAAATATATTTTGATTTGTTTATCCCTTTTTTGGTTGCTACATGATTCAATATGTGTTATTTCATAATGTTGATGTCTTCACTATTATTCTACAATGTAGAATATAGTACAAATAACTAAAAACCTGTGAATGAGTAGGTGTGTCCAAACTTTTGACTGGTACTGTATATATACACACATACACACAAACACACAAAAGTATGTGGACACCCCTTCACATTTGTGGATTTGGTTATTTCAGCCACACCGGTTGCTAACAGGTGGATAAAATCGAGCACACAGCCATGCAATCTCCATAGACAAACATTGGCAGTAGAATGGCCTTACTAAAGATCTCAGTGACAACGTGGCGCCATCATAGGATGCCACCTTTCCAACAAGTCAGTTCGTAAAATTTCTGCCCTGCTAGAGCTGCCCCAAGTAAACTGTAAGTGCTGTTATTGTGAAGTGGAAATGTCTAGGAGCAACAACTGCTAAACCGTGAAATGATAGGCCATACAAGGTCAGAGAACGGGACCACCGAGTGTTGAAGCGCATAACTCATAAAAATCGTCTGTCCTCAGTTGCAACACTCACTACCAAGTTCCAAACTGCCTCTGGAAGCAAAGTCAGCACACAAACTGTTTGTCGGGAGCTTGATGAAATGGGTTTCCATGGCTGAGCAGCCACACATAAGACTAAGACCACCATGCGCAATGCCAAGCGCCGCAACAGTTTCGGGAATGCTCTTTCCTGTTTCAGCATGACAATGCTCCTGTGCACAAAGCGAGGTCCATATGGTTTGTCGAGATCAAGTTCCCGCAGTATTGTTCCAACATCTAGTGGAAAGCCTTCCCAGAAGAATGGAGGCTGTTATAGCAGCAAAGGGGGACAAACTCCATATTAATTCCCATGGTTTTGGAATGAAATGTTCGACGAGCAGGTGTCCACATACTTTTGGTCATGTAGTGTATATAACCATTTTATAAATGGTATAATTGCTTGATATGATAGCATTTTGCAAACCCGTTCTGCCCATCTCCCCAAGATGAATGATTTTGACCATTGAGGTTTTGCTTCACTACACGCTCCACTTCTTTGATTGGTGTAACATTAGCTAGAAACCACAAGTGTCTATCCAGATAATAACCGCAAAATACATTTCAAGGAACTTATTAAGTTCCATGTCATTTGCGGCCTGCATGAGCAAAGTCATTGTAGGCTATCATTTTACTTGCCCTGTGAGAACCATGAGCACGGGCTGACTTGGCTTTGTTGTACCGCAGCCTGCCAGCTGCCTACCTACCAAATATTGTACAGTGCCCATTACAATGTAGGCAAACTTATATCAGCTATCTTTCAATAGTTATCCATATTACCGGAGCTTCATATTATTCTTTTGACCTATTTCTATGGCAGTTTCGGGGCCGCAACTGATGGAAGATGCTAAAACTTTGGAGATAACAATAGATGGCGAAGTCAAAGATAGGCCTGTGGTTTCCATCTGTGGGAAAGCTTTCCCTAAATCAATGCTTATGACAACTCCCATTTCCAGAACCATCCATAGAGCCAGCCGGCTAATCTTTTGAATACAGTGTATCAACAGATAAAATTAGCTAGCTACACTGAACAAAAATACAAATGCAACAAGGAACCATTTCAAAGACTTTACTGAGTTACAGTCAATTAAAATAAATAAATTAGGTCCTAATCTATGGATTTCATGACTGGGAATATAAATATGCATCTGTTGGTCATAGCTTAAAAAAAAGGGTAGTGGGATCAGAAAACCAAGTCAATATCTGGTGTGACAACCATTTGCCTCATGCAGCGTGACATATCTCCTTCGCATAGAATTGATCAGATTGTGGCCTGTGTAATTTTGTCCCACTCCTCTTCAATGGCTGTGCGAAGTTGCTGGTTATTGGCCGGAACTGGAACACTGTCGTACACGTCAATCCAGAGCATCCCTAACATGCTCAATGGGTGACATGTCTGGTGAGTATGCAGTCCATGGAAAAAAAAAGGTAAATGTTCAGCTTTCAGGAATTGTGTACAGATAGATCCCTTGCGACATGGGTTCATGTGAAACAGGCGGTGATGGCGTTGAATGAAGGGCACAAAATGGGCCTTAGGATCTCATCACGGTATCTCTGCATTCAAATTGCCAATGATAAAATGCAATTGAGTTCGTTGTCCGTAGCTTATGCCCGCCACCATGGGGCACTCTGTTAACAACATTGACATCAGCAAACCGCTCGCCCACACGATGCCATACACGTTGTCTGCCATCTGCCCGGTACAGTTGAAACCGGGGATTCATCCGTGAAGAGCACACTTCTCCAGCGTGCCAGTGGCCATCGAAGGTGAGCATCTGCTCAGTTGTGCAAACCCACAATTTCATCAGCTGTCCGTGTGGCTGATCTCAGACGATGAAGAAGCTGGATGCGGAGGTCCTGGGCTGGCGTGATTACATGTGAACTGCAGTTGTGAGGCCGGTTGGACGTACTGCTAAAATGTCTAAAAGCGACAATGGAGGCAGCTTACGGTAGAGAAATGCACATTACATTCTCTGGCAACAGCTCTGGTGGACATTACTGTTGTCAGCATGCCAATTGCACGCTCCTCAACTTGATACAACTGCACATTTTTGAGTGACCTTTTATTGTCCTCAGCACAAGGTGGACCTGTGTAATGATCATGCTGTTTAATCAGCTTCTTGATATGCCACACCTGTCAGGTGGATGGATTATCTTGGTAAAGGAGAAATGCTCACTAATAGGGATGAACAGTTGAAGTCGGAAGTTTACATACACTTAGGTTGGAGTCATTAAAACTCGTTTTTCAACCACTCCACAAATTTCTTGTTAACAAACTATAGTTTTGGCAAGTTGGATAGGACATCTACTTTGTGCATGACACAAGTCATTTTTCCAACAATTGTTTACAGACAGACAAGCCGAAGAACACCATCCCAACCGTGAAGCATGGGGGTGGCAGCATCCTGTTGTGGGGGTGCTTTGCTGCAGGAGGGACTGGTGCACTTCACAAAATAGATGGCATCATGAGAAAGGAAAATTATGTGGATATATTGAAGCAACATCTCAAGACATCAGTCAGGAAGTTAAAGCTTGGTCACAAATGAGTCTTCCAAATGGACAGTGACCCCAAGAATACTTCCAAAGTTGTGGCAAAATGGCTTAAGGACTACAAAGTCAAGGTATTGGAGTGGCCATCACAAAGCCCTGACCTCAATCCTATAGAAAATGTGTGGGCAGAACTGAAAAAGCGTGTGCAAGCAAGGAGGCCTACAAACCTGACTCAGTTACACCCGCTCTGTCAGGAGGAATGGGCCAAAATTCACCCAACTTATTGCGGGAAGCTTGTGGAAGGCTTCCTGAAACGTTTGACCCAAGTTAAACATTTTAAAGGCAATGCTACCAAATACTAATTGAGTGTATGTAAACTTCTTACCCACTGGGAATGTGATGAAAGGAATAAAAGCTGGAATAAATCATTCCCTCTACTATTATTCTGACATTTCACATTCTTAAAATAAAGTGCTGATCCTAACTGACCTAAGACAGGGAATTTTTACTAGGAATAAATGTCAGGAATTGTGAAAAACTGAGTTTAAATGTATTTGGCTAAGGTGTATGTAAACTTCCGACTTCAACTGTAAATAAATTGGTGCACAAAAATGTGTGCGTATGGAACATTTGAGACTTCAGCTCATGAAACATGGGACCAACACTACATATTGCATTTATATTTTTGTTCAGTGTAGATAAGGTTAGCAAGATAGCTATTTCTTAATGTTAGCAACTCCACATGGAAATTCCCACACCCAATTTGTGACTATGTATAAGTAACCTTCACCATTCTTCGGAGGTGGAACCTAAAGGTGCATTTCCTCTCTTGGACATTAAATTACGTCACTAGTGGCGGCAACTTCCTCTGGGGGGCAGGTTCTTTAAAGGTAATCTATTTGGGGGTTTTCATTGCAGCATCAATCTGGTGGGGGTATGCCCGATCAGAAAGATTTTTACCAAACACATTTTGCAGATCCAGCATTACATCCCATAAAAATTCCCCAGGTCAACTTCTATCCTAATGAAGTAAATTAAAAACAGACGTTTCAGTAGAGTGGGACTTCTTAAAACCAACCTGTAGGTTTTAAAAAAAAGATTCTTCCTGCTAGTATATACACCTATCTGATAATAAATGACTGTTTCTAGCACTTTAGACAATACACTCAAAATAGACACAGGTCTATAGGTTTGCCCTTGTGGTAAATGCACTCCAAGTCACTTCTTTTAATCGGCATATCATCAAATACCAGGCCAATATCTTTTTGTGTGTTGTTGAACTGTTACTTTTTCTGTATAGATAGAATAGTGGTCAATGTAACACCGCTGATTGTTTTTATTAATACACCTAATTGCAGTTGTTTATTCGCTGGCACCTACGATTTAGGGTCGAGAAATCGGTTTCTAGATCTGTGTTTATATTAGTGGCAAGTTCTACACAGATCTACTGGCCCCATGCACTGCTCTCAATTTGAGCTGTGATAGGGAAAGAGCACCACCTTTTGGACATCAAAGTGTATCGTCTCCATGCACTTATTTCAACATGACTGGATCTCCAAACAGAATTCACACTTTCACTAGCAGGAATTCAGTTTGGATTCAATATTGCCACACATTGTATAATCTTTGGTAATACTTTATTTATACAGAGAACCCACATTTAGACCAGGGTCTCATTTTCAATGGGGCCCTGTGTTCAAATAATAAAAAATCAAAACACCTTAAACAAATAAAATAAAACAATTATATATAGGGGGAAAAAACACAGTACCAGTGAAAAGTTTGGACACACCTACTCATTCAAGGGTTTTTCCTTCATTTGTACTATTTTCTACATATTGAAGACATCAAAACTATGACATAACACATATGAAATCATGTAGTAACCAAAAAAGTGTTAAACAAAACAAAATATATTTTGCCTTGATGACAGCTTTGCACATGGCATGGCATTCTCTCAACCAGCTTCATGAGGTGGTCACTTGGAATTCATTTCAATTAACAGGTGTGCCTTGTTAAAAGTTCATGTGGAATTTCTAAACTTCTTATTGCGTTTGAGCCAATCAGTTGTGTTGTGACAAGGTAGGGGTGGTATACCATCATGGCCACCTACAGTAATCATCCTAAGCATCCAATTGGCTTATTCATCCCCCATCCTCTCCTCTAACTATTCCCCAGGTCGTTGCTGTAAATGAGAATGTGTTCTCAGTCAATTTCTGTTAAAATAAGGGCTAAAAATATTTATAAATCAGGGGGGAAGCTAAATTATTTTCCAATAAGTTCGTTCTGAACAGAGCCATTTGTTTTTTACTTCCGTTCCACTGTTCCAACCAGCAAGATACAGTTCTGAACCGGTTCGAACCCAAAAAATTTACCGGTTTATATCGTTCCTTTCTGTTAAATTTTTAAACCTCTGCAATCAATAAAAGTTGTAAACATTTAGATCAACATTAAAATGACTATATCAATCAGTGAGGATAGAACAGCTTGCGGGTAACCATTTAATCTTCACAGGAAAGTTGTTAAGAATAAATGGTATTTTGCCATGACAGCATGGTTTAATCATAATGAAAGACAAACACACTGTGCTGCCAGTCACTATGGAGAGACAAGTGTAGGGCGCGCGAGATGCGACTGAAATTTTGCTGGTGGGGAGAGATCAAGAGTGGGTGGAGGAGGCTTGGCTTGAGGAGGAGGCTTGGCTTGCATTATCGGAGTTAAGCCCACATAATTATACCTATGGAGGAGCGGCTTTGATGGAGCGACTTTGAACTTCCGAGAATTGGCTTAACTAGCTGGAATCAAAACATGTATTACCTTTTTAATAACTCCAATGTGAAACGTAACTATAGTCTCCTTAACTAGCATTGAAATAGTGAATCCATTCTTCTCTAATTAAAAATCTCTCTGTAACCGAGATGCAGGGAGTCAGGCAGCAGATGGTGAGTTTAATAATAACAAACATGAAGCGATACAAAAGAAGAGAAGTGTCTGGACAAGAAAACAGAACCAATACTGCCTGATGAGTGAGGCTACAGAGTGCTAGATAAAGGGGAAGTAATCAGGGGAGTGTCCAGGTGTGCATAATGATGGGGTGCAGGTGTGCGTAATGATGTGTTGCCAAGACTGACGTCAAGTGCAGGAGCGGGTGAAGGCGTGACACTCCCTAATTTCTGAATCACGTGTAAAATGTTGTCAGTAGGCTACAGTAACCTATAGGGAGAGGGGCAGGTATGGGACTCCCGGTCACGGCTGGTTGTGACAGCCTGGGATCTGTGCCTTAGACCGCTGTCCCACTCAGGAGGCACCGAATGACCAATTTTTTTATGACCGATTTGTCTGTCATGATCAATTTGCTGGCAATTAAAAAAGGGCAGTAATTTGAAAATGTATAGCTCCATTATTGTTTATAAATATTTTGTCTGGTTTTAGACATGCACGTATAACCTCGTGTGTATAAGGTAGTTGTTGTGAATTTGTTAGATTACTTGTTAGATACTACTGCATGGTCGGAACTAGAAGCACAAGCATTTCGCTACACTCGCATTAACATCTGCTTACCATGTGTATGTGACAAATAAAATTTGATTTTAAATGAGTCATCCGACCTTCAACCCCTGAGAATCACGATCTTACCTCAATTAGCTACAAAATCCCTAGTTCAAAAGTTTTTCTGGAAGGTGTGCTGCTCCATTATCCCTATGGGCCAGCCCAATAGCAATGAGTTCACCAAGTAGCTTCAGCCCCTCGCCATGACTGACAGCTAGCGAGAGAGCAATGACGTAGTGCGCAATTTTTAGGGTCCACTTTTGGCTTGTGAGCACTACTTTCAGAACTACTGGTTAAAAAGTATACAAAAGTACCGGAGAATCCACTTAAGTAAGAAGGATATTATAAAAAAAATGGATTAAAGAATGACAAGCTTTCTGGAAATAACATTTATTTCAGTTCCTAATAGACAGTGACATGTTGAAAAGCATTTAGGAAGATAACATGGTCTACAAAACAATACTTATTGATAACCCCAACAACCCTCAAATTTACTGCTCATTAAGATTTATGATATGGAATGTGTCCCTCCTTCCAATGGGTGCATCTCAATGGTCTTTAGTGGCTTTGTTTCCACATCTTCTCGCCATCTGCATTACTGAACTGAAGACAGGTTAGCAATACAGCCTGTAAGGGAATTCCATTGCACCATTTAGTGGAAGGAAAAGAGACGAGGATAGGAAGCCTCTTGACTATTGAGATGCACCCTGTGACATTTAATACATCACTCAAACATGGTCAAAGGCTTATTGCCAGGGACAGATGTTACTCTCAAGTCTTCATTTGCAATTTAAATCTGCATTATAATAACGTTTTAGGCCGGCTTAAATCAATTGAAGCTTAAATCTTTGGCAGTCCTTCACCATTCTGTCTTCGTAATATGTTGTGTCCATCTTCAACCCATGAGGTACCCACTGAGGAGAAATAGAAGGGAAAGGTAAAGAGACAGATTAGAGTAGGCTTCCAACATAGGTACAGTCAAAATAGAAAGGTAGACCCCTCTACACAACACTTGACACATTTGTCTGCAGTTCAGGTAAATAGCGGATTGATATCATAGACCTTAAATACGAGCATCCCATTCTGCTAATGCAACTCACAACACGTAAATGACAGCTCTAATTTTGATGACACAACACCACGGAGTGCCTTGATGGGGGATGTTTCACTCAAAATGCAACCTAAATCGACAAGTTTTTATGATATAGGCCTATATTCTACATACTTATGTATTTCATAGTTTTAGTTTTCAGCCCAAATTATATTACAATGGTATCCTTTTAGCGCAATGACTGGACGTATTTTGGATCAATTAGCATGCTAGCTGATTCTGAACACTTCCAATCATTGCGCTAAACGCTAGTTCAAGCTGCACGCAGAGACATAGAAATGGTATCCATGAGTTTCTCTGACTAAGTAGAAAATGTGCTTAAAAAAAAATCTCACACTATCCCTTTGAAGCTGAGATCCGCATTAGGGGAAACAGTGCCACTGGCTACACCCAGGAGCATTTGTTGTCTTTGTTTTGTTTAAGACAGTGGAGAGAAGCATCAAGGTACAAAAAAAATCATAGTACATCCTCTGCTGCTCTATCACACGTGCAATGATGTCCAATGAAAAATAAACCGTTTGAATTTACATATTTGTTGTTCGCAACTGGACGTGGAAGTTTCACCACTACGGATTCAAACTTTAAAGTCTGTTATAATCTACTTTAAAATGTGGTTTTTGGACTTCAGGAAACAGCAGAGGGAGCACAATTACAAGTTCCTTGGAGTACACATTACTGACAATCTGAAATGGTCCAGCCACACAGACAAAGTGGTGAAGGAGGTGCAACAGTGTGTCTTCAACCTCAGGAGGCTGAAGAAATTCGGCTTGGCCCCCAAGACGCACAAACTTTTACAGATGCACCATTGAGAGCATCCTGTCATCCTGGCATTCTGCCCAACGCATCACTGGGGGCACACTGCCTGCCCTCCAGGACACCTACAGCACCAGCTGTCACAGAAAGATCATCAAGGACATCAACCACCAGAGCCACGGCCTGTTCACCCCGCTATTATCCAGAGGGCAAGGCCAGTACAGGTGCATCAAAGCTCGGACCGAGACTGAAAAACAGCTTCTATCTCAAGGCCATCAGACTGTTAAATAGCCACCACTAGCCGGCCTCCACCCAGTACCCTGGACTTAGTCACTGTCACTAGCAGGCTACCACCCGGTTACTCAACCCTGCACCTTAGAGGCTGCTGCCCTATGTACATAGACATGGAATCACTGGCCACTTTAATAATGGAACACTGGTCATTTTTAATATTGTTTACATACTGTTTCTCATTTCATGTATATTCTGTATTCTAGTCAATTCCATCCTATTCAACTATTGCTGTATATATTTACACTATTCTATCCAACAGATATTCTAAATATTCTATCCACATACTGTCCATACATCCCATCACACACATTTATATACTGTATATTTTAACTTTTTTTAAATTTAACCTTTATTTAAACTAGGCAAGTCTTATTTACAATGACGGCCTACACCGGCCAAACCCGGACGACGCTGGGCCAATTGTGCGCCGCCCTATGGAACTCCCAATCACGGCCGGTTGTGATACAGCCTGGATTCGAACCAGGGTTTCTGTAGTGACGCTTCAAGCACTGAGATGCCTTAGACCGTTGCGCCACTCGGGAGTCCCGAGTGGGGACTATACTCTGGACTTCAACATTGCTCATCCTAATATTTATATGTTTCTTAATTTAATTATTTTACTTTTAGATGTGTGTATTGTTAGATATTACTGCACTGTTGGAGCTAAGAACACAAGCATTTCGCTATACCCGCAATAACATCTGCTAAATATGTGTATGCAACCAATAAAATTTGATAACAAATTGTCCTGCAATAGACTTCACAAAACTTTCACATAGACAGGGGTGTGTTCAGTACAACAGAACAGTGTTCAACATTGAATTAAATGGAAACGGTTCTGTGCTGAATGACCAGTTGAAGAACGATGCGATTATGATGGCTCAGAGGGAGGTGTATGGTGTGTGCTGCACAAGTTTTGCAATATCAAATGGTCACACCCATATTGATCAGGCCACACATCGCCACACCCACCAAACATACTGTATCTTAAAGGCTGTTAAAGAATGGTGCACACCGTTCTGGAGAAACGTGTCGTTCAGTACAAACCTACAAGCAACGTAGCAAAAATTGAAGCGAACTGAATGCACCCCAAGTCTATTTTGAGAGTCATATCCTCTTAAAGGGGCAATCTGCAGTTCAAACCACAACAAAAGCGGTCACCTCGCCACCTTTTTGGGTAAACAGCTTAGGGATGGGGTTTTAAAACTGTAACCACACTTCCATTCAGACAGAGCTATGGCTGCAGGGACTAACCATCCATGATATCAACATGATAGTTAACATGTTTTGAAGCTATACAGTGTTAAAAAATTGAACAACAAACAATGGTGTAAAACAAGCTTTTATTTGGGGTTTAAGTGGTGTTAGACCATGGGTCGGCAACTGTTATGACTGGAAGAGTCATGTCAGTCTAGAAGATTCAAGGCTGTAAAACACTGCCAATGGCGCTTCAACAAAGTACTGAGTAAAGGGTCTGAAAACTTATGCAAATGTAATATTTATGTTTATTTATTCTAAAAACCTGTTTTTGCTGTGTAATTATGGGGTATTGATTGTAAATTGATGAGCAGAAAATACTATTTAAATCAATTTCATAAGGTTGTAATGTAACAAAGTGGAAAAAGTCAAGGGGTCTGAATACTTTCTGAAGACACTGAATAGACACCCTATGTGTTTTAATAAAATCAACTATATGCATTGAGCTTGTCTGATGCTTTAAGCTTACGGTTTGATTAAATAAGAGGGTGCCAGATATCTAGATAACCAGAAGATAAAAACCTTAACCTGATCAAAATATTCTCCTCCCGCTACTGCTGGCTTTCATGTCAATGCCGAGCTATTCAGAGCCCTCCGCATTGTAACAAAATTTGGGAGGCGCACGATGAGGTACGGAGCACTTTCTTAATGCGTTTGAGCCAATCAGTTGTGTTGTGACAAGGTAGCGGTGGTATACAGAAGATTTACCAAATAGGGCTAAGTCCATATTATGGCAAAAACAAAGAGAAACGACAGTCCATCATTACTTTAAGAGATGGGCAGTCAATCCAGAAAGAACTTTGAAAGTTTCTTCAAGTGCGGTCGCAAAAACCATCAAGTACTATGATTAAACTGGCTCTCATGAGGACTGCCACAGGGAAGGAAGACCCAGAGTTACCTCTGCTGCAGAGGATAAGTTCATTAGAGTTACCAGCCTCAGAAATTGGCAATTAACTGCACCTTAGAATGCAGCCCAAATAAATGCTTCACAGAGTTCAAGTTTCAAACATCTCAACATCAACTGTTGAGGAGACGGCGTGAATCAAGCCTTCATGGTCAAACTGCTGCAACGAAACCACTACTAAAGGACACCAATAATAAGAAGTGCCAAGAAACACACGCAATGGACATTAGACAGGTGGAAACTGTCCTTCGGTCTGATGAGTACAAATGAGATTTTGGATTCCAACTGCCGTGTCTTTTTGAGACGCAGAGTAGGTGAACGGATGATCTCTGAATGTGTGGTTCCCACCAAGAAGCATGGTGTGATGGTGCTTTTCTGGTGAGACTGTCAGTAATTTATTTAGAATTCGAAGGCACACTTAACCAGCATGGCTACCACAGCATTCTGCAGCGATACACCATCCCATCTGGTTTGCGCTTAGAGGGACTATCATTTGTTTTTCAACAGGACAATAACCCAAAACACACCTCCAGGCTGTGTAAGGGATATTTCACCAAAAAGGAGAGTGATGGAGTAAGGCATCAGATCACCGGACCTCAACCCAATTGAGATGGTTTGGACAACAGAGTGATGCAAAAGCAGCCAAAAAGTTATCAGCATGTGTGGGAACTCCTTCAAGACTGTTGGAAAAGCATTGCAGGTGACTACCTCATGAAGCTGGTTAAGAGACAATATATTGGGTGAATTTTGGCCCATTCCTCCTGACAGAGCTGGTGTAACTGAATCAAGTTTGTAGGCCTTTTTGCTCACATACCCTTTTAATTTCTGGCCAGAAATTTTCTATAGGTTTGAGGTCAGGGCTTTGTGATGGCCACTCCAATACCTCGACTTTGTTGTCCTTAAGCCATTTTGCCACAACTTTGGAAGTATGCTTGGGGTCATTGTCCATTAGAAAGACCCATTTGCGGCCAAGCTTTAACTTCCTTACTGTCTTGAGATGTTGCTTCAATATAGCCACATAATTTTCCCTCCTCATGATGCCATCTATTTTGTGAAGTGCACCAGTCCCTCCAGCAGCAAAGCACCCCGACAACATTATGCTGCCAGCCCCGTGCTTCACGGTTGGGATGGTGTTCTTTGGCTTGCAAGCCTCCTCCTTTTTCCTACAAACATAAAGATGATCATTATGGCCAAACAGTTCCTGTTCCAGTTTCCTCCAGCATCTTCACAAGATTGATTTGCACCAAAGTACTTTCATCCCTAGGAGACAGAATGCATCTCCTTCCTGAACGGTATGAGCGGAGTGGCTGCGTGGTCCCATGGTGTTTATACTTGCATACTATTGTTTGTACAGATGAACGTGGTACCTTCAGGCGTTTGGAAATTGCTCCCAAGGATGAACCAGACTTGGAGGTCTACAATTTATTTGGCTGATTTCTTTTGATTTTCCCATGATGTCAAGCAAAGAGGCACTGAGTTTGAAGGTAGGCCTTGAAATACATCCAAAAGGTAAACCTCCAATTGACTCAAATGATGTCAATTAGCAATCAGAAGCTTCTAAAGCCATGATATAATTTTCTGGAATTTCCCAAGCTGTTTAAAAGGCACAGTCAACTTAGTGTATGTAAACTTCTGACCCACTGGAATTGTGATACAGTGAATTATAAGTGAAATAATCTGTCTGTAAACAATTGTTGGAAAAATTGCTTGTGTCATGCAAAGTAAATGTCCTAACAGACTTGCCAGAACTAGTTTGTTAACAAGAAATTTGTGGAGTGAGTTTTAATGACTCCAACCTAAGTGTACGTAAACTTCCGACTTACACACACACACATATATATATATATATATTTTGAACAAAAAAATAAAATGTCCTCTCACTCTCAACTGCATTTATTGTCAGCAAACTTAACGTGTAAATATTTGTATGAACATAAACTGAACAAGTTCCACAGACATGTGACTAACAGAAATGGAATAATGTGTCCCTGAACAAAGGGGGGTCAAAATCAAAAGTAACAGTCAGTATCTGGTGTGGCCACCAGCTGCACTAAGTACTGCAGTGCATCTCCGCCTCATGGACTGCACCAAATTTGCCAGTTCTTGCTGTGAGATGTTACCCAACTCTTCTAGTAAGGCACCTGCAAGTTCCCGACATTTCTGGGGGTAATGGCCCTAGCCCTCACCCTACGATCCAACAGGTCCCAGACGTGCTCAATGGGATTGAGATCCGGGCTCTTCGCTGGCTATGGCAGAACCCTGACATTTCTGTCTTGCAGGAAGTCATGCACAGAACGAGCAGTATGGCTGGTGGCATTGTCATGCTGAAAGGTCATGTCAGAATGAGCCTGCAGGAAGGGTACCACACGAGGGAGGTGGATGTCTTCCCTGTAACGCACAGCTTTGAGATTGCCTGCAATGACAACAAGCTCAGTCCGATGATGCTGTGACACAGTCCCAAACCATGACGGACTCTTCACCTCCAAATCGAGGTGGCTCTAACCAGAATAGGGAGGCCCCGATGCACAACTGAGCAATAGGACAAGTACATTCGAGTGTCTAGTTTGAGAAACCTGACAAGTCCTCAACTGGCAGCTTCATTAAATAGTACCTGCAAAACAACGTCTCAACGTCAACAGTGAAGAGGCGACTCTGGGATGCTGGCTTTCTAGACAGAGTTCCTCTTGCCCATCTTAATCTTTTATATTTATTGGCCAGTCTGAGATATGGCTTTTTCTTTGCCTAGAAGGCCAGCATCCTGGAGTCGCCTCTTCACTGTTGACATTGAGACTGGTGTTTTGCAGGTACTATTTAATGAAGCTGCCAGTTGAGGTGTCTGTTTCTCAAACTATACACTCTAATGTACTTGTTCTCTTGCTCAGTTGTGCA
This sequence comes from Brachymystax lenok tsinlingensis, assembly GCA_030435695.1. Classification (NCBI taxonomy): domain Eukaryota; kingdom Metazoa; phylum Chordata; class Actinopteri; order Salmoniformes; family Salmonidae; genus Brachymystax; species Brachymystax lenok. Next base: position 33,863,061 of record CM059811.1, on the reverse strand, counting down.
CCGGGGCATCGCAGTGCTGGCCTCCCACTCTTTCTATTCTGATAGGAGCCAGTTTGCGCTGTTCTGAGAAGGGAGTAGTACACAGCATTGTATGAGATCTTCAGTTTCTTGGAAACTTCTCGCATGGAATAGCCTTCATTTCTCATAACAAGAATAGACTGACGAGTTTCAGAAGAAAGGTCTTTGTTTCTGGCTATTTGGAGCCTGTAATCGAACCCACAAATGCTGATGCTCCAGATACTTAACTAGTCTAAAGAATGCCAGTTTTATTGCCTCTTGTTTGTGCTAACATAATTGCAAAAGGGTTTTCTAATGATCAATTAGCTAATCCAAGTTTATCATTTTAAAAGGCTAACACAATGTGCCGTTGGAACACAGGTGGGATGGTTGCTGATAATGGGCCTCTGGCGCAGTGGTCTAAGGCACTGCATCGCAGTGCTAGCTGTGCCACTAGAGACTCTGGGTTAGAGTCCAGGATCTGTCGCAGTCGGCCACGACCGGGAGACTCATGGGGCGGCGCACAATTGGCCCAGCGTCGTCCGGGTTAGGGAAGGGTTTGGCCGGTTGGGATGTCCTTGTCCGATCGCGCACTAGCGACTCCTGTGGCGGGCCGGGTGCAGTGCATGCTGACAGGGCCTCCTGGTGTACGATGTTTCCTCTGACACATTGGTGCGGCTGGCTTCCGGGTTCAGTGGGCATTGTGAAGCAGTGCGGTTTGGTTGGGTTTCGGGGGGGGGACGCACGGCTCTCGACCGTCTCCTCTCCCGAGTCCGTACGGGAGTTGCAGCGATGACACAAGACTAACTACCAATTGGATACCACGAAATTGGGGAGAAAAAGGGGTAAAAACGTTTATTACATTACGATACAAAACACAACTAAAACAAACACATTCTTCTTCATAAAAATCCTCTGTCAGCTGTCTAAAATGCCCTAGGGACTTAAAAGCATACAATCTAAACGTCTTTTGGAGACTATTCCAAACATACAGCGCCTTGCAAAAGTATTCATCCCCTTGGCGTTTTTCCTATATTGTTGCATTAAACTAATTTAAATTAATTTGTATTTAATGTAATGGACATACACAAAATAGTCCAAATTGGTGAAGTGAAATGAAAAAAATAACTTGTTTGAAAATATTATATATATAAAAAAAAAAAGAAGTGGTGTGTGCATATGTAATCACCCCCTTCGCTATGAAGCCCCTAAATAAGATCTGGTGCAACCTATTACCTTCAGAAGTCACATAATTTAGTTAAATAAAGTCCACCTGTGTGCAATGTGTGCAAAGTGTCACATGATCTCAATACATATATACACTTGTTCTGAAAGGCCCTAGAGTCTGCAACACCACTAAGAAAGGGGCACCACCAAACAAGCAGCACCATAAAGACTAAGGAGCTCTCCAAACAGGTCAGGGACAAAGTTGTGGAGAAGTACGGATCAGGGTTGGGTTATAAAAAAATATCAGAAACTTTGAACATCCCACGGAGCACCATTAAATATGGCATCACAACAAACCTGCTAAGAGAGGGGCGCCCACCAAAACTCACGGACCAGGCAAGGAGGGCATTAATCAGAGAGGCAACATAGAGACCAAAGATAACCCTGAAGGAGCTGCAAAGCTCCACAGCGGAGACTGGAGTATCTGTCCACTTTAAAAAGAGACATAAAGACAATAGTGTAATGATGAGTTTGTGTTATGCCTATTTATCAGCAGCAAATCATTTGACCACACGCTTTGGGTATTGATACCATTCTTTTACATTTTACTTTGTAAAAATAAGCTATTATGGGACTGTTTTATTTACTATAACTGTATTACTAATCAAATGTATTGTAAGGAAATTAAAACATGGTACATGTTTCAGTAGGCCTTCAGAATAATGCAAAACATACCCTTGACTCTATCCAGTGAAGCAATTGATGCCAGCCCACTGAATGAATGACAAAATGGATGAAATGGGCGATACTGCACCTCACTTCCCAATTGAATTTCAAAATTAGGCCTAACTGGGTGAAGAGGTTGATTTAAAAAAAAAAGTATAATGTAATGATGAGTTTGTTATGCCCATTTCTCAGCATTAGCGCTCGTTTTTGACCGCGTGCCTTGCGGGTTGATACCATTCTCTTACATTTTACTTTGTAAAAAGAAGCTGTTCCTGTATTGTTTTATTTACTATAACTGTATTACTAATCAAATGTATTGTAAGGGAAACAAACACATGCTGTGTTGCAGTAGGCCTTTAGAATAATGCAAAACATATCCTTGACTATCCAACTTGCAGTTTCTATTACACTTATCTTTGTCAATAACTCCAGGTGCAGCTCTATTTCCAAATTAGAGAAAAGAGACAGGAGCGCAACAGGAATGCGGCCTTACCAAAATATTCACAAAGAGAGCAGGCCCTACACCTCACGCAAAGAGACACTCAGTGTTCTTTGTTTGTGACATGCAGATGTTGCAGCACATCATACTGTCGCTCATATGCACAGAAAAGGAAACAATACGTGAGACATGTCTATGAATGAACTGAAAGCATTTATTGCACTCTTGTATGTCCACGTAGCATATGGCGGAAAGAGCATGGATGTGGAGTTATTTGTCCGATAGGTACGGGGTGGACTTTTTCCAGAGAGAACATTCCACGCAACCGCTTCAGAGATCATGCGACACCTGCGTTTTGATAACAAGGAGACGAGACCAATACGCCTGCAGACAGTTTGCCGCCGTCTCAGACACCTAGAATTGCATTGCTTGTTACAAGCCAGGATACAACATAACTGTGATGAGCAACTGTTCCCAACAAAAGCTCGTTGCCATTTTACCCAATACATGGTCAACAAACCAGACAAATTTGGAATTAATTTTTAGTTGGCCGTCGATGTCAAAACAAAGTACTTGCTCAATGGCTTTCAAAATCGAAACCAGGCCAGTGGGTGAGCGACTGTCTGAGACTGTGGTTGAGACTTGTGGAGCCTTACATGTGCAAAAGCAGAAATGTGACCATGGCAGACAAGTTGATTGCAAAGAAGACTAGCCTGCTCAGAACAGTGAACAAACAAAGGCGGGAGCTGCCCCCCTCTGCGCAAAACATACCAGCAGAGCTGTACTCCACATCAGTGATGGAGAGTGGTAAAAGCAACACTTACAGTGTACAGATGTAAAATAAATAACAGTGTTTGCATCCTCAGCACCATGCATCCCACTGTTGCCATTGGCAGTGACCAGAAAAAGAAACTGAAGACGGTGACAGACTACAATCGCACAAAGGTATACATCTCTGCTATATACAGATATCCTTTCCATCTGTCAAACACAAAATATGATCTTATTTTACCTTTTATTATATTAATATTATTATTCAAACCTTTTCTATTTTATGTAATAGGTTGGTGTGGATGCACTGGACCAGATGGCAAGACTGTACTCTGTAAAAGGAGGTACTCGCCGCTGGCCTTTTGCAGTGTTCTGCAACGTGCTCGACATGGCTGCTATCAAAGCACGTGTTGTACAAGCAATGCCTTGACAAGACAGTCAGCAGGAGAGATTTCATCATGGATCTGGCATGTGAGCTTCGTGAGAACCACATGAACGTCAAGAAAGAAGCTACAGCCGCCAAGGCAGCAGCGCATCCTGCTCTCCCTCTTCCCCAAGCACCACTGCTCCCAATCGGGAAAAGGAATACAATGTCAAGTCGGCAGGTGCACACGAAACAAGGCCCATGAAAACTGTGTGCAGTGCAACCGATTTGTTTGTTGGGCCCGAAGCATAAAGACAAGAGATTCATGCATAAAGGCACGGGTAAAAAGGGCACAATACAGTGTCCGATATAAAAACAGTTATTTGTTAATTTATCTTGTCATGAACACATTTCCAAAAATATTTCCTTATGCAATTCATCCTACAATTGTTCACGCACAGGTTCTTTTGTTTAGGAATAGGGCAAATCATTTCACATGCGCACCTGTCTGGTTATTATTATCGTCATCATCTTTTTCGTTTTAACTTTGTAAAAAGAAGCTGTAACTGGACTTTAATTACTATAACTCTATTACTAATTAAATCTACAAATAAAGTTGATCGAATGGATTACACTGTAATGTAATGGGTTATAGGCCTGCATTTTTTCTGGGACTTAGTAGAATTATACAAAACATATCCTTAACCCTCAAATAACAATTGTTTTTTTATTAATACATTTCCAATAATATTTCTTCATGCAATTAATCCTTTACAATAGTTGATGCACTATTTATTAACCGTTGGTGCTTATGTTTGCTGCACCTTGATATGCATCTGATGCATATGCTAAAGGACAACATTCTATTGTCGAGCAGGTACTAATATATGTATGCAGGGTATTTGTATGTAGGGACTTGTTCGATTATAGAACCATCCGATGAGTGAAGACGTAATCCAGCCGAGACAATCTTACGAGAACTTGAAAACAGCATGCATTTCGTTTTGCCCGTATTAAGCAGTTTAAAAATCAGTAATGGCTTCCTGTACAGCTGCAAAATCAGACTGTAGCCTTGTCACATCCAGGCCAGCAGTCAGAGCAATTGCGGACATATTAGTATCATACGCATATTGATGAAATGTAAATTCTTTAACAGATTGACAAATAGCATTTATATAAATAGTGAAAAGAACAGGTCCCAAAATCGACTCCTGCAGAATACTTATGTACTTCAAGAAATTCGGACTTAACCCCATCAATCACAATGGCCTGAGTTCTGTCACTAAGATAATCATGAAATGATGAGCAGGTGTCAGAACCCAGAAAGGTTGCTTATTTACCATAGATTCAATCATTTTAGCTAGACACAGAAGCCTAGAGATGGGACAATAATTATCAAGATCACTACTATCCCCGCCCTCATGGAATGGCAGCATGTTAGCGGTTTTCCATACTTTAGGAAAATGTTGTGACAATGTTACATTTAATATATGGGTTACTGAGCCAGCAATGAGGGGGGAAGCACACTTGAGCATACAGTGCATGACGCTACAAGCTTGGCACACGTGTATTTGGGGAGTTTCTCCCTTTCTTCTCAGCTGATCCTCTCAAGCTCTGTCAGGTTGGATGGGGAGTGTCGCTGCACAGCTATTTTCAGGTCTCTCCAGAGATGTTTGATGGGGTTCAAGTCCGAGCCACTCAAGGACATGTCCTGAAGCCACTTCTGCGTTGTCTTGGCTGTGCGCTTAGGGTCGTTGTCCTGTTGGAAAGTGAACCTTCGCCCCAGTCTGAGGTTCTCAGCGCTCTGGAGCAGGATTTCATCAAGGATCTCTTTGTACTTTGCTCCGTTGATTTGTCGCTCGATCCAGACTAATCTCCCAATCCTTGCTGCTGACAAACATCCCCACAGCATGATGCTTCCACCACCATTCTTCACCATCGAGATGGTGCCAGGTTTCCTCCAGACGTGATTCTTGGCATTCAGGCCAAAGAGTTCAATCTTGGTTTCATCAGACCAGAGAATCTTGTTTCCCATGGTCTGAGAGTCTTTAGGTTCCTTTTGGAAAGAACTAGGAAGAACTTGAAGGTTCCAAACTAGGTGTATGTCGCACGTCACTACTTCACAGGAGAGCAATTTAAACGTAAACTTTTTATCAAAATGCATTTTTTTGGCAGAAATGCCTTGTATAACATGTATATATTTCCATGTGCCTTAATAAAACTTGTATTCCACCTGTAAATATGAATACAATTGTTAAATTACGAGCCTAGTAGGTTTAGCCACAGAAAAAGTCAGCAACCTTGCCCTTAGCCATGATTGGCTGAGATAATAAGTGGGCTGGACATGCCGAGAGAGGAGTTCAGATTGGTCTGCCATGTGGCACGCTTCTGTCTATAACATGAGCTGGTCAGTATGTGTCGGTAATTCTTTCTAACGCAGCTTTTATTAAAGATATATCACGTAGTATAACTGCATGGAATTATTTTCTTATTACTTTATTTCTCTCGGCGGGGAGGGGGATCACTCCGAGATCAGTCTTGGATCACCTACAAACTGAAATTGTCCACCCACAGACAGTGTGGTGAAGGCACAACAGCGCCTCTTCAACCTCAGGAGGCGGAAGAAATTTGGCTTGTCACCTAAAACCCTCAAACTTCTACAGATGCACCATTGAGAGCATCCTGTCGGGCTGTAACACCACCTGGTACGGTAACTGCACTGCCCACAACCGCAGGGCTCTCCATAGGGTGGTGCTGTCTGCACAACGCATCACCGGGGGCAAACTACCTGCCCTCCAGGACCCCTACAGCACATGATGGCCAAAAAGATAATCAAGGACAACAACCACCTGAACCACTGCCTGTTCACCCCACTACCATCCGGAAGGCGAGGTCAGTACAGGTGCATCAAAGCTGGGACCGAGAGAATGAAAAACAGCTTCTATCTCAAGGCCATCAGACTGTTAAATAGCCATTACTAGCACAGAGAGGCTGCTGCCTACATACACTTGAAATCATTGGCCAGTTTAATAAATGGATCATTAGTCACTTTAATGTTTACATATCTTGCATGACTTCTCATATGTTTATACTGTATTATATACTATCTATTGCATCTTAGCCTATGCTGCTCTGACATTACTCATCCATATATATTTATATATTCTTATTCCATTCCTTTACTTAGATGTGTGTATTAGGTATTTGTTGTGGAATTGTTTGATATTATTTGTTAGATATTGCTGCACTGTCGGAACTAGAAGCACAAGCATTTTGCTACACTTGCAATAATATCTGCTAACCATGTGTATGTGACGAATACAATTTGATGTATCTGTTACTATCAAGAGTGTTACTTGTGTTGATGATTAGGTCCCCTTTAAACTAGACAAACAAATGTGTAAAAAACCCAGCAACTTAATGGTTTTAAATGGGAGCAGTAGGGCGGGGAAGGGTTGTGTTGCGCTGTCCGTCATAAAAGTAGCACATTTCTCCCCACCCCACAGAGTTATGTGTTTTAGGTTGGAGGCACCATTGGAAATCTTCACAAGAGAGTAGACTTACGGCAGTTTCATTCTCATGAACACTCTGGCCATGAAGAAGCTGAGCAGGACACTGACAAAACCGATGAACAACAGAAGGAAGCGGTTGAGTTTAGGGATGTTTGGGGCATTCGAGCGATCCAGGATTATGAAGCCCAAGCCTCCCATGGTGAAGAGGAAACTGGAGGCCAACCCTTCCATGATGTATTGGCCATTCACTCTTCATAGGAAAGAGAAAAAATAAGATGGTTATGTGACTACCCCTCTGAAATTTGTGCAATACAATGCAGATAATGAATGGAGTAAATAATAGCCCCAGGCGTTGACAATGCAGAAACAGCATACACTTGGAAAGTGTTAGCTCTCGAGATCCCAAGGGGGATTACAGTCGAAGGGTTCACAGTCGAAAATATGGACCACTGCGGTCCCAATGTGTACTACAGTCCCAACACTCTGTTTTAACATTTAGAAACTTGAATAATCCTTGCTTGCAATGCGGTTTTGGAAACATTTGGAACTCAACTTTCATATAAGCATGAAATAATTTTTCAAATATAACCGATACACTTTCTGTACTTTGTTTCAGCACAGTTGCACAGGGCAATTTCCATTGGAGTGCAACTGGGTAGGAACTGTTGTACATCGGCTGGAAGCACATCCACGTGCAACTGTGCCAAAACTGGGTACATTAAGGGTATCTTTAGTATAAAGAAAATAAAGAATTGCGCTGATATGAAAGTTCGAAATTTTTCCAAAACTAACGCAAGCAAGGCGTATTAACATTCAGACAAAGCGCCAGGCCTCGTAACATATTCCCCCCGCAAGGCATATATGCTAGTTCCTTAGTCTACTGTACATGAACGGGCAAAGAAAGGGTCAGCGTACTTACCTGTATGCCAAAAAGGCGACAGGCCGCTGGTGCCCATGTTCATCGGTCATTGAACCCACACTAGGTGGTTCCACAATGACATCGTAGATGATGCCTGCAGATGGGAGACAAAATGAAAATCACTTGGAAACAGTTAGCTAACTAGCTAGTAGCAAGAAGGAAAATCAATAGTTATGCACTGGCATAATAATATGAATTGGGCTGGTAAATGCCAGGTTTAAGGGCAAATTAGGGTGTAAGGCTAGCCCATACCAGCTGAGCTGGCTTGGTAGTTGACTACACGTTAGCCTCTTTAACCTTTTAACTTTATTAGCCACAGTATTGTGAAAGCTACTCTGAAAATAGTGTTTACCAAGTTGCTAACAATAACGTCAATGTCACTTAAAGGTTTAACTAAAGTCAGTTTTACAAGGGTATATTTGGCAGCATGAGTGAAGGATGCTTTGTTACGAAATAAGAAGCCGATTCTAGATTTAATTTTGGATTGGAGATGCTTAATGTGAGTCTGGAAGGAGAGTTTACAGTCTAGCCAGACACCTAGGTATTTGTAGTCGGCGGGCGGGTGCGGGCAGCGATCAGTTGAAGAGCATGCATTTAGTTTTACTAGCAGTTAAGAGGAGTTGGAGGCCACGGCAGTCATTTGAGAAATCAAGGCTGTTGAGTCTGCCGATAAGAATGCAGTGATTGACAGAGTCGAAAGCCTTTGCCAGGTCGATGAAGACGGGTGCACAGTACTGTCTTTTATCAATGGTGGTTATGATATCGTTTAGGACCTTGAACGTGGCTGAGGTGCACCCATGACCAGCTAGGAAACCAGATTGCATAGCGGAGAAGGTACGGTGGGATTCGAAATGGTCGGTGATCTGTTTGTTAACTTGGCTTTCGAAGACTTTAGAAAGGCAAGGTAGGACAGATATAGGTGTACAACATTTTGGGTCTAGAGTGCCTCCCCCGATGACCGCGGCAGCTTTCCAGTCTTTAGGGATCTCAGACAATACAAAAGAGGTTGAACAGGCTAGTAATAGGGGTTGCAACAATTGCAGCGAGGGTCCAGATTGTCTAGCCCAGCTGATTTGTGGGGGTCCAGATTTTGCAACACTTTCAGAACATCAGCTATCTGGATTTGGGTGAAGGAGAAATGGGGGAGGCTCGGGCAAGTTGCTGCGAGGAGTGCAGAGCTGTTGACCGGGGTAGGGGTAGCCAGGTGGAAAGCATGACCAGCCATAGAAAAAATGCTTATTGAAATTCTCAATTATCGTGGATTTATCGGTGTTGACAGCTGGGAGGAGGTGCTCTTATTCTCTATGGACTTTACAGTGTCCCATTACTTTTTAGAGTTTGTGATACAGGATGTAAATTTCTGTTTGAAAAAGCCTTTGCTTTCCTAACTGCCTGTGTATATTGGTTCCTAACTTCCATGAAAAGTAGCTTATCGCGGGGGCTATTCGATGCTAATGCAGTACGCCACAGGATGGCGGTTAGATTTGGAGAGATGTCATTTTAGGTGAAAATTGGAGAGAAAAAGAAAGGGTCACCATAGCAGCACCCACCCGTAGCACGCACTCCAGCAGGTATATCTCACTGGTCACCCCCAAAGCCTATTCCTCATTTGGCTGCCTTTCCTTCCAGTTCTCTGCTGCCAATGACTGGAATGAATTGCAAAAATCACTGAAGTTAAAGACTCATATCTCCCTCACTAACTTTAAGCATCAGCTGTCAGAGCAGCTTACCGATCATTGCACCTGTACACAGCTCATCTGTAAATAGCCCACCCAACTACCTCATCCCCATATTGTTATTTATTTTTTGCTCCTTTGCACCCCAATCTCTCTACTTGCACATCATCATCTGCACATCTATCATTCGTGTTAATGCTAAATTGTAATTATTTCGCACCTGTGGCCTTACCTCCCTAATCTTATTACATTTGCACACACTGTATATAGCCTTTTCTATTGTGTTACTGACTGTACGTTTGTTTATCCCATGTGTAACTCTGTTGTTTGTGTTGCACTGGTTCTTGGCCGGGTCGCAGTTGTAAATGAGAACTTGTTCTCAACTGGCCTACCTGGTTAACTTGTTAGGGAGCAGTGCATGAGGTGACCGTTTTGGAGAGCCTGGCATGCCCAAAGTAAAATGCCTCCCATTCAGGCCCAGAAAATAGGATATGCATATATTTAGTACCATTGGATAGGAAACACTCTGTTAACCATTTGTCTGTGAGTGAAACAGAACGCATATGGCAGGCAAAACCCCGAGGAATTTCTGTCCTGGAAAAAGTGATTTTGACACATTGCTCATTTGGGAACCCCTCCCTAATGAAAATGACCATATAAGGGCATATGAATGCAGTACACGTCGCTTCCTTATGATGTCAACAGTCTCGAGACAGTGTATTTCTTCCATTTTGGATGAATTAGACCAGAGAAAAAGACCAAACAAGTGAGTCCCCCTTGATGACAACAGTAGGCTGGGCGCGCTCCCGTGAAAGCGTGCAGTGTCTTTTTTACCGTCGTTATCGATCAGTTTATATTCGGTTGATTTATAATAGTAAATATACGTAAAAGTGTTCCTAAGGATACATTTAAAACTATGTTTGATTGTTCTTGGACAAGTTTATAGGTATAAGATGAACGAGTTCGCGTCACGTTTCAATGGACTAGTGGAGGCTGTCGTTTCTGATTATAACGCGCGAACCAAATGGAGGATTTTCTAACAAAAGAACCATGGATTGTCTTTGTTGGACACTTAGGATGACCTCAGCAGAAGTTCTTCAACAGGTAATTGATTTGTTTTCGCTGTGAAATGTGTTGTGTGTGTGCCATGATGGCTAATCGATACATGGCTATGGGAAAAATATGAGGTGCTACTCTCAAACAATCAAATGTGCTGCTTTCGCCGTAAAGCCTTTTTGAAATCTGACAACGCTGTGATATTGCCAAGAAACAGAGCTTTTGATGAGTATGGAACACTTGTATATTGGTGGATGTTTAATAATTCAACTTTGGGATTTTGAATTTGGCGCTTTACATTTTACCTGGTAGTGTCGGGAGGAGCCCGCTAGCGACCCACTGGTCCTTGAGAAGTTTTTAAATAAAAATGAAAAAAAATAAACTGCCTGTAGCTCATGAACTGAAGCAAGGATTTGCATATTCTTGATACCATTTGAAAGGAAACACTTTGAAGTGTGGAAATGTTAAATTAAATGTAGGAGAATATAACACATTAGATCTGGGAAAAGATAAAAACATGCTTTTTTCCCCCCCACATCATCTTTGCAATGCCGTGCCTTAGACCGCTGCGTCCATGTGTTATTGTGAACTACTTAACTGCACTAGAACGCTTAAGAGACAGATTTTCTTTTTTATATATCGGTTATCGGTATTGGATATCGGCAAAAAATGTCATATCGGTGGATTAATAATAGACGTAACTGGTAATAACCGATGCACCGAATAACTGACGAATTTACGAACGCTCAACACCCGCTGAATACGGCTGGTGTCAGTAAACGTTGGCAACACAGTTGCTTTCACCAATGCTCTGGATAAAACAAAAAACACTCTATGCAGGTCTGTTAGGGCGAGTAAAATGGTCAGAGTGAGATGTTCTCTCATTTGTGTCTGGAAGTAGCTAGCAAGCTAGCCAACATTACCCAGTTAGCTCGGGTGCTTGACAGCTGTTAGGACAGAACGCACGGATCAACCCTTAAAGAGATGGGTGGGGCTAAAGCTTAAGAGCGTGTGAACAATGCGGAATGGGTGGACTAGGGTTGCGCATTTTGGGGATATTCAGAGGTGGAATCATTCTGTGGGAATTAACAGGAATTAATATTAATACCATTTAAATGTAGATGTTTTTTGCATTGGATATATTTACCATATGGAGACAAACAAACCTTTTACCTTATCATAAGTAGACAATTGCAAATGATTAAATCCTTCCAATAGAAATAAATACTTAAACGAGTTGACTCTTCACATGGGATGATTTCACTGAACAACAAAACAAAGGGAATATTGAATGATCCATCGCATCTCCCAAAAACCTTTTCAACATAAAATGATAGTTTCTAGACTAAAGCTTTTGGTTGTCTTCCTCTCAGGCTTCCATGTCTTCTCCCTGGATCTCCTCAACATCCACCCCTTGAACATCAGACCCTGAGGCCTCATCTTCACTGTCAGTTTCTAACCTTTTTGAGGATAGTTGGTTGTCAGGCTCAAAAAGCCTCAAATTTAACCGGATGGCCACCAATTTTTCAACCCTTGTATTGGTCAGCCTGTTGCAGGCTTTGGTGTGTGTGTTCCCAAACAAGGACCAGTTGCGCTCTGAGGCGGCTGATGTTGGTGGGATTTGGAGGAGGATGGAGGCAACAGGGGAAAGAGCCTCAGATCCACAAAGTCCCTTCCACCAGGTGGTTGATGAGATATGTTGGCACAACTGTCATATTGCATCTCCATCCCAAAGCCCTTGCTTGGAAGTGTACTTCGCCAGACTGCCAAGAACCTTGGCCTCATCCAGGCCAAGGTGGCGAGACACGGTGGTGATGACACCATAGGCCTTGTTGATCTCTGCACCAGACAGGATGCTCTTGCCAGCATACTTGGGGTCCAACATGTACGCTGCGGCGTGTATGGGCTTCAGGCAGAAGTCTTTGCTTTTTGATGTATTACAGAACTGCAGTTTCCTCTGCTTGGAGCAACAGTGAAGTGAACAGGGCAGTACAGATTTCAAATCCAATCAAATTTATTTATAAAGCCCCCCTTACATCAGCTGATGTCACAGAGTGCTGTACAGAAACCCAGCCTAAAACCCCAAACCCCAATTTCTTCTCTTACATCTGTAAGCAGAGTCTGAACATCAGACAGGATGGCATTGTCTCGCTCAATCCGTGCAATGGCTACTGCTATAGGTTTCAGGAGTTTCAGGGTGTTTACCCCTCAACCAAAATATCCATGAGGATCCTCTTGAAGGGGCTGTTTATATCAGCAGACTGTGATATGGCCATTTCTTGGCAAGACTTCTTCCCCTCCAGGAGACTGTAAAACATGACACCACCACCCCAATGGGTTTTGCTGGGCAGCTTCAATGTGGTGCTCTTATTCTTCTCACTTTGCTTGGTGAGGTAGATTGCTGCTAAAACTTGATAACCCTTCACATACCTAACAATTTCCTTGGCTCTCTTGTAGAGTGTATCCATTGTTTTCAGTGCCATGATGTCCTTGAGGAGCAGATTCAATGTATGAACAGCACAGCCAATGGGTGTGATGTGAAGGTAGGACTCCTCCACTTTAGACCAAGCACCTTCATGTTTGCATGCATTGTCTGTCACCATGATTCACTGTGGGGATGGCATTCTCAGGAAGATGAGAGGTGGTGGGTTTGCGCCAGACACAGAATTTTCCTTGATGGCCAAAAAGGTCAATTTTAGTCTCATCTGACCAGAGTACCTTCTTCCACATGTTTGGGGAGTCTCCCACATGCCTTTTGGCAAACACCAAACGTGTTCGCTTATTGTTTTCTTTAAGCAATGGCTTTTTTCTGGCCACTCTTCTGTAAAGCCCAGCTCTCTGGAGTGTACAGCTTAAAGTGGTCCTATGGACAGATACTCCAATCTCCGCTGTGGAGCTTTGCAGCTCCTTCAGGGTTATCTTTGGTCTCTTTGTTGCCTCTCTGATTAATGCCCTCCTTGCCTGGTCCGTGAGTTTTGGTGGGCGGCGGCCCTCTCTTGGCAGGTTTGTTGTGGTGCTATAATCTTTCAATTTTTTTATAATTGATTTAATTGGTGTACGCCGGCTGGTCTGTAGAGTTTAAACCATTTCTGAACGTTCAGCTCACGCTGTCCGTAACGCTGGTCTCGTAGTGGTCTCAAGGTTGATTATTCAGCAGCTCTTAGAATTGCTTGATGCACAGCGCTGTTTATGACTTCAAGCCTATCAACTCCCGAGATTAGGCTGGCAATACTATAATGCCTATAAGAACATCCAATAGTCAAAGGTATATGAAATACAAATGGTATAGAGAGAAATAGTCTACGCGCGTCATAATTCCTATAATAACTACAACCTAAAACTTCTTAACTGGGAATATTGAAGACTCATGTTAAAAGGAACCACCAGCGTTCATATGTTCTCAAGTTCTGAGCAAGGAACTTAAATGTTAGCTTTTTTTACATGGTACATATTGCACTTTTACTTTCTTCTCCACTGTTTTTGCATTATTTAAACCAAATCAAACCAGTTTCATTATTTATTTGAGACTAAATGGATTTTAGATAAAATACAAAGTGTTCTTTGTTCATGCAGTATTGTTGTAATTGTCATTATTACAAATACAGTGGGGAAAAAAAGTATTTAGTCAGCCACCAATTGTGCAAGTTCTCTCACTTAAAAAGATGAGAGAGGCCTGTAATTTTCATCATAGGTACACTTCAACTATGACAGACAAAATGAGGAAAAAAAATCCAGAAAGTCACATTGTAGGATTTTTAATGAATTTATTTGCAAATTATGGTGGAAAATAAGTATTTGGTCACATACAAACAAGCAAGATTTCTGGCTCTCACAGACCTGTAACTTCTTCTTTAAGAGGCTCCTCTGTCCTCCACTCGTTACCTGTATTAATGGCACCTGTTTGAACTTGTTATCAGTATAAAAGACACCTGTCCACAACCTCAAACAGTCACACTCCAAACTCCACTATGGCCAAGACCAAAGAGCTGTCAAAGGACACCAGAAACAAAATTGAAGACCTGCACCAGGTTGGGAAGACTGAATCTGCAATAGGTAAGCAGCTTGGTTTGAAGAAATCAACTGTGGGAGCAATTATTAGGAAATGGAAGACATACAAGACCACTGATAATCTTCCTCGATCTGGGGCTCCACGCAAGATCTCACCCCGTGGGGTCAAAATGACCACAAGAACGGTGAGGAAAAATCCCAGAACTACACGGGGGGACCTAGTGAATGACCTGCAGAGAGCTGGGACCAAAGTAACAAAGCCTACCATCAGTAACACACTACGCCGCCAGGGACTCAAATCCTGCAGTGCCAGACGTGTCCCCCTGCTTAAGCCAGTACATGTTCAGGCCCGTCTAAAGTTAATGCTAGAGAGCATTTGGATGATCCAGATGAGGATTGGGAGAATGTCAGATGAAACCAAAATAGAACTTTTTGGTAAAAACTCAACTCGTTGTGTTTGGAGGACAAAGAATGCTGAGTTGCATCCAAAGAACACCATACCTACTGTGAAGCATGGGGTGGAAACATCATGCTTTGGGGCTGTTTTTCTGCAAAGGGACCAGGACGACTGATCCGTGTAAAGGAAAGAATGGGGCCATGTATCGTGAGATTTTGAGTGAAAACCTCCTTCCATCAGCAAGGGCATTGAAGATGAAACGTGGCTGGGTCTTTCAACATGACAATGATCCCAAACACACCGCCCGGGCAACGAAGGAGTGGCTTCGTAAGAAGCATTTCAAGGTCCTGGAGTGGCCTAGCCAGTCTCCAGATCTCAACCCCATAGAAAATCTTTGAAAGTCTGTGTTGCCCAGCGACAGCCTCAAAACATCACTGCTCTAGAGGAGATCTGCATGGAGGAATGGGCCAAAATACCAGCAACAGTGTGTGAAAACCTTGTGAAGACTTACAGAAAACGTTTGACCTCTGTCATTGCCAACAAAGGGTATATAACAAAGTATTGAGATAAACTTTTGTTATTGACCAAATACTTATTTTCCACCATAATTTGCAAATAAATTCATAAAAAATCCTACAATGTGATTTTCTGGATTTTTTTTCCCTCATTTTGTCTGTCATAGTTGAAGTGTACCTATGATGAAAATTACAGGCCTCTCTCATCTTTTTAAGTGAGAGAACTTGCACAATTGGTGGCTGACTAAATACTTTTTTCCCCCACTGTGTGTGTGTGTGTGTGTGTGTATATATATATATATATTTTTTTTTTTTTAACGGCTGTTTAATCGGTATCTGCTTTTTTTGGTCCGCCAATAAAATTGGTATCGGCGTTGAAAAAATCATAATAGGTCGACCTCTAGTTGAGTCATCCGCATACATAGCTTAACTCAAAGGCAGTGGCATGTAATTAGTAAAGATGACTTTTTTCTTTTTTTTTTCCAATGGGCCAAGACCAGTGATTCTCAATACTGGTCCTGGGGACCCAAAGGGGTGCACATTTTTTGTTTTTGCCCTAGCACTACACACCTGATTCAAATCATCAAAGCCTTTTGATGAGTTGATCACTTGAATCAGCTGTGTAGTGCTAGGGCAAAAACGTGCACCCCATTGGGTCCCCAGGACCAGGATTGAGAACCAGTGGCTTAGTGTGGTGGTTACTTTCTGTATTATCAAATGAGGAGAGAAACTTTTCACACAAGTCAGTTATACTTAAACTGAATCTTTATTAGTGAGAGCTTTGCAATAGCGATGGCTGGTCGACAGCTGCCCTGAGGAATTCCTAATTCTACCTGAATTATGTGGGAGAGGCTTCCATTAATTCACTTGTGTAATTGCTGTGCATGTTGAATGTCCTTCCCTAAAAGGATGCTGGAAGTTTGTTGTCAATTTGTTTACTGTACAATAACATTGTATTTGGTCAAACACCAGTTTTTCCAAAAGTTTACTAAGGTTTAGTAATAGGTTGGCTATTTGAGCCAGTAAAGGGGGCTTTACTATTCTTAGGTAGCGAAATTACTTTTGCTTCCCCCAAACCTGGGGCACACACTTACTAGTAGGCTTAAATTGAAAATATGGCGTCCGCTATTATCCTCAGTAATTTTCTATACAAGTTGTCAGACCCCTGTGGCTTGTCCTTGTTGATAATTGTTTTCACTAATGTTGTCTAATTATGCAAGTGTGTGTTCAACACTAATTCAATTCTAAGTAATACCAGACAGGCTGTTCTAAGAAAAAAAGTGTAAAGCCTTTATTAAAGCATAGCAAAGATTAAAACAGACACATTTATGAAATTGTTTATCCAACATGTGGTTGTGTGAGGCTTGATGCTCACAGAATCAGTAGGCTATTAAACAAACACTGAAACAGAAGCAGGATGGGTCTTATTTTTGTAGATACTGTATATATGGATGATTTATAAAGCCAGGCACATTTAACTTCTTTGGGAGCAGCGCACGAGGTGACGGTTTTGGAGAGCCTGGTGTGCCCAAAGTAAAATTCCTCCCATTCAGGCCCAGAAAATAGGATATGCACATATCTGAAGTTTCTAAAAGTGTTAACATTTTGTCTGTGAGTATAACAGAACGGATATGGCAGGCGAAAACCAGAGGAATTTCTGTCCTGGAAAAAGTGGTTTTGACACATTGCCTCATTTGGAACCCCTCCCTTATAAAAATGCCCATATAAGGGCATATGAATGCAGTACCTATTGCTTCCTCTGGATGTCAACAGTCTTGAGAAAGTGTTTTGATTCTTTTTAGCTGCTTTTAGATTGTAGAAGAAGACGAATAAGTAAGTGGCCACACAGATGTCAATAGAAGAAAATGCGCGTTCCCGGCTGGCGCGCAAATGGAGATTTATGGATAAAATACATTACTTTTTCTAACAAAAGAACCATGGATTGTCTTCGTTGGACACTTAGGATGACCTCAGCAGAAGTTCTTCAACAGGTAATTGATTTGTTTTCGCTGTGAAATGGGTTGTGTGTGAACCGTGATGGCTTATGAATTTATGGTAATGGGAAAAATATGTGGGGTGCTATCCTCAAACAATCAAATGTGGTGCTTTCGCCGTAAAGCCTTTTTGAAATCTGACAACGCTGTGATATTGCCAAGAAGCAAACACAACAACAGACTGGATAGCACGTGGCTACTCAAAACAACGGCGGCGCCGGAGAAGAGGGAAACGCGCCGGTCTTTTGGTCAAGCTACGTCGGCGCATCGTGCACCTCTCCCGAGTATTTTAATCGCCAATGTACAGTCTCTTGACAACAAAGTAGACGAAATCCGATCGAGGGTTGCCTTTCAGAGAGACATTCGAGACTGCAACGTTCTTTGCTTCACGGAAACATGGCTCACTCAGGACACGTTATCAGAGTCGGTACAGCCACCTGGTTTCTCCACGCATCGCGCCCGACAGAAACAAACATCTCTCTGGTAAGAAGAAGGGCGGGGTGTGTGTCTTATGATTAACGAGGCGTGGTGTGATCATAACAACATACAGGAACTCAAGTCCTTTTGTTCACCTGACATAGAATTCCTTACAATCAAATGCAGACCGCATTATCTACCAAGAGAATTCTCTTCGATTATAATCACAGCCGTGTACATCCCCCCTCAAGCTGATACATCGACGGCACTGAAAGAAATTCATCGGACTCTATGTAAACTGGAAACCACATATCCTGAGGCTGCATTTATTGTGGCTGGGGATTTTAATAAGGCTAATTTAAGAACAAGGCTCCCGAAATTTTACCAGCATATCGAATGTGCCACCCGGGCTGGTAAAATCCTGGACCACTGTTATTCCAACTTCCGTGATGCATACAAGGCTATTCTCCGCCCTCCTTTCGGCAAGTCTGACCATGACTCCATTTTGTTGCTCCCAGCCTACAAACAGAAACTAAAACAGGAAACGCCCGTTCTCAGGTCTGTTCAACGCTGGTCCGACCAATCTGATTCCATGCTGCAAGATTGCTTGAGCACGTGGACTGGGATATGTTCCGGATAGCATCTGACAACAACATTGATGTATACGCTGATTCGGTGAGCGAAGTTTATTAGCAAATGCATTGGTGATGTTGTACCCATAGCAAATATCAAAACCTTCCCAACCAGAAACCATGGATTGATGGCAGCATTCGCAAAACTGAAAGCGCGAACCACTGCTTTTAACCAGGTAAAGGCTACCGGAAACATGACTGAATACAAACAGTGCAGCTACTCCCTCCGCAAGGCAATCAAACAAGCTAAGCGTCAATATAGAGACAAAGTAGAGTCACAATTCAATGGCTCAGACACAAGAGGAATGTGGCAGGGTCTACAGTCAATCACGGACTACAAAGAAAACCAGCCCCGGACCATGACGTCCTGCTCCCAGACAAACTAAACAACTTCTTTGCTCGCTTTGAGGACAATACAGTGCCACCGACACGGCCCGCTACCAAAACCTGCGGGCTCACCTTCACCGCAGCCAATGTGAGAAAAACATTTAAATGTGTTAACCCTCGCAAGGCTGCCGCCCAGATGGCATCCCTGGCCGTGTCCTCAGAGCATGCGCAGACCAGCTGGCTGGTGTGTTTACGGACATATTCAATCAGTCCCTATCCCAGTCTGCTGTTCCCACATGCTTCAAGAGGGCCACCATTGTTCCTGTTCCCAAGAAAGCTAAGGTGACTGAGCTAAATGACTATCGCCCGTAGCACTCACTTCCGTCATCATGAAGTGCTTTGAGAGATTAGTCAAGGATCATATCACCTCCATCCTGCCAGACACCCTGGACCCACTCCAATTTGCTTACCGTCCCAATAGGTCCACAGACGACGCAATCGCAATCACACTGCATACTGCCCTAACCCATCTGGACAAGAGGAATACTTATGTAAGAATGCTGTTCATCGACTACAGCTCAGCATTTAACACCATAGTTCCCTCCAAGCTCGTCATTAAGCTCGAGACCCTGGGTCTCGACCCAGCCCTGTGCAACTGGGTCCTGGACTTCCTGACGGGCCGGTCCCAGGTGGTGAGGGTAGGAAACAACATCTCCACCCCGCTGATCCTCAACACTGGGGCCCCACAAGGGTGCGTTCTCAGCCCTCTCCTGTACTCCCTGTTTACCCATGACTGCGTGGCCAAGCACGCATCCAACTCAATCATCAAGTTTGCTGACGACACTACAGTGGTAGGCTTGATTACCAACAACGACGAGACGGCCTACAGAGAGAGGAGGTGAGGGCCCTCGGAGTGTGGTGTCAGGAAAATAACCTCTCACTCAATGTCAACAAAACAAAGGAGATGATCGTGGACTTCAGGAAACAGGAGAGGGAGCACCCCTATCCACATCGAGGGGACAGTAGTGGAGAAGGTGGAAAGTTTTAAGTTCCTCGGCGTACACATCACGGACAAACTGAATTGGTCCACCCACACAGACAGCGTGGTAAAGAAGGCGCAACAGCGCCTCTTCAACCTCAGGAGGCTGAAGAAATTTGGCTTGTCACCAAAATCACTCACAAACTTTTACAGATGCACAATCGAGAGCATCCTGTCGGGCTGTATCACCGCCTGGTACGGCAACTGCTCCGCCCACAACCGTAAGGCTCTCCAGAGGGTAGTGAGGACTGCACAACGCATCACCGGGTTAAACTACCTGCCCTCCAGGACACCTACACCACCCGATGTCACAGAAAGGCCAAAGATCATCAAGGACAACAACCACCCGAGCCACTGCCTGTTCACCCCGCTATCATCCAGAAGGCGAGGTCAGTACAGGTGCATCAAAGCTGGGACCGAGAGACTGAAAAACAGCTTCTACCTCAAGGCCATCAGACTGTTAAACAGCCATCACTAACATTGAGTGGCTGCTGCCAACATACTGACTTAAATCTCTAGCCACTTTATACATAGGAATTGGATGTAACAAATGTATCACTAGCCACTTTAAACAATTTTGTATATAATGTTTACGTATCCGACATACTCATATCAAATGTATACACTGTACTCTAAACCATCTACTGTATCTTGCCTATGCCGTTCGGTCATCGACCCAAATCTCTAGCCACTTTAATAATTATAATTGGATGAAATAATGTATCACTAGCCACTTTAAACAATGCCATTTATATAATGTTTACATATCCTACATTACTCATCTCATATATATGTGTATATACTGTACTCCATACCATCTACTGCATCTTGCCTATGCCGGTCAGCCATCGCTCATCCATATATTTATATGTACATACTCGTATTCATTCCTTTACTCTTGTGTGTATAAGGTAGTTGTTGTGAATTTGTTAGATTACTTGTTAGATACTACTGCATGGTCGGAACTAGAAGCACAAGCATTTCGCTACACTCGCATTAACATCTGCTAACCATGTGTATGTGACAAATAAAATTTGATTTGATTTGATTTGAAATTTGATTTGAAGAAGCAGAGCTTTTGATGACTATGCAACACTTGTATACTGATGCATGTTTAATAATTCAACTTTTGGATTTTGAATTTGTCGCCTTGCATTTCACCGGGTAGTGCCCCACCGCTCCCTAAGAAGTTAACAGTTAGGCTGTTGATTATAGACCTAATTAAGTTGGGGTTTCCTCTCCTCACTTTTCTTAGACAAGGCAAGTGCTGTTTTCGCATCTCCAAACTGCTGCTGCCTACGCCACATTGTTGATGTTTCAGAACCACGGACAGCGACTGCTATCCTACATGTTAAAAAATATTACTTTTATTAGTGTTGCACTATTGTTCTAACGTAATATAACCATATACAATTTCAGTAGCACATGTCTTAGTGATGGACTGTGCCATCCCCATGGCCTCCACAATGGATTAGTCCACTCAGACAGGCGCAAATCAGACAGCTGTCCTGTACACCATGAATATATTTATTTTTTGCTACAGCATGACAAAAAAATATATTTTGTCGATCAACAGCCTATCGGCCAAACAATCAACAAGTCTGCTAAATTGGGTCAGCCCTAAACAGACTAAAGACTGAACCCACACTTGCATCATTAGCAGAGAGGGCGAGAGAGAGTGGAGGGGCAAGCAGAATGCTCATATGTTTTGGTAATCTGCATCTCGCAATGTCTTGTCTGGCATGCCTAGCAAATTCACCAAAGTAGCCTAAAGTTCACCTGTTCTTTAATTAAGTGGGAATTTTTCATAACGTTAAGGATCCCAACTTCATTTAAAATGTTCACACCCCTAATCCCTACCTGTGCTATAACTACTAAATGGCATCGTTTAAAGTGGCTAGTGACACATTTATTACATCCACTTTTTAATTATTAAAGTGGCTAGAGATTTGAGTCGATGGCCGAACGGCATAGGCAAGATTCAGTAGATGGTATAGAGTACAGTGTATACATTTGATATGAGTAATGTCAGATATGACTGTACTGATGAGGAAGAGGGCAGACATCCATTGTTGCCAAACTGTGTTCAGTCAAATTTACAGTGCCACTTTGTTACCAGAAACAGGTCACATGTAATTCTTTTTGCAGAATACTTTATTGAACAATACGAAAATGTTCTTGCTCATCAGTGAAGTACAATTATCAAGGAAACCTAGTTGAACACTAAGTTGTACCATGTTTTTTGAACACAATTGATTATAAAGGATAATAATAATGGTGTTACCTTTGGGACAAAATGCCTCCATCACAGATCAATAACAAATACATGTGTTACAAGTGCAGACTGATTGCTATGGCATGAGCATGACAATTCAATTAATTCATTAAACACTTATGAGCTAGAACACCTCCATTTCCAATTGACATTTGCAATTAAAAAGCTCATTTTGTCTGGCTTGCCATTCCAAAAATATATATTTTTTTAACATGTTCCAAAATTATTATTATTTTTAAGTTGTTCTGTGTAGGCAGGACCATAAGTAAATAGGTCAACTGGGATATACAGTTGAAGTCGGAAGTTTACATACACTTAGGTTGGAGTCATTAAGACTCGTTTTTCAACCACTCCACAAAATTCTTCTTAACAAACTATAGATTTGGCAAGTCGGTTAGGACATCTACTTTGTGCATGACACAAATAATTTTTCCAACAATTGTTTACAGACAAATTATTTCACAATTCCAGTGGGTCAGAAGTTTACATACACTAAGTTGACTGTGCCTTTAAACAGCTTGGTAAATCCCTGAAAATGATGGCATTCAGAATTTCCAAACGCCTGAAGGTACCACGTTCATCTGTACAAACAAAAGTACGCAAGCATAAACACCATGGGACCACGCAGCCGTCATACCGCTCAGGAAGGAGATGCGTTCTGTCTCCTAGAGATAAACTTGCTTTGGTGCGAAAAGTGCAAATCAATCCCAGAACAGCAAAGGACAGTGTGAAGATGCTGGAGGAAACCGGTACAAAAGCACCTATATCCACAGTAAAACGAGTCCTATATCGTCATAACCGGAAAGGCCGCTCAGCAAGGAAGACGCCACTGCTCCAAAACCACAATAAAAAAGCCAGACTAAAGTTTACAACTGCACATGGGGACAAAGATTGTACTTTTTGGAGAAATGTTCTCTGGTCTGATGAAACAAAAATAGAACTGTTTGGCCATAATGACAATCGTTATGTTAGGAGGAAAACGGGGGAGGCTTGCAAGCCCGAAGAACATTATCCCAACCGTGAAGTACGGGGTGGCAACATGTGGGGTGCTTTGCTGCAGGAGGGACTGGTGCACTTCACAAAATAGATGGAATCATGAGGAAGAAAAATTATGTGGATATATTGTAGCAGCATCTCAAGACATCAGTCAGGAAGTTAAAGCTTGGTCGCAAATGGGTCTTCCAAATGGACCATGACCCCAAGCATACTTCTAAAGTTGTGGCAAAATGGGTTAAGGACAACAAAGTCAAGGTATTGGAGTGGCCATCACAAAGCCCTGACCTCAAACCTATAGAAAATCTGTGGGCAGAACTGAAAAAGCATCTGCGAGCAAGGAGGCCTACAAACCTGACTCAGTGACACCAGCTCTGTCAGGAGGAATGGGCCAAAATTCACCCAACTTATTGTGCGAAGCTTGTGGAAGGCTACCCGAAACATTTGACCCAAGTTAAACATTTTAAAGGCCAAATACTAATTGAGTGTATGTAAACTTCTGACCCACTGAGAATATGATGAAAGAAATAAAAGCTGAAATAAATCATTCTCTCTACTATTATTCTGACATTTCCCATTTTTTAAATAAAGTGGTTATCCTAACTGACCTAAGACAGGGAATTTTTACTATGATTAAATGTCAGGAATTGTGAAAAACTGAGTTTAAATGCATTTGGCTAAGGTGTATGTAAAGATCTGGCACTGACACCGGATGAGCGTGTATTAATCCTGAGGTGCATTCATGAACGTTTGCTATGTTTGTCCCATTGCTGCAACTCCCGTACGGAATCTGGAATGGCAAAGGTCAAGAGCCATGCGTCCTCCGAAACAAGCCACACTGCTTCTTGACACTGCTCACTTAACCCGCCAGCAGCACCAATGAGTCGGAGGAAACACCGTACAGCTGGCGACCGAAGTCAGCGTGCATGCAGAACGTTTGCTATGTTGCGGAACGGTTTGTACTGAACGGACGCGTTTCCCCAAAACGTTCCCTGTTTGACCGCTAGGCTTTATGGGTATTATGACTCATACTGTGGTACTCTATGGGTGCGTTCGTAAATTCATTCTGGCTATCTACTCCGATTTTAGAGCACTCTCATCTGAGTGTACCAGAGCGCAGAATAACTGTTAATTTACGAACGCTCAACACCCGTTGAACGGTGAATATGTCCGGTGTCAGTAAAAGTCGGCAGAAAAACGTAATTGAATTGTTGCCAGCAGCAGAGTTTGTCACCGACGCTCTGGATAACATAAAAACAGGAGTTAAATGGTCAGTGAGATTCTCTCATTTGCGTCTGGAAGTAGCTAGCAAGCGTTAGCTTGGGTGCATGACTGCCGTTGAGGTCAGAGCGCTCGAATCAACCCTACCCCTCGGCCAGAGAGCGTCCAGTGTGCGCCCTGAACTCTCTGAATTTAGGAACGGAAGATAAGACAATGGTTTGAATTTACACGCAGAGCGCACTCTGGCACTCCAGATTGAATTTACGAACACACCCCTGTAACAAACCCGGTCACAACAGACAGGGCCATGATCATTGTGAATTATGTCACACAAACTGGAATTGGGACACAAATAGGGTGGTTTTTAAAATGTAGCTTATGTTGCCAAATAAACAAAAAATAATTACAGTAACTGTTGGAATTCATTTTCCCGCTATACCGTAAAAGAACCGTGACCCCAAAACCACAATATGTACTGACCGTGGGGTTGGTGAACGGTTAACGTTACACACCTAGCTAGTTAAGAAGTGAGCTATTGTGAAGCTAGCTACCTCCTCCTACCCGGCCCAACACATTAGCCGATTGAATAGGTCTGACTGCATAAAACAGGTGTGATGGCTGAATCATTTTAGTAGGCAATACATGCACCCAGCGTTAGCTATTCAGAAGACGGGTGTAACTTTAAACACCCCAGACAAATCCCGTATCGAGGCTTTTATAAACCATCTGCCCCAGCTACCTAGCGAGGCTGGCAAGCCGGCTAACGACGCAGCGCTGTCCGACAACTTACCTCCAGTGATGAGAAAGTACGACACAATAACGATCGCGTAGACTGTCATCGCAGACGGCATGTGCAGCCACGATGGCTTTTTGAGTTTTATGTTAGGACATTCCAACACTGCGAACGGCACACCGTATAACGTCTCCATCGCGAACTCAAAACGAATGGACTCCTTTAGGTCAACTCTGAGACTGCTGCCTGCTACGCCGACGTGTCCAGGAAGGGCCCGCCACCTACTCAGTAGATAAACCGCTGGAAGCGAACACTATCTATTTCATGCACAAATAATGCATTTCTTGGACTGAATTTTTATTTCATATTTAATATAACTATTTTATATACACATCTTGGAGACAACCAGAACGGACATGTGACCACGGTTTGTTTCCCTTCAAATGTTTCCCTTACCTGTTAAGACCTTTAGTGCTGACGTGGTTGTTGTTGGTAGACGGTGTGAAGTAAGCCAATGGGCTCGCAGCAACGCCTCGTCATGCCCCGTGTCCACTGCACTAGGTCGCGCGGTGAAACACCGCGTCCCATTCATTTTCAATGGGAGGAAAGCGATGAGAAGCTGAGAGGGCCAGTGGAGGTTCTAGACCCTTTCAACTGGGGGGGCCAAGCTGGGGCCAGTTGTCCTGTTAGAGGGGCCAGTTACATTAGACGTTATTGTTGTCATATTGTTTTCTTCACTTCATTGCAGGCATTAGTAGGCAAAAGACCATGTCCCTCTAGTAAATGTGTGGGTTTAATTAGTGTTCCGCGTTGCCACTGTCTAATAACGGATGTAAAAAAAGAACGATAGCAAAAATGTGTTGTGCAAAAATTATTTCATACTCCACATTTAGGGGGGCCACAAGGGGGTCCAAAATTGTTGTCACAGGGGCACTGCCCCCCCCCCTAGAACCGCCAGTGGAGAGGGCAGGGGACCACAACTCTTAACATTAAATGTAGTATCATAAATCTAACACATAAATGCTGGTAGCTAGGGAAAATGGTGACAGAAAGCAAACAGTGTAAAGTTGATGATGTAATAATACTAAGGCGGGCTAGGTTTACCCATCTTGTGAAGGATCTGTGCATCTGATCCCACAAATCTCTGCAGCCCAAAACGACTTATCACAGTCAACTCCTCTACTTTGTTCCTAGGTCCTCAATCTCTCTCTTCATCTCTTCCCTCTCAATCAAAACCAGGTCAATTGCAGCGGGCCCAGGCACTGCACAGTAGTCGTGGTAATGGTAGCTATTCATCTTTTCATCCTCTCCATCTTCAACACTGTTGTCCTCTACACATCTAGTCCTTAGTCTCTCCCTTCTTTCCCAAACACTTGCTCTTGCTTGGACATGGTAGTTATTCCACTGGAATAGCAAAGGTACTGCTCCCTTCTTCAGGCGTCGAAGCCCACTCGAAGGTTCAATGAAATCATGTGGTTAAAAGTGTCTCCCACACACCTTGGAGTGAATTGTGACAGTGACGTTTTCCCTGCGAATATTGATGACCCATTTTTCTCTTAGCTCAGTATCACTGGGAAATGAGTGAAAACTCAACTAGGAGTATTTCGCTGAGGAGGTACACAACGGAACGGAGCAATATTCCGTGGAGTTGACATCTCGCCTCATAAAGTTGATGTTGCTCTTCTTAATTTCCTAACTTTCAATATGCCGAACCAACTAATAACGTTAACGTTAGCACTAATGTTAGCTAGGTACTGGTAGCTAACGTTTGCTAGCTAAAGAGACAAAAAAAAAGACACAGAACACAATAATCGAATTACAAAAATCATTAACTGAACAGATGAACACAACTTTCAACAAGAATAATAAAAAACACTATAGAAATATGATTATATTAATATACTGAGGTAATGATAAAACGAGCGATTGAAAGGAGTGATTACTGGGGTAGCAGTAAAGGTAAAAGTTGACCAACTGAAGGGAAAGATTCCAGGTGTTTGTGATGCTCGTCGTTTGGTGCGACGCAGACAGGGTGGCGAGAGTGGTGAAACAGAAGTCATTTTCTGTTCTTTTGAGTTTTGATGTTGAGTCTTTGCCCGACAAAGTGATGTTAGGATAGATAAGTTATCCTGTACGAGCTTTTGTGCCGAATACATTACGTTGTTACTGGTGTCAAGCTTATGGGCATGTGGCAGCGGTGTGTAAGGAGGGAGGTTCCTAGGTGTGAGAAGTGTGCAGAAGAGCATGAGACAAAGGAATGTAGCATTGGGGAAAGTAGTGGTATGTGTTAATTGTAGGGGTGCCCATTGGGCTGGGGATCTGAAATGTCCTGTGCGAGAGAGGCGGGTTAGAGTAGTGCAGAAGTTGTCATATGCTGAGGCAGTGAAGAAAGTAGAGGAAGATAGGTCAAGGGGGAGGGATCCTGAGAGGAGTGGTGTTAGTAGAGCTGTACCAGTACAGAGGGATAGGCCAACAAGTGATACATGTTTCAGTAAGATTGAATTTTAAGAATTTATAGCAATGGTTATCAACTGTACCGCAGGGATGGAACGTAAGTCGCAGGAAAGAGGTATTTGGGTGTGCGAGACTTGACATCAGAAGAGTTATAGGGTGTGTTAAGTGGTGATGTCCCATCCTTTCAGGTTGTTGGCATGAGGTAGGACTAAATATATTTAAATAGTGGAATATGGTGGTGTTATTTTTTTTCGTGAAGTGTAAAATGGTAGGGCATTTGTTTGTTTATTTTTTTTTAAATGTTTTTTTTTTTCAAGCAAGGTAAAAGGGAGTTGTACTCCAGTCTAGTAGGTGGCGGTAATGCAACATATTGGATGCCAACTGCCGTTAAACGTCATCGAAGAAGAAAAATACTATGACGGAAGCAAATGTAAGTAATTAAACATCATAACAAATTATGCAAAAAAAATGTACAGTTGAGAGGAATATGTTAGTTAATGTAGAGACAAAAGATTATGCATTTTTGTTGTGATGGATTTACAAAAATCGCTATTTAGCAAGCTAGCTGACTAGTTAACATTAGCCAGCTAGACATCAGTTTGAAATTGTAATTCTGGTTGTTTAATGTTTTAGGGACTCCTGAAACAACCACGTTTGGTATACATATTAGTTCAGAACCTAGCTATGAACCTATAATAGCTAGCCAATTGCATCAACTTCATTAATGACCCCTATGGATTGAGTAGATAATGTAACTCTGCCAAGGATGCTAGTCGAATATACATGTACTTATTACCATACATGAGATCCCCACATTGTAGCCTGTACATTCGATATATTCACTGATCATGTACTCTACCTTGGCATATAAAGGTGCAGTTCAGATATGAATGTCTGTGAGACATTCTTTTTCAGTCATATCCAATCCCAACAGTATCAAACTCCATTCTTTGAATGATGCTTTGTCTGCATGTATGTATTACAATTATACACTTAAACAGTGTTTACCAATCCTGGTCTTGGGACAATGGTTACACATTGTAACTATGCAATAGACTAGAAACATGATTTAACTAGTTAAAGGCTGATTTTTCATTCATAAATACATAAATAGAATTTAAAAAACAGTACACTACACTTCCTATGCATCATGTAAATACTGTAAAACCGGTTCATCTCAATATCTAATTTCCTTCATCTGCATTGATCTGATAAACACAGGATAGGTGTTGTATTTCATCACATGAGGAACTTCATTATCCAAGGGTTATAAATACATAATACATGCATTATAAATATAATTGTAATATATTATAAATACAAGTTCAATCTGTACTTCAATGCATTATAAAAACAGAGTGTAACGATGTGTGCTGAGAGTCGGGAAGCAAGTTCAGGGAGTGAGTGTTTTAATACATAAAACACAACATAAAACACAACACACAGACATGACACTGGAATAGAAACAATAAGGCCTGGGGAAGGAACCAAAGGGAGTGACATATATAGGGAAGTTAATCAGGGAAGTGATGGAGTCCAGGTGAGTCTGATGACGTGCAGGTGCGCATAACGATGGTGGTGACAGGTGTGCGCCATGGCGAGCAGCCTGGTGACTTAGAGGCTGGAGAAGGAGCACACGTGACACAGAGGAAGAAAGAGGAGGTGGCGAGAGAGGTGTAAAAGACAGAAAGGGAAAGAGGTAAGAACAGGAGCAGGGAAGACAGCATATGATTAATGAATCACAGTGCTACCCTAATATTCTCTCAGTTCATCACAATTACATAAGTGTCTCTAGTGGTGTCTCCTAACCAGCCTTGGGCTCCCAGTCGGCCCGAAGGTTATTTTAAGAGCGTGGCGATGACGGGACTGGGGGTTGGCATCCTCTCTCACATCAAAACATACCTGCAGACGAGTGACAGATGGAGAGAGATAGCATTTAAATGTTTTTATTCTAACACTGTCAGTCATCATAATCATCATGAGGTGAAATGCAAAACTGAACTTGGATCATTAAATCTGGGACTACTACAAGTATCTTTATTTCAATATAAAGCATCTCTTTAATAATACTTCCTGTTGACCCAACCAAGTGACCTCTCCCCTCAGATCATGCTGTGCCCTCTATGTAGCCAGTTCAGATGCGGGATGGGTTCACCGACACAGCTGATATAACCTAGAGGATTTAGGGAGAAGGGGAGATAGGGATGAAGTGAAAGAGCTTGTTATTGAGAAAATAAGGTAGTTAAAGAGACTGGAATCTGTGTGTGTGGCCTCACCTGGAGTCCACACTGAGTGGCTGCAGAGTACTTGATGCTGAAAAACATGCACAGACACACGAGGACAAACAATATATTGTAGTTATAGAAATAATGAAGTGTCCTACTATTCTCCATGGTTGGCCCTCTTGTCTATTTGAAGGAGCCACAGTTATACAGCTGAGCCTTTTTACTGCACAGCACAATTTATCAATCAAATTGAAACATGGGTGTGTGGGTTATAGGGTGTATAATTGTTCTAATTTTTTTAAATATGGGTGACTTAAAATAGCCTGTTTTGTTTTTGTACAGATGTCACACCCTTACCTAAACAGCACCCCCACCTGAGAAGTAAAAATCTAAGTAGGAGGTAAAGATGTCCCGCACACGGATTGCCTCTCTTGCTGCGTTGTTGGACCCCATCCTTCAAACATCCTGCAGAGCAGCAGACTTCTCCTCTGTCACACGGTGGCGAACTGCAGATCCCCTCCTGGTCCTCGTGTCCATCCTCATGAAGTTATGCAGGATAAAGGTAGCCTTCACATGCCTGAATTCCCCCAGGAAGCATTCCCAGATAGCCCTGGTCACTCAACCTT